>PTEX01000004.1:4197380-4347536 GCA_003342815.1 Eudromia elegans | reverse complement strand
TATTTTATTTTATTTTATTTTATTTTATTTTATTTTATTTTATTTTATTTTATTTTATTTTATTTTATTTTATTTTATTTTATTTTATTTTATTTATTTTATTTTAATCATTCCATGTAATTCTGTTCCGATTCCATTCTATTCTATTCTATTCTATTCTATTCTATTCTATTCTATTCTATTCTATTCTATTCTATTCTATTCTATTCTATTCTATTCTATTCTTCTTAAAGAAAACAGCAAAAGATAACGAACTCCACGCTGTGTTATGTCCTTGCTATTTCAGGTCGCAAGTAACTCCTTATCGCGCTCTTTAATAACGTCGCTAAGAACGGGGCGAGAGGCGAGACACGGGAGCACCCCGCGTTGGCCCGCGGAACGCAGCAACAACCGCGCAGGAGGCAGCGGGACGCGGTGCGGTCACCAGGACGAGCTCGGGTTGCTCTCCGTGTGTTTGCTTGTTTTCTCACAACGAAACGTTCCTCCTCGGAGGGAGAACGAGCGAGTGCACTCCAGGCTGTTAAGGGTTTACAAGAGGAGGTCAAAAGGCTTGCTTTCCTAAAAAAAAATAATAATTTAAAACAAACAAACCAAAACTCTGTTATTAGTCCTTTTCCCCAAAGCCTCAGGAAACAGGAACTCCGAATTATGCAATTATGTAATGCAAGGGGGAGCGCTTTCGGGGAGATGGTAACGGCTTTTTCCTCTGCAAATGCCCATCATTTGCAGCCTGGTGCCCGAGGACCCTCCCTGGCATTCCCACCTTYCCGGATATTTCCACCTGGACAACCTGCAGCTTTCCCCTGCAGCCTCAGGCACCTCTGTCAAGACCTGCGCCTTCACCTCTGCTTATCTTGCAAGAGGAGTGCGTGAACGCATATATATATATACACTTTTGGGGAGGATAAAGGTAGTATGCACATATAGAATATATAGAGTATGCATAGGCGAAGAAAAACTAGGGAGAACAAGAATCTAGTGAGGTGGAGGGAAGCGTGCTTTTAAACCTGGTGAGAGACGCTGGCCAATCCCGCACGACAAGTATTTCCCGGGTCAGATAAACCGTGGGAAGCGATTAGCAGATGGAAAGCGGAGTGCCGAAGCGGAGCCACCTGCGAGTGCAGGAAAACCACCTGCGAGCGCTGTGTGTCGCGACAGGCGACAGTGCTAGAGGACTCTCTCAATACGCTCTGGTTCCTGGAGCACAGCTCAAAAACCAAGTATTCCTGTAGGTGGCACTGGTACTAGGTGTTGTGGAGGGAAAAGCAGAGATGGAGAAAATTGCCTAGAAATTCCCAATTGGTTCCTATAATTTCATGCAGAACAATAGAGGTATTTTTTTCATTTACTCTAAATTCATGTTACATGTGACAAATGAAAACCCGATTGCTTTATTAGAACAAAATATGCTTTTAAATTCCGGCCCTCTGTAGCTTTATGGCCTGGTTCCTGAGAATTGTCTATTTCCCTATATACCATTAAGCAAATCCTAGTGCAAAGAGAAATTAACTCAGTCCCGCTCATTCAAGTCAAATGTTTGCACCAGGAAAGCCCTAATGAGACACTGTCTGGTTTCCAGAGGGGTTGCTAAGAACAAGTGGCGGCAAAGTTATTAAATCTGTCCAAGCAGCTAACACATCATTAAGAAACCGCCCAGCCCTCCCCAGCGCGATCGGAATATCCTGGCTCGGGTGGAAGGTGCAGGGCAGCGGGAGGGAGCCCCGCGGGTGGGAGCCCGCGCGGCGATGGAGAGGCGGGAGGGCCCGGCCACGCTGGGGGGTCACGGCGGGGCTCGTGGGGCAGCCCCCTACGCGGGGACGTGGTTACCTCTATTTGGGCTTCCCTGGGCATTTATTTCACCTGTTCGCGTGTCGCAGGGTGCTGCAGGCTCCTGCTCGGGCCTGCCCTGAAGATGATTTGGGGGAGAGGGTCCGTCTGTCAGTGCRTCACCTCCCCACTCCCAGGCGCACCCGAATATCCCTCATGTCCCGYTGCTCTTCCGGGAAGGGGCTCCCAGGCCCCCTCTCCGCCCGCGGCCCCGCCRGGGCGGGCACTGCCGCGCTCCGTGGGCACGGCGCGGCCGCCCGGGGCCCGGCCTTGCGCGCGGCGCGGCCGGGCGCGCAGCTCCGCGGAGCCGCCCTCCGGGCACGGACGAAACGAGGGCTCTGCAGCCGGGCGACCAACAAAACCCCATGCTGCAAGACCGTTTCTGACAGGTAAAACGTGCCTTCTTTTTATCTGATGCATCTCTGAAAAACAAAAGTTCCCCTTGTTGCACTTCCACGCTGCCATTTGCCGCTGACGGCAAACCGATTTTCCAAAGCTGAAACACACACAAACCCCGCGTCCTCCCCACCCYCAGGACAGCTAGAGGACAGGACAAAATCTGAAGTTCTTTCAGCACTCCGTGGACGCTTGAGTACTAAATTCGTTGGATAAATGTAAAATACCTCCCCGCCGGGACTCGAATTTACTTTCGCAGGCAGTGTCTGTGAGCACAGACGTCCGGGCGTTTGCTTTTCAGAGAGCTAAAACACAGGACAATGGAATAATGGAAAAAGGACACGATATCTACCAGGGAAGGATCCATAACTTGTCCCAGTACCGTTCTCAGGAAACTTCCCACCACCTCCGAAGGAGGGATCATAGAGGGAACACCGGGGCTGCCTGGGAGGGAGCCGGGGCTCSCCCAGGGGCTTCCAGGGTCTGTCTGCAGCCACACGCCGGTCGCGGGGGCAGCTCCGCTCTCCTCCAGGGACACTTCCAAGCGAGGATCGGGCACGTCCTCGCGGCGAGCTTGTCCCCGGCTGCACGGAGGGGTTAACACACCCGAGAGCCGCGGATGGGGCATCGGGGCAGCCGGCTCTGCGGGGGCACCCGGAGAGCCCCGGACCCTCTTCCCTGGCGAGCACAGGGGTCCCTGTGGGTGCCCCCCGGCGTCTGAGGCCGCACTCGCTCTCTCGCTGTCCCCTCAAGCTGCGCTTTTGTGTCGCGTAGGTACTGGGGTCATGTCAGCCGCGGACGCCCCCGTCCTTGCATTCGGTTTTTTACAGTTCTCGCAGAAAACGCGAGCGATCCCGGGATCTATCGCCGTGTCAGAATCTCTGTGCAAAACAAGCGCCCCGTTTCACCCCGTGTTCTTTAACAGCCCTGCTCGGGCCGCTGCCCCTCCACCTGCCTCTGCCGGCTCGTCCCTGCGTTTCCTCCGGAGCCCCACCGAGGTCCGTGACACCCCCCGCCCGGCCCCAGCCCGGCTCCAAGAGGCGCTTTGCGCCGCGGCCGCTCCGCGCTCCGCCGCGTCCCACCGGGGCTGTGTCCTTGCCACACTATCCTGAGAAATCCCAGCACCCGTGCAGGGCACTCTGGCCTTCCGGAAGGCTTCACAGGGATGCTTTTGTATTTGTATAGAAATATCTCGCCGTATGAGGATCCTTCTGCCTTAATAGCTCCTAAGTTATTAAGGAGAGAAGGGAGGGGGAGGAAGAGGGAGAACTTACTTAAAAAAAAGAAAGAAAGAAAAAAAAAAAGAATCGTTAAAATCAGCAGCTTCAAAGACGGGCTGGGAAGGAGGGGGGGGTGTCACGTTTTATTTGGCTGATTCCTTCCTCCGGCGGGAAAGCAGAGGAAGCTGGAGCTCGCGGAGGCGCTGCCGCAGCGGAGCCTGCGCCGGGGCGCGGGGCGATGCGCGGCGGCGGGAGCTGCGCGCGGAAGGAGCGCCGAGGTGAGCGCCTCGGGCCTGCGGGCACGGCCGCGGCGAGCGGGGCACGCGGCCACCACCGCGGCCTCGGGGCGTCCCGCGGGAGCGAGGCCGCCGCGGAGCGTCTGCCCGGGCGGGAAGCGGCGGCTGGGGCCGCGGAGCGGAGGGAACCGGTCGACTGGTACAGGAGGCACCCGCGATTCCCTGCCGAAAATCCGCTCCGGCTGCATTTCTGGGAGGAGGAGCGGCGAGAGCGGCCGGCTCCGCGAGCAGCCGCGGAGCAGCCGCGGAGCAGCCGCTCGCTTCCCTCTTTCCTGCGCCGCGAAGGGCGCAGCACTTGCGGAAGGAGAGACCGCGGAGGGAAAGACGGGCCCCGGGCCGAGTGCCCCAGGAGAGCGGAGCTCAGCCCCGCTCCTGGGCACTGCCCCGTGCGGGAGCAGAGCGGGGGGCGGGATCCGGCCTCGCAGCTCGCCCCAACCCCGGGATCGTTTGTCGTCCCCCCCCACCGCTTTGCTCTGCGCAGCCCTGGGGGAGCCCAAGGTGGGTGCGCGGGGCCCCCGCGCGTGGGGACCCTGTCCGGCCACGCGTGTCCCCTCCGGGGGGCACCCTCTCCCCTGCACCCCTCTCCCCGTCTTCTCTCACTCCCCCGTCCTTCCCTTTCAGTTCTTTAATTATTCCGTACCTGAAAAAAATGCTCTTTTTGCCAGGCGGGTCACCAGCGATCAAGAGGCTGTTGTATATTATAATGTTTTCATATTCCTCTCGGCTCCCCCTGCCCTCTACCGACTCACTGTAGATGTGACCTTTGGTATTTCAGCCCACACTCAGCAGTTGAATGGAAACAAGTTGAGCACGTTCACTTCTGATAAACATTATCCTTAAACCACTAGAGACCCGCGCAGAGTAAACGAGCTTTTCCGACAGGACCACATCAGGAACACACATTGAGAAAGGGAAAGAAACCAAATATCCAGGAGATCAGAGGCGGGCTCGGCGGTGGAGGGCTGGGAGAGGGGAGGAGGGGGCAGACAGGTTGGAGGACACAGCGGGGGGGGCGGCAAAGGACACGACGGGCACAGATGGGGAGAGAAGCGGCTCGAGCAGGGCGGGAGGGAGCAGCGCGGGGTCACATCGGAGCATCGGGGTGACCTGGGGAACCGCAGGGGTCCCGGCCGGGCTCGCACGAACCGCCCCCAGCAGCACAGCCGCGGTCCGCAGAGCCGAGCCGAGGAAATAAGAGGAAGGAGGAATAGGAAGAAAAAAGGAATAAGAGGAAAGGAGGAATAGGCGGTCTGTGCAGTGCAAGCGGCCGCACATTGTGGGGCAGAGCTGCGGCAGGGGCTCGGGCGGCAGCCTGGCGCCTCCAGGGCAGGGAAAATCTATCTGTAAGAAACCAGGGTTGTAAGGGATCCCTCTAAGGGCAGTATTTCGGGCAGAAGGGTCGATTCCTTGAGATTGAAGTTTTACGGACACGCGCTCGCCACCTTTCTGATGCTACATTGCATAATTAACATAATTAAAGGCTAGGACTGCATCCCACCAGCTCACTATTTCTTCCCTGAAACTCTCTGCCGAAGCAGGTCAGCTCATGCAAACGGAAAGGCTCCGGCTTTAGCAAATGCCCGCGAGGTTCCCCGCGCGGCGTGGGGTCTCCTCGGGTGACCGCGTGTGCCCGGCGGAGAGCGACTGTATCGGGGCTGGGTGCGATGCTCTGCACGTGCGACTCGCACTTCCGGGGAAAGAAAAATAGAAATTTCATAGAAAAGTTGGGTTTGAATCAAAAGGCTCTGCCGATATTCCAATCAAGTAAGATCACGCCTGCGAAGGAGTCGCGATCGCCTTCTCTCCACCAAAACCCGACTGCAGCATGCCATTAATTTCTGAGCGATTTCCTGTAATATCCTACTTTTTTTTCTGATTTTGCTCATTCACTGAGATACATGCAGGCTCTGGCATCCAGCTCTTTTCATTTGATTTTTATAAAAACATTCCTTACAAATATTTCACTTAGAAATAATATTCATACTGCGTTCACTCACCTCAGAGACATCCAAATTATATTTTGCTTGCCGATATTTCGTGCACCCTAGTCAACATATTTATTTTCATTTTTTAAAATTTCATTTATAGAGTCCTTTTCTTCGAAACTCGGTTAAAAAAAGCAATAAACAAATAAATAAAAATTCTCAGAGCACTGGAAAGTAAAACACGATAAATTCTTGGCTGGCGCTGGGAAGCCTATGATCTCTGTGTGTAACATGATGTATGGGAGATGTATGTAAGGGGAACACACACAAGCTGGCAGATCGGGATCGGTACGCCCGATGCCAAACCAAACACATCTCCCTCTCCCTTCCACATACACAAACACACCATGACCCACACGCACTTTAATTCCTACCAGCTTTGTCTGTTTTTCTTTTAACTGTTAATATGTAGCAGTGTCTTTGACAAAGGTTGAGCTCAGCCGCAAGGTGCTGACATTTTACAGTTAAACACGGTGCCGTATTTTATATGGGGATTAGAAGAAACCCCGAGACCGTCTCTCCTTCGGCGGCCGGGCACACCGGCACCCCCGCGGCCGGGGCTCCGCAGCGGAGCTGCCGCTCATTTCGGGACCTGATTGTGGCTCCCAACGGAAATAACATTCTTTTTAAGTTAAAAAAGAGCTTTATTTAAATATTGTAATAAGGCTACGGAAAAAAAATCTATTATCTGCAAAATGAAGGTGGGGAAACTGTGCATGTTTCGAGGTGTCGTTGCTTCCTTGCCTGAAAGTGCCGGGTATGGCAGTTCCTAGTTATCTGCTCTGTATCCCGACGACCCTCTCCCTTATCCCGATACGGSCTGCGGGGCCGCCCGGCGCTGCCCGCTGGGCACCGGGGCGCCCGCCCGCGCACGGAGGAGCCAGGAGCCCCGGCAGGGGGATGTGGCACGAGGGAACCGGTACCCGGCAGGGAGATGTGGCACGGGGGAGCCGGTACCGGGCAGGGTGATGCGGCATGGGGGAGCCAATACCGGGAAGGGAGATGTGGCACGGGGGAGCCGGTACCGGGCAGGGAGATGCTCTGCCAAGCCCCGAGCAGCGCAGCCCCGTCAGGAACAGCCCCTTCCGCGCAGCCGAAAATCGGGCGGGCGCTAACCGGCGCCTCCCGCCGCGCCGGGCGGCCAGGTGCGGAGCTCCGCGGCGGCGGCGCGGAAGGGCCGCGGGCCGCTGTCTGTCATCTCCTCCGGCCACTCCGCGGGCGGCTGGCGGCGGGGCCGCCCCCGGGGCGGGCTCGGCTGAGCGAGGGGCTGCGGCGCCCGGCCCAGCCCGGCCCTGCCCACGTTGCCCTGAGGTTGAAATGCAGAACTCAAGGCTCTCTCGTTGGGAGGCAGGCTTCCTTGTAGTGCCCTTTTTTCCCACCCCCCTCCTTTTTTTTTTTTTTTTTTTTATTTCTCCTTCCTTCACACCCTTGCTACCTCCTCAGTGGAAATCAGAGCGCCCCGTGGGCTAGAGCGGCCGGGTGTGCAGGCAGCGGGGAGCGCGCCCCCGTGCTTAGGTCTCCGCTTGGGATTTAGGGAAGCCCCCGAGGTGTCCTGCTCAAAGGAATGGGTAAGTGGCTGGGAGCTGCAGGAGGGCTCAAGTGCTGTCAAGAGAGAGGGAGCACCCGTGTGCCGTCCTGCGCCGCCGCAGCTCCCTTATTGACTTTGCTCGTGTTCCTACAAGTTGTAAGAACGCGCTAAGGGCCGGGAGCCGGCAGCAGCGAGAGCTAATGACTGCTTGGTTTATTATTAATGTTATTAGGCGAGCAGGAGGGAGGATGGCAGTCGAGTGGACGGCTGGAGCCTGTGGCACGTTGTATATTATTCCTGACACCGCTCTGAGCAGTTAACATTTTAGCACGTTTGTTTTACAGCCTGGTGTAATTGTGCTGTTAAGCGAGAGGCGCTAACAGCGCCAGCAATAGTCTTTAAAAAGCGAGTCGCGACCAGAAGCCCTGCGCTGCCCTCGCCTCTCCCAAGACTTAGCAGAATTTCCTCAAGTGCTTTTCCTTCCGCCCCCTCCCCCACGTCTTTGAAAAACGTTTCTCTTTTCTCTTTCTTTCCTTTATTTTCCTTTTCCTGTGGCAATAAAGCTGACTCGTCTGGTGGGGCGATCTCATTTTTCATCTCTGGAATGTGCTGTTTTGGAATATGTTTGGTGCACAGTCCAGAGAGCTTTGACATTTGCTGCTCTATTTTTATTTTTGCCTTTTAAATTTCGGGAGTGCCCCATTAAGTGCCCAGGAAGCGACCGGGGGTCTCTCCGGGCTGTGACATCTGCCTTTTAATGACGGCTGTTTCGGACGCCGCCCTCTGCAGCCTTTGCGTGCCCAACGGGTGTGTTTGTGTGCTTGCTTGCAGAGCCTGCCTTCGGGGAAGTGAACCAGCTCGGGGGGGTGTTTGTCAACGGGAGACCCCTGCCCAACGCCATCAGGCTGCGGATTGTGGAACTGGCGCAACTGGGTATCAGGCCGTGCGACATCAGCCGGCAGCTGCGCGTTTCCCACGGCTGTGTCAGCAAGATCCTGGCTCGCTACAACGAGACGGGTTCCATCCTACCGGGCGCTATCGGAGGCAGCAAGCCCCGGGTCACCACCCCCACGGTGGTGAAACACATCCGGACCTACAAACARCGGGACCCGGGCATCTTCGCCTGGGAGATCCGGGACCGCCTGCTGGCGGACGGCGTGTGCGACAAATACAACGTGCCCTCGGTGAGCTCCATCAGCCGCATCCTCCGCAACAAGATCGGCAACCTGTCCCAGCAGAGCCACTACGAGTCGTACAAGCAGCACCAGCCGCCGCCGCAGCCGGCTCTGCCCTACAACCACATCTACTCGTACCCCAGCCCCATCGCGGCCGGCGCCAAGGGGCCCGCGCCCCCCGGCGTGGCCGCCATCCCCAGCGCCATGGCCATGCCCCGCACCTGGCCCTCCTCCCACTCCGTCACGGACATCCTGGGCATCCGCCCCATCGCGGAGCAAGGTGAGGCGGGGGCTCCGCAGCGCTTGTCTTCCCCGCTGCAGAGCCGCGCTCTTCCTCCCGGCCCCGGCGTGACCTGCCACGCGGGCAGGCCGGAGGCCCCGGGCATGGGCTGCACGTTTAGCAGCAAACGCTAAACAAATACCGGGCGTCGCCGACGGCGCCGTCACCAGAGACGTGGCAGCTTCGGCAGGAGGAAACGGCCCGAGGGCGGCGGGGCTGCGCTCGGCCCGGCCCAGTTCGGGCCCGCAGCCCCGGCCCGGCCGGCCTCGGGTGCCGGGAAGCTCCGCGGCGCTAGCGAGAAACCTTCTCTCTTTCATTCTCGCAATCAGACCGATTTGCTTAGGCAGGAAGTTCAAATGTCACCTAATCGCTTTCGCTCTGATACTTTATTTTCCTCCGAAGTGGTGGTCCAGGAAAACGAAACCCTGAAGATTTGGTTCTTCTATCCTTTCCTCCTTCTTTCTTTCACTCCGTCTGGAAACTGTGTCGCTTCTCCCAGCCGCAGAGAAAGGGACATTTTTTCCATTTCGGTTTCTGCCAGTGAACTAGCAGTGAATGTGGTTAAAACAACAGTCTAAAATAACCTTCGCCTACAGCGATCTCTGTGTCCCGCTCTTCCCTCCCAGTTAGCAGAAGGAGCGCGAGGTGGGGCGAGCCGATTTCTGTTTTCGTTGCATTTTAACGGCAACAGTTCCAGGAGCAAATTGCTCTTCAAATACAAATTGTTCCTTTATGCATGGTAAAATAATACACATGCTATATATATTAGATATATTAATTTCACCGAAAAAATGGTATTTTTTCAAGCAAAATACATGTATATGTACATATATTCACGAACAAACGCGTTTAGGAGCTGAGTTTAGCACATACACGCCTGACAGTCTCTGAGCCATAAAAAGGTAGTGCTGCAAATGGACACTTCTTGCAATGAGACCGACAGGGTTACAGGAGATACGGAGAGGTTTTCAGAGAGTTCCTCACTTGCCAACAGCCCAGTCAGGCCTCGGAGGCGCTGCCGGCTGCCGAGGGGTCTCCCTGTCCYGTCTCTGCCCCGGGAGCTGCAAGGGTCTTTCTGCAGTGTAAGATCTCGCCCCCCTCCCCTTCCGCGGGCAGAGCCGGGGCTGCTGAGCGGCCGATGCTGTTGGTGGGAGCTGCTCGCCCTTGATTTATAGGATAAACTGACCTTGCTGACACGGAAAGGAAGCCCCTATTCATGGGAAAGTGTGAGATCAGCAGAACGAGGCGCTCGCCGAGAGCGCTCGGGTTCTTCAGGCAAGTTCGGGTTTGTGCCTTCCCCGGCCCCRGCCGGGCCCGAGCGCGGCGCTGTCGCGGGAGGGAGGCCACGTCCCAGGGCGGCCCCGCGGGCGGCTCCGCGACCGGGCGCGGAGAGACCCCCGTGGCCCCCAGGGCTCCCGTCGGCGCCCGCGGAGTTTGCCCGTTATTCCCGGGCACCGCCGGTGCGTGCGGAAAGCACGGGGCTTCTCTGTGTGTCATTGGTTTTCCCTTTCTTCTTCTCTCTTTTTTTTTTTTTTTTTTTTTAATTTTATTTTCTCCCAGAAAGTTTGGTTTTGGAACTTGGTTTAATATTCACCCGTGTCACTATTCCCTATAACGAGGGATATCGTTTGACCCCACGTAGAAACACACACACACACATTCACGTAAATCCACCTTGGGAATCCCCGGGGGAACAAGTGACAGGGGGCAGCTCTGCCCAGCCAGGGCTGCGACACCATCCAGCCCTGAGTTTTCCGTCGACTGCAGGGAACAAAAGCGAAGGGAAYACCGGATTCCCCTGGGGGATGCCCGGGTCTCAGCCCGGATGCACTTGAGGAATCAGGGGCAAAGGAGAGATTCCCCCCTTAGCTCTGTCCCGCAACCCGTCCTTCCAGGGTCCAAGGGCGCAGCCCAGGGCAGCTCCCGGTGGGGGGAAGGGGCCGCGTCTATCCCGAGCAAACCGCGCTTCTAACTCCSGCTTTGCTCCCCAGCAGTGAGCGACACTTCGCCGTACCCCAGCCCCAAGGTGGAGGAGTGGAGCAGCCTGGGCCGGAGCAGCTTCCCCGCCGCCCAGCACGCCGTGAACGGGCTGGAGAAGAGCTCCCTGGAGCAGGAGGCCAAGTACAGCCAGGTAAGCGGGGAGCGAGCGGCGGGCGCCGCGCCTGCCCCTGCCCCTGCTTTCGGGCCGCTCCGGCCTTCCTGCAGCGGCTGCTTTGCCGACGAGCCCACGGGGAGAGCGGAGGGCGCCTCGCCGCCTCCTTCCTCCTCCTCTCCCCTCCTGCTTCCCCCCGCAGCGCCGCGGAGCCCCGCGGAGCGCGGCCGCGCAGCTCCGGCGCTCCCCGCATCGCCGCCGCCTCCCAAACGCGCTGTCTGCGGCGAGCACCGCGGGCAGGGGAATAATTCGAAAATGAGGTGTAATTGCTTCCTACATTAAGCGTTTTTAAACGCTTAAGTAGACGGTGAATTTCCTACGTTTTAATTACAGCACGGTATAACTGTTACTTAATAAATCCCCGCCTAAATCTTTGTACTTGCTAATCAAATCCCGTGCCAGCAGACGAGCTATAAAAGATTTAACTGTTGCTCGTGGGGAGAGCACAGGTTTGGGGAGCGGAGTGGGTGATGTGTCCCCTTCCCGGCGGTTCGTTTGTGATACTTGCAAGTGCTTCAAGGAAAAACTTCCGTCGCCGTCTAGCACGTTACCATTGAAGAGCAGAGTTTTGGGACATGTTTGCTGGAGGTCAGTGGCTGGTTTTGGATTCCGTGGGGAAGAGAGCTCTGTACCTGAAATGTGGTGCCGAGAGTAGCTGAATGAGAGCAATATTTCAAAACTGTTGTCAAAATCAGTATTTTGAGCACAAATTGAGCAAGTGTTTTCAAAAAGATGAATGAGGCCGCATGGGAAAGGTTGTAGGCCTCAAAGGTGAACAAGCATTTTATTACCTGTATCACCTCGCATACAATGTGCAGGCCCTAATGATATCCTATTTGTCTTCCACTATGCTATTATCCCTTTATTGTTCAATTAATATCCTACTGCAGATAATGTACTGTATAGTACAGCCATTACTGCAAAGTAGAAGATAGAATTTTGTTTAGAATTAAATTAAAAATTCAACTTTCCATGTTTTTCTTTAAAAATACATCAAAAATCTTACTGAAAATATGGAAGTGTCTTCTTGTTATCCTGCTGAGAAGAGCTAAACTGTGGCTACATCATTGTAACCCACAGTCTGGGCCTTCTGCACACGTATAACTTTCAGGAGTTAATAATTCTGTGGAAGTGTTCACAGGATCTGGCTCGTGGATTATAAACTATTGCCTCTGTTAGAATCACATTTGCCTTAGAAATTTGAGGAATAATATTATAGAAATTGGATTATTTCAATGCTGGTGTTGGAAACTTTTTTTTAAAAAAAACTTATTTAATTCTTTCAGTATTTTTACTTTCCATAATTATGGATTCAGAATATATCATCGTTTTACTCTTAATACCAGTTTTAGTTCAAAGTTTCATTCAGCCTAAAAGGTTGCCTGATATATGTAATTTAAACATACGGGCTATTTAAAAAGCGAGCAAATTAACATTAATATAATAAATTGCACAGAGGTTTTGAAATGGCAGGAAACCTGAAAGATATTTTTCTAAAATAAATTTTCRTTACTTTACAAGTTAAAAAATGACACAGAGAGGATTCCCACACCACCTAAAAATAGTAATAAGTGTTTGGCTTTGGAAGCTTCTAATGCATGCAGCAGGCTATTCAGAGAATTCATTCACATGTACGTTGTTTGCCTAATGTGTCATAAGTATACTTCCTTGCTAATTTAGAATACATTCAAAGAAAACAAATGTCAAATAAGAATGCGAAAATGTGATTTTCTTCATTTTTATAAGATTCCTGTAGCTAAAAAGAATCATTCCAACGAGGCGCAAAGTGACATTCATAAAGTAAATCCTTGCTGGCTTAGGAGTTTGCTGGTCACAGAAGCACAGTGGGTCTGGGGGCCGGCGAAGCCTCTCCCAAAGACCCGAACAAGCCTCAGACCTTCCAGTAGTCCCTCGCAGTGTGTACTGCTTTGGATGTAAACAGGCGAGCTGCGGACAACCAAGAGCATTGGTTCCTTTATCCAGATCCAGCACAAGGGTTTGTGGAATGGTGGAACCCAGGGAAGCCGCAGTCATGATTTACGTGCCAGGAGGACTACAATGAAWCAGGATAAATACTGTTTTCCTCATCTCCTTTGTGCACAGCTCATTAGAAAACTCTGGTCTCACGAAGGCTGATGCCGGAGGTRCCCTGGAGAAGGGAAGCGGCTCCTCTGCAGCTCTCGCTCCACTCCTGCGTGTGCACGAGCGGAGCCGGGGTCAGCCAGGCCGGAGCGGAGCTGCGGGGAGCTGAGCCCGTGTCTCCGTGCAGGCTTCCCTCCCGCAGCCAGAGCAGAGCAAGGCAGGGCTCTGCGAGGCGCTCTGCTCTGCTGAGGGGTTTCATGCCAGGGACAGGGAAACCCGCCGTTCCTAGCTAATGCAAGCAATGCMCTTTGAGCATCCACGGTTCTAGAACACAGGTTCACTTCTCGCAGCTGGCAAATAGCTCCAGAGCTGATGGATGCCTAAAGGACTTATTCCTCCAACCTTAGGTATGGAAGATATTATTTAACTTCTCAAGAAATCCTCTAGAAAATCCCTCTGTATGAGCAAATCTAGAAAAATTGAGCCCAAAGAGTGAGTACTTTTGTACTTTTCAACTATATTTGATCCCTTCTTTTAAGCTCTATACCTTTGTTTTGACACACCAGCTTCTGTAGCCTTTTTTTTTCTCTCTCTCTTCCCAAGCTCCCACTCTTACCAACAGCAGCAGCGAAGGCTGATCGACTTTGAATGCTGCATTTTGTTCCTTATTCCACACATCACTGAAGCTCTGCCTGGAAAAGGCAGCAGCAGCAATTCCTATTTTCATCCAAGCAATATGTTTTCACACTCATTTAACACAAAGTTGAACTCTTGAATGCAGAACTTTTTTTTTTTTTGCTTTAAATATTATTAATTTCTTGGTGTCTTTGAGGCCCTTGTTTGTAAAGTCATCCTGTATTTGAGATTTAGGAGTTTGAAAGCTTTGCCTGGCAGACAGTGATTTTGTACCAAAAGTACCACAGGAATTCTCAGAGATGCCTTGTAAAGTTTCTCTTCACTTTTAATAACCTGATGTCCCATGTTGTCCTTTATATGTACGTGACTGTATTGTATTTTCCCAGTGCATCATTTGCACACATTTCTCTAGTTAAACAGCTTTGCGGTGCAGCAGCCGTGAGTCGGGAAAGCTGAAAAGGAGAATAGATTTTCCTGAGAGTGGGACAGTTTCAGGTYGTACACATTTTGTACTCAGCGCTTGGTTACATACACAAGGACACAGGCAGAGTTGTGTAGAGGAAAGGCTTCTAAAAAACTGTATTATTCATATAAAGAATGAATATCCAGAGTATTTTACGTGTAAAGGACTTTATCCTGATGACTGCATTAAAAATAACTAATTTAAATCACTGCAGAAGAAAAATAAATACAAACTAACCTTTTACTCTGCATTTGAAATGAAAATATATAAGAAGTATCATATTTAAAAAGCATTTTTCAGACAYCTCATGCTTGTGACTTTCTCTACTAATGACATGGATGTACAGACTGAAAGAAGTACAATCCGCATTTTAAGGCACTCGAAAATGCAGCTCCCTACACAATTTGTTGAGAGGCAGATAGCTTTGGAAATATTTTTAATTTTCCGAAAAATGTTTGCATTGCAGGAAGCAGATGTGCTTTGCCAAAGGGAGCTGGTACTCACTAATAGYAAAAAAAAGAAAAAGAGGAAAAAGAAAAAGAAAGAAGAAAGCTGGTAATTTAGCAARTGGTTCTTGCAAGCTCTTGGAAACAATGAGCTGTCCAGAGGCCKGACCCCAAACCCACTGGATTGCTGAAATGTTCCTCCTGATTAAAAGAGGCTTGTGAACATGGTTTGAGTGAAGTTGCCCTTTGACGTATTGGACAGACCCCAAAGCAGCAACTACTTCATCTCTGCCTCAGCAAAACTTCATCAGCTGTTTGTGGCCTGACTTTTCAGCCCTGCTGGGGTAGCACTCCCTGGTCTTTGGTTGCTTTCTGATTAGGGGATCATGAGCTCCGTGTGCTTAGGGCATAAAAGGGAAGGCTCCCTTCTAGGGCAAGTGATTGCAAATAATTGTGGGTGCAATTCTGGACAATTACTTGCATAGAAAATGTAGGCAATGTAAATATTTAAGTTCCTGATCTTTGATTGTAGGTGAACAATGAAATGTATATGTGGTGGCCAAAGCATCTGTAATTGTTTTCATCTGCTACTCTTAAAACTCACAAAATATGGAAACTTTTCTGTGAGTCAAATGAAAATTTAGTCKTAAGCATCATGGCCAATTAAATGACTCTCCTACATGCACCATTTATTGCAAAATTTCACTAGTGGGTTACCTACATGGTATCCTATATTCTAATTCAGTGTTCACAGTCGCACTCCTATGACATGGCTGTGCTAGATTCCCCTGTGACAGTGGTCCTGACCTTATGCTCCACACGCATTCCCAGGGGCATGCTGAGGAGAGGTGCACATCGGCTTTCTTGCCATCGCACCTAGCAGGGGGCTTAGCCACGTTCCTCTCTGGTGCGAGGATCCTTTGCCTGAGGACAGTCTGTGTTAGGCTGCTCAGGATCTCCTCTTCTTGTTATTTAGTCACCACAGCGGCTTCCTCGAGGTCTAGGCATCCATGTCGTTGCATGTTGTGGGTGAGGGGCACGAGCTGATCCCACTACCTGCACCCGATTCCTTCCCAGGTGATGTGGATGGCACCCCATTCGAACCCCATTTGTGAGACCTGCCTCTTTCTGGCCACCTGCTTCCACGGCCAAAACACAGTGCCTTGCCCACCCACCCACACGGCTCCAGGGCACTCCACCCGGATGAGACTAATAAAGAAAGTCAGAGAGGTGAGTGAACGGCACAAGGACACTCAGAGCACCCTCTGCTCAATGGGCCCCAACAGGCCCGGAGCTCCATTCAGACTAACAGGACCGTGGACTTAAAAGCAACTGGTGGGAGATGCCTGTCRTGGTCAAAGAGGAGCATCAGGAGCATGGGAATTAGATAGGACTCCATCTGTTCAGTCTTCTGGTGCTTGCAGTGCAGTGGAAAATAGGCCAACCCCGTATGCTGTGTTTGGATTTACGGCTGTTTTGACAGTCCTTCAGTTCCTAGCGACTGCCTGGTCAAATGGCGGTGGCTGTTCCAKAATCACTGGCCTGTGATTTCACCCCTACTAACTTGTGAGCCTACCCGTAGTTGCCTCTGCAGTGATGGAGATTCAGCAGGGAAAGGGGAACACCGTTTGGCTCTTGCTTGGAGGGCAAATTGGGGATTTTACTGATTTAACTCTGTGTTTTTGCAGCACACTTTGTGGCAGGTTTGGAGCTGGCAGAATCTCTCTCAGGTCTCCTGTCACATCCCTTTCCACCAACCTCAGTTTCATTGAAATAACTCCATGTTTAAATAACCACTGATACACTGTTAGGTGATATTWAAGTTGCGTTTTCCATAGAACCTTTTGCTGAGCACGCAGTATTTTATCCATCAGTGTAGAAAGAACAAACGTTTAATCTCTTCGATGTATTTACTTGTATAATATCTCRGCATGACTTCAGATTTTGCCCTGAYGATGGTGTAATATTGTGGAAATCTGCTCTCAAACTATGCTGCTATGGTCAGGGGAGGGTGCTCACCTGGCCTTGCCTGCTTTTCCTCTTCTCGTGTTTTTTTTGTGTTTTCATCAGTCTGTTTCATCTAAGTCTTTAAGAAAGAGGTTTTTAACTTTGTTTTCCAGTGTAGTCCGCCTGCACAAAGAYGTAAAATGCCTCTGGCTCCTTTAGGAAAGGATGGGTAGTGGTGTGTAACTTCAAGTTATTATTTTCAAAAATGTCTTATTTCCCTGAAGAAGCTGAGATTTAGTATTTGATAAGCAAATATAATTAAGAGTGATCCTGATGCATGTTGCAGCTACAGCTGAAGCATTCAATTGATCCTATCTGACTTCTGTGTTATTCAGCGCAGCTGGGGATGCCTATAAGCAAAGGAAACAACTTTAAGTTAATAAAAAAGTGCATTCGACACAGAGAATGCAATTGGCTCATTATTAAGAGAATGAAACTTATTACAGAGAAAGTAGTGTGGGAATCTCATGCAGTACACTGTAGTTCAAGGACAACCAAATTTAGTGAGCGGAAAAATGCTGTAAAATTTAAGTAAGAGATATTTGTTGAATAGATGGCTAATTAATATTCCAATCTTAAAGCACTTAATCATGCAAGTAATTCCATTCTACTCCAAACCTCAAATAAAACTGCCAGCTCCGTATGACGGTGAAAAAGGAATCCTGTAATCGCGCGTTATGGAAAATTTTTCTTTGTTTTCGAAGCCTGGTCTCCTGGGAATCAGCACTACTCCCCGGAGCAACAGACTAAATGTAGGTCTCTTGCCTKTATGTTAGAATATAAAAAAGTGCTTGGTTCAAGCACATTGCTACTCCTCAGTCGTTACTGGAAACGAAGACATAAATTTTGAAGAAACACTTCTGCAGAAATATTTTGAAGAAATACTAACTGCAGAATGTTCCCCGCTTCTGTTCAAGGTCTTTTAGACATTGAAATCATTTAATGAAAATGTCTTCATTTTTTCAGAGTTTGTTCTKTTATATTCTGCTTGCTGTGAAATTAAAATTAATAGAAAGTGTAAGTGGGAATATTTCAGTAGAGGAAATTCATTCACRTAAGCATAAGGACATACTCTGAGAATAAACCATGAAAAGACTTTTGGATAACATTTTTGTAGGATTACAAAAATCAGCAAAAATTTGTTTGYGGGATCAACTCTGGCTAGGTTATTCACATATATCTTGTCATCTTAGCAAGCTCATTACTTTTTTTTTTTCTTAAAAAATAATGAAGAGTGTGAACGTAAACTGGAGAAGGTTTCTGCCTGTTCCCTTCACTATCCCTGTATTCTKTAGGTGACTCTGATTTATCTGTGTAATTCATTAATTCTAGCAGAACATCRATCTAAATGAATGCTTGTAGGATCGTGTAATTTCTCCCATGGATGGTGAAGGGCTGAATAGCAGCTTCAGAATTGATCTCTAACTTAGTTAATTGCAATTTCTGTCTCAATAGCATTTAATGTTATTTATTTTAAAAAGTTAAAAGAGACCCAGGTGTATTAATCACCTCTTCAGGTAATGCCATTTTCCTAAGTGAAATTTCCATTACATGTTGGCTGCTGATATTTTACTTGGAAAATTTGTTTACTCTTCCCCCGGGATCCCATGTGCCGGTTTGATTTGTAAATCATATTTCAACCTCCAATTAAAAAGGAGAGATTTAGCATGTTTGCCTCCTTCATGATGGTAGTTTGCATTTGTTTGCTCCTTGTCATGTTACCATACCCTTTTTGACTCATTATGTGCACGTTGCTGAGAACATTAGACGTTCCCTGGGTGTTTAAGGCAATTTGCTTTTCTGATTAGCCGACTAGATCTTCAGCTCTGCTCTGCTTTCTCGCTTGTTGTGGAAAAAATGACTTCTCCAGTAGCTATTTCTCAACTGYTTTCAGTACATTTGATGCTCATGCAGGATTTGCAGAAATTGTTTAAGCGTTTCATTCTGAAAAACGAGCAGGGAGAGCGTGGCTGTGTGGGGGGCTATGGTAGCGTCCCGGCTGCTAAAGCTGCTGCCAAGGCTCCTTCTGCAGGAGAGCTGCCRCTGTCAGCAGCTTCCTGGTGGTACCTCCGCAGGTTTGCTTAGCTTCTGTCTAGTTTGCTTTTAGCGGGAGGCTCYGTGCTGGAGGATAAAGGCAATCCTTGCTGATTGGGAAGGATTTGTGCCACCCATGCCAGTGATAGAGAAATGCAAATTAAACAGCAACGGCAGCGCGATCCTGAGGACTTGACACAGGCAGAGCCTCTGCTGCTTCCAGCGGGGACACCGGTTGCAGTCACTGTCCACGCTCATCGGTGGTGTTGAACTAGGCAATTTGATCTTGAAGCCAATATTGTTTTGCACAAAACACTTTTAAAAGTGTTTCAAATACTAAAACCCAAAACCCAAAAAACTGTTTCTATAAAACAAACTCTAAGGGTCTTCATCTAAATAATAAAATACTGTAGCAACTTCAGTTCAGTGGTCTAATTCTTTAAATAATTGAAAATAATTATTTCAAAATAAGAAGATTTTTTTGGACASTTACTTTGCAGTTAGAAGAACTACAAGACAGAATTTGAATTTATACCACAATATCCAAAAGTAGAATTCACTCTGATATTAATATAGCAAAGGAGAAAAAGAAATCTGGTTTTGAGTCTGTTGCCAGGAATGGTTTGTTTGGGAAGTCTGTTCAGAAGTTTGTACCTATTCTCCTCTTAAAGCGCAAGAGAGAGGTGTTGGTCTTGCCCTCATAGCAGAACTCAGTGAGTATGAAGGGGGTTAATCTCTGCCTTGGGGAGGAACTGTTTTGACTTTTAGGAGACTGGAAAGCTAATGGAAATTATTTGTTCCAAAAAAATCTAACTGCATAAGTTTGGTTCTTGACTTGCTTCCCATCCTCCCCCCAAGGAGAGGATGGAAAGAAAATTTCCTCCAAGAAACCCCTAACTCCATGGCCCCGATCCCACACAGAGAGAAAATGAAAATTACGTGCCCTCCTACCCCTACTTAGGATTTTACCAAAGAGCCTCTAAAACAAGAAGCTCTCACAGTTAAAACCACCTGAGCCTTCGCTGTTGAAAATGGTTGTAGGCCATTTGTTTTTGCAGCATAATTTATGTTGTGCAATATGACACTTTCCATCTCCAGTTCTGGCCTGGATATTCCTTTCTGTTGCCCTGGTGTGTCTGAGCAGTGGTCCCGCAGAGCGGCTGCTCTTATTTTGCAGGTAGCTTTTTGGGAACATGATTAACTGCATTTACAAATCACTGGAAGGTCCTGTTTTTCTAGATATAGAGCACAACTCTAAAATTTGGAAATACTTTTTTCCATCGGTTGTTTAAAACATTGATAGAGGCAGCAATTCAAAGCAAATCTTTCCCTCCGGTCCTTGTAGAAACCAGATAGTCAGTACGTTTAGGCAGAACCCTTATCTTTTGCAGAGCAGAGGCTCTTGTTCAGTTAGATCTGCATGTTTATTTGTTTGCTTTAAAAATTAAATTTCCCCTGAAAAGCAATGGTTTAAATTAAGAAAAAAAAATATTTATAGAACTTAAAAACGATGTTAAAGAAAGTCTGCACTTAAAACAAGTTCTAAGGGTTCTGCAAATCCATAAACATCATGGGGGTTCTTGCACTCCTAATTATGAATGTTTAGGTTTTGGTGTTCATTTCCTCTGACTRAAATACTKCAGGCTGAATTATTCATCCAGGATGTACATGAACGTGGAATTTAAGCCTTTCCATTTATTTTAAGTAGATGTCATGTTTGTAAAAAGTGCCAGATTGATGGGCTAGATTCAGCTTCTCTGATAACATATGCGCTGTACCCAAAGAAGTAAAAATTCCAGCAGCCAAAATAATTGGGTCAAATCCTTCACTGGTGGAAACACTGACTACTGAAATAAAATAAATTCAGGCTACTGAATTTACTTCTGTATCTATCCTGCCAGCTCTGTGCCAGGTCAGTCCTTACGCAGCCCAGTGACACTTGCTTCGCTGAAGCAGCKTATTGGAACTCAGATCATCACAGTTTTGCCTGGTAAGCTTGTGAAAATGGGGACTGAAACAAAACCAATTCATTTAACCAGTGAGGCAGAGGAAAYAGCTTTCAGGCGTTGGTGGCCTAGACTAGATCAGAGCTGGTGGTAGCTCCACATCCCCCTAGTCATTATAAATCAAGAAAAGATTTGTTTTACATTTTGCTGTTACAAAAACTAGCACATCTTTAGCAAATTCTCACTTGTTTTGTAAATAGCCACCCAAGCAGTTCAATCAGAGTAATGCAGTGATAAACTAGTATTTCTCTATTAATTATAGTCCAGAGCCATATTTATTTATTTATCTGTCTATTTACTTGCTGGTATGAGGTAATGCCACACAACAATAAATAGAAGCTGAAGATGTATTTTGGGACATAAATATGTATCCATACATAAATATGTACTGATAATATCTGACTTGTTAYGGTGAGCTGTTCAGGAAAGCATGCCACTAAAGTGATCAGTCCTGGAGCTGTGATCTAGGAGAAGGTTGAGGGTCTTTGGCTGTGCGAGCAGCAGGAGGCCTGGACATGGGCTCAAGCAGTGTCGTGCTGGCGTCTGATGACATGTTGGCCTCTGTCCACATGTGAGCAGCTGCGCTCCCAAGCAGGGCACCGGCCAGGCACAAGTCAGGTGCGAGGTTGGCCATACGGGCTTGGGTGATCCTGCTCCTCCTCTGGGCAAAAGAATGTATAGACAGAGCCATTGACTCCCACAACGTTTCTGCCTGGACACAAAATTCAGGATTGGAGAGGACCGAAGCTGCCCTGCTCATGCCATCACCCATACGCTCTTGGCATGGTGGGGTAGCTTGGTTACGTGATTGCATCAAGTGGTATTTTGACTTAGCGCAAAGCATCATGAGGAATGTCTTCATCCATAGTGGCTTCATTCAAGGGCATACTCTTTCCTCAGACGAGACATAGAATTTGCCTTCTCCAAGAGGAAGAGCCAGTACTTGGAGAGCATCTGACTGAAGGCTGTGTAGCATATGGGAAATACACATATATTTCTTTTCTATGGCAATGAAGGAGTTTGCCTCTTCCTAGAGCTACATGTGGCAGAGGGTGAATAATGATGACACGAGAGCCTGGAGGGCATGGGCCTGCTCTACAGATGAGTGGGGAGAGCCTGGAGGGCATGGGCCTGCTCTACAGATGAGTGGGGGCCTCATCAAGGGTAGCGCAGGCCAAGCTCAGGCATGTGACCATATGTGATGACGACTCCTACATAGCGCAGGGCTTCCAGGCAGAGCCTTGTGCCTGCCACTGGTGCCAGTCTCCCTGGAGTGGGTGAGAGGCTTCTTGGACCCCCAAGCAAGCCTGGAGGAGCAGGATGGTTGTGCAGAAACTAAAGGTCCTCATCCGAGTGCTGAGGGGTGTAGGGCTGAGTGCCAGTGCTGAGCCACTGCCCTGAACTGGCAGCCAGCCCTGAGGCTCCGTCAAGGCCCTTCTGTTTCTTCTCCCTCCGGCAACCACTGAAGCTTTCTGCAATTCTCCTCTTTGCAGAAATCATTTGGCCTTCAGCGCTTAATGTTCCAATGTTAAATCTGGCTCTAATGATTCTATTGCCTTTTGGAAAAGCTTTTTGTTACTGTTAGGAAAACTGGATAGGTGATTTTTTTTTTTTTTTTTGCTTCGCATCCTGTCAAAGAACACTTTACACGTTGGTAGAGCTTGGAGAATAGCAGCTTTATAGGACTTGTAACACTGTAGGGTTTTAGGTTTTGGTAAATTCAATCAAATAATTTTCCTTGTGACGTAAGAAGTGTATTAAATTACAGTACAATTATTYGAGGGTTGGTATTAATTAGTACTGTAGCACTGTTGTAAACACTGATATTTAGGGCTGAGGCTGAAGTGTAATTCTGGGCACAGTAGGGGATATGTAACTGCAGTTGAAGGTCAGGTCACATATTTGGATTTTCAAAAGAATAAGGCAAGTTTAGCTTCAGCAACGTGTTTATGGATTTGGAAGGACAGCTATGTCGCTGCTGCAGCTGTATGTTTTGTATTAATTAATACACTAATTTGGGGCTTACTGCTGGAATGCTCTCACTGTCTCCTGCTGTTTTAGATTGCTGTACACATTTATATTGATTCCAGTGAGATTACTGCTTGTTTTCCCAAGTGGCAATGAGAGGATAATCCAGCTGCTGGAATGGTGGAAGCACATGAGCGTGTAAACAGGCCAGTGCAGTTTATGGAGATATGTATTTGAAATTTAGGCAGGTGCAATCCAGACAGGAATTGAGCGAGTGAAATATGTTAACGGTATGTGAAGTTTTAACAGAAGAAAGGCCTTTTTCCCTTTTCATCTCTACACAAAACAGACTGGTCCAGTCTCTCCAGGTGATTAAGCCTCTCTAGGAAAAATGGCAGACAGTACGTGATTTGTGAAGTTAATACCTGTTCCTTCTTACTTAAATTGAAAACCTTCCTTCTAGGGGAAGAAAAAATCACCACATATCCTAAAACATAAACACTACACAAACAAAAACTTGAGCAAGATAAATGATCTTGTTTTGTACCTGTTCTGCTGAAGAAGCATTTACAGGGTGTGAAATAGACCACAGAACTTTTTTATTTAAATAAGGAATTGTTCATTGTGAAATCCTACCACAGTAGACTGAAGGACTCTCCCTTCTTTATTTAAATAGAAACCCTTCTCCTTTGCCTACAGAAGGACCTAGGAACAGATCCTAGGAAAACAGTCTGTAGAAAAGGACCCAGCCCTGTATTTGTTTCGCGTACAGAAGCCTCATTGAAACCAAAAGAAGCTCTGAGCAAAGAACACTTTCAAGATTATATCCTAAGTATCTGGAAAACAGGTTTTAAAAGACATCGTCAATAATACTCATGCTCCAAGCAACCAGTTGCCAAAGGGTTTAAGATGTTCCCATGTCCATGGGGCAGGGCACGCAGCAGGGGCAGAAGGAGCCACGTCCTCGCCCGCCCACSCAGGCCCGGAGCACTGCCCACCCCTGTGGGGCTCAGGCTGAAGCACTGGGGCTGTATGGGGCCCTAAGGTGCCCATTTCTCCTGTCACTGCCATTGCTGTGGTCACTGCACGCRCTCCTTCTACTGCCAGAGGATTTCATGTTGTGGCCATGGGCCAGGGCCCAGCCGCAGTGGTCAATGCCCTATGGAAGGTCTGGGAAAGGGAGGTGAGTGTTACTGCCCACCCCATCCTGATATGCGGGAGTCTCCGCACGAGGAGRGTCTCCAAAGGACAGACAAAGGTGCTGAGAAAGGGAGAGACRCACCAAAATCACCACAAATATCTCCAGCAGTTTTAAAACAGCAGTCAGGCAGTCAGGTGCAACTGTAGGCTCGAGGAGCCCCTAAACAGCGGGTTGCTGGAAAGAGTGGGCAAGCCGCGGAGGGCTGGTGGTTCCTCCCTGCTCTTGGTGTATGGTGCCCTGGCACCAGCTGCCCACCCTTTCCAACACCGGTGTCTGTGCTAGAAGGTTTGCAGACTGACGTGGGGTTGCTGGTCTTAAGATCAGAACGCAAAGGGGTCCTGACACCAYGGAAATCAAGGGCCATGGTGATCAGCGGCCTCCAGGGAGTCCCATGGTGGGGTGTCACGCAGACACCAGCGGCAGCAGAACTCCTCGCCCCTTCACCATGCCCTGCCTCTTGCCCGCCACCCCAGCAGTACCGAACGGCACTGCCTTCCATGGCCTYGCTCTCTAAGAACCGCTCTTCCCTTTCCTTTCAGGCACCCAACGGTCTCTCCGCCGTCGGCAGCTTCGTCTCCGCCCCGGCCATGCCCCCGTACGCTACCCCGGCCCAGGTGTCGCCCTACATGACGTACGGCGCRGCGCCGTCGGGCTACATGGCGGGCCACGGCTGGCAGCACGCGGGCGGCACCGCGCTCGCGCCGCACGGCTGCGACCTGCCCGCCTCGCTGGCCTTCAAGGGCATGCCGGCCGCCCGCGAGGCCGGCCACTCGCTCACGGCCTCGGCGCTCTGATGTCGCGGCCAGCCCGGCACGGCCGCCGCGTGCACCGCTCCTCCTCGTGCTGGGGGCATCTGACACTGCTCCGCGTGTGACTTCCCTCCCGCAAGACTCGGGGGGACGGAAAGGGCTGGACACGGCACCCGAGGCGGGGAGAAGCGTGTCGTTGCCCTTGCACTGTGTCGGGAAAGATCTTGCTTCCCTCAAAGGGCTCGTAGAACCTTGTCTGACTGTTCTCTGGTAAAACCACACGTATTTATTCTTAATCGTCACAGACTTTTGAAATGTGCAATTGTTACTAGGATTTGTGTAAAAACCAATAAAGGAAAATCATCAYGGACTATTCCGCTGTGCCTCGGATGAGCAGGGCTGGCTGCGTGGAAGGAAGCTCTTCGACGATTGCATCTGTCTCTAGGGGATGAAGCTCCTGTCCACGTGCCTACGCTGCCCGCCGCTTCTGAGAGATTACGTCCGGTCTTCTTTTGTTTTCTGCTGAGTTTTTGGTAATCAAATATAGAACAAAGGCATTAYGCAGCTCTCGGATTCTTCTGGCATTTCGTCCACGTTACAAAGGCAATAGTATGTTTGTATTTTTATCCATTTGTAAATATGGGCTTTTGACAGCATTTGTTTTCACCTTCCACTACGTTTCTGCTTTTCTTTTTTTGTTTTTCTTTTGGAAGTTAAAAGATGACTCTCTAGCTGCTTTCTGTGCTTTTGCATTGTGGGGTGACAGCCTCAGATGACGAGGTTTAGACAGTGGTGTTTTCATCATATTCTTATGCCTACTGTGGAGGCTTCAACATCTCATGAAACACAATTATTTATTCAGAAGAGGATTCAAAATCCAGAAATCCATCCAAGTAACTCTCTTCTGTTATATCCACCTCCCCAAGGCATGAAACAYCACAACAACCATGCTAAGTGTGCAAACGGAAAAGGTGGTAAAAACCCGAACAAAAGTGCAAACTGTAGAGAAGGATGCTGTTGGTGTGAAATTGTGCAGAAAGGCAGAGCAAATCCCTGTAAGTCAGCAAAACCACTGTGAAACAGAATTGTACTGTCATTGTTGGCTCCCTTGTGTTCAGCAATTTCAGYCCCCAAATTACATTGTAATTCCTTTTTATTTTTTCTCAGAAGAAATTGTCTTTAAATTTTTGCTTTAATGAGTGTAAAATATGGACCTTGGTTAAGTTTACATTGTTGTTCTGAAGTATTTTTTTCCCTTATAGAAATACTGGTGGTGGTGCTACAAAAACAGACATTATTTAATATTAACAAGCTTCCTTTCTACATTTCTGTATCCAGTGGCAAGTACTCTGTCCCAGCTTTTATTAGAGAGCTAATATTTTGATCTTTGGAAATTTTCCTGTTTTCCTTGGGCAATAATAAAGTTTTGAATATTATTCTGGAATGCTTTCCACATGCTGTAGGTATGTTCATAACATGAACATGGAAAAAAGATCTAAGAATGGTGTGACATTTCATATCCTTTCTGGAATATTAATACGTTGTGTATTTTTATAGATCTTGTGCAATAACTTAAGTTGCACCWTTAGAGATAATTAAGATAAAGGAGAAAAAAATCATTCTTCAAATACTGCTCTATCTGCCGATCACACTGGGCATCCATTCAGTGGGAAGGTAAAATGCAATCCTCTCTTCCTGGATTTCCAGCTTTTGTCACTGCGTTATCTGTGAGCAAAGTTCTGTAACGATACAAATAACCAGCACAAATCTGCATATCGTATGCCCAGTGAAACACAGATGGACTCAATTGGCTGTTGCCAACTTTACTGTTTGCATTAAAAAATAGCTAAATTAACAGTAACTCCACAAAGAGCACATTTATTGTATTATGGCCCTAAGGAAAGAAATATCTGATCTTGGATCTGCTCTTAGACTCTTAGTCCACAGCATAGCAGAGGAGTTCAGCAGCGGTTTAACTTTACTGAGATGCTTCAACCATTGCTACTCAGCAGAACATCTTTCAAAGAACTTGTTTGAAACTACCAAATGCAATGAAATATATGCACACACAAGTGAACTTTCATACTACCACATTGCTCGTGATTTTATTTTTATACAGCTGTAGCTGAATAAGACTAGGACTCCCCCAGCCTTTATGCCATGCAGAAGGAATTGGCTTAATTCTAGGTGAGTGCTGCTAAAAAATAAGATGGAAAAAAAGAAGGGGAAAAATTATCTGTAAATAAATGATTTTGTTGGCAACTGGATTTTAACATTCAGCCTAGCTCTTAGCCTGGATTATAGAATTATTGAGTAAGTCTACTTATTTTTGGCCATATATAACACAAGCAGCAAAAACAAAGAAAAGAAAAGAAAAGAAAAGAAAAGAAAAGAAAAGAAAAGAAAAGAAAAGAAAAGAAAAGAAAAGAAAAGAAAAGAAAAGAAAAGAAANGAAAAGAAAAGAAAAGAAAAGAAAAGAAAAGAAAAGAAAAGAAAAGAAAAGAAAAGAAAAGAAAAGAAAAGAAAAGAAAAGAAAAGAAAAGAAAACAAAGAAGAGAAGCCTTCCAAGGCATCAAGGATTCTTAAGCCTGTAAAAGAGTGTGCCTATGTTAAAAGTCTTCAAAATTTTTCTGAGCAATGAGACCCCCTTCTGGAATAAAAGTAATCTTTTCTGAGATTCCAGGGAAACTTTGGTGTGTTTTGGAAGGATACATAGAAAGACAGATGCTCAGCTTGTAAGAGTTATTTGAATTATCTTATCTTCAGCTAAACCAGGATAATTTATAAAGCAAGCAGATAATTACATATAAAAGGATGTAATTATTCCTCACCTGGGAACACATTATTCCAATGATTTTGTTTTCTGTGTGCTTGTTTGAGTACTGTTCTTCACACATCTGCCTATTGCAAATAACTCCTTACCCCTTGGCTAGGAGGTAAACAGGGCTCTGGGCACAAATTGCTTCTGAGGCAGTAAAGGGACTTGACTTTGGCCTTTGCTGAGCTGCTGCCTGTGCTAGACTTTTTTTGTGAATTTTCATAACATTTTTCTTCTTTTCTAACGTAAAGTCAATACGCAGAACACTTTGCCCAAAGGCTTTTCTTACTGCTTCTACTCATGGGTAAACCAAAAGATAAAATGTGTTAGTTTATTGGCCATAAAACTTCAAGTCACTTTAAAATAAACAAAAGGGAAAAGGGGATTTGTTTTTTCAATAATAAACAGAGGTCAGCGTCTGCTGTCAGGCAGAGGTATAAATTTGGATTGAACCCACAGAGGTCACTGGATAAACTCCAGAAATATGCAGTGTACGTGAGTATAGACTTTGAGGTTTTAATATTAAAACCTATACTCCAATCCTAGAGTGCTAAATATTTGTAAAGAAATCAGCAATTGCCAATTGCTGCCTTCTGCACCAGACCTGTTTTCATGGTCATAGTACAAAGGGCCTCTAGTGTTGCATGTTCCATGTTGCATCAGGAATGACAGTGATGTGGGCTGGAAGAGACAAAAAAAGGCACAGACTTTGATTTGTTTTATAAAACAATGCTGGGTATTCTGCTTTCTAAAGCTTTTTTCCCCCCTCTCCTCTTTTTATAAAAAATCAGGCTGAACTATTAACTGCAAAGAAATCTTGTTGGTAAGGATGTAAAGCAGAAGGCTATATATGTATATACAGTATGTTTAAAGCCCTTTATTTTTATATTTTGAATGCTCTAAATTAATAAAAGACTAATTATAAACTATTTTGCTTTTCATTTTCAAAATGATCTCAGTAGTCACTACTCTTTGGGTAAGTGCTGATAATGAAATACAACATGAAGGAACATCTACCTTAAAATTATTAATTCTAATTTTTTTTTTGGTCCATTTTTAGCAAAGAAAAAAAGGACTAGATAGGAAAAGCCGTGTGGTCAAATTTAGAGGAAAGATGTCTTTATTGTGCATGTCAGTACAAGCATCTTTGAAAGCGCTGAAAATGTAATTCTATTTTTAGTTTGTTGCTGCTATTCTAATGCATTAAAAAACACTTTGGAGACCAGACTTCACATGTGAACTGACATTTTTGAGTAATACTTTCTAAAGATATTTCTTTGTGATTGCTACAGAAAGGTTTGTAGCTGCATAAGAGAAAAAGCATTTAAAGTTAACATTGTGAATACAGCCTGTGTGGTGATATAGCAACCTTCAGCAGTTATAAGATAACACATGTTTAACGACAACAAACCAGTTTTAGACCATGATAGAATAATGGATAATTTTTTTTCCCTCCAGACAGCTGCATGAAACGAAACTTCTCCAGTTAGCACAGCAGAAATGTCTTGTGTCATATATCATAAGCAAGTTACAACAGCTAAGGAGGATAGGACTAGACAATTTAAATATTATTTATACTTATAGTGACTGAGAAAGCATCAATTTTAGACATCATCTTCTCTATCTACAGAAAGAAAAATTTATTTTGGGTGTATGGCTAGCCAATGAAGATTGTGTATGTGGTATCAGCCAAAACCACTTTCTCCACCTCAAGGTGTTCATGAAAGGGAAATCTTTCATGTATCTTCTGTGACCAGGGTAATATTGCATTTTTTCATCTGTCCTAACTGCCAACAAGGTAGAATGATATTCCATCAGTGCTGGAATTGCAATGCTGGACCAAAGTTTGACACAAGATCCTGGAGAGTGTGGGCCAGGTTCTCAGCCTGGACTCTGTTGACACTAGCTTAACATCTGATCTCACATTATTAAGCTCTCTTCAAAATCATCAGAAAGTTAGCTTGCTATTAAAAAGAAAAAAGTAGAAAACAGTGTGTTGACTACACAATATGATTTAGTGTCCAGAATCTCCAGTTTGTCTTTGAAAAACTAACTGGTTGCTATGTTTCTTTTATACTTTTTAGCTGATGAGCAAGACAATAACAAATATCAATTGTATTATTTACTTATACACTTCAATGAAAGAATGTACTTAAAAGTTTTCTTGCATCAGGRCCTTAACACATGGTCTTTCCCCGAATGTATTAACCTCAATGTGATCTGAGGGCATTCAACATCAGAAAGGATAAAAATCATTTTTCCTTTATTAAAATGTATTTTCAAATGGATATAATTTTAAGGAGTATGTCTTTCAGAAGGTTTCTTTGTGATCAAATGTTTCCTGAAGCCACTCATAAACGTATTCATAAACCAAAAGCATCACTGCACCACCTAGAAGAAAATATATTATTTTACTACATACAATATTCAATACTTTCAAGATTTTTCAGAATGTTTACAGTATCTAATCTAAAACAGAATATGATAAAGCCCTATTTTCAAACAATTCCACTAATTCATTAAAAATTCACTAATTCTTAAACCATACATACTTTATTTAATATTAGACCATAAAGTTAATTAGAAAAGCTTGTGAATAAATCACCTTGAGTGTATGTATTTATTTTTTTCTAGGATTTTTTCTTATCATTTTTCAATATTAAATTTATTTCTTTTACAAACAAAGCTTTTCACCTGTGAATATCTGTATATATGTATGTTTGGTTAGACTTAGATTTGGTCATGAAAGAGCAACTTGTCTGATGGAATGAGAAAAATTCATCACTTGGGTAATGAAAATACTTCAAGGTAAGATACAAGAAACATTTTCAACTCTTCATTTAGATGCTGCCATATCTAAAGTAGAAAATAACTCTGTTGGAATGAGTATAATCTTGTGACTGAATCTAGCTATGAATCCATGTGGAAAGTTTTGATTTCATGGAATTACATTCATTTACCTGCTAGAATAGAAAATGGTATAAAGTCCCAGCTGGAATGCAATAAAGGGTCTCTGCTGAGTGTGAAACAGGAGCAAAGCCCTTGCACAACTGGGCACAATTGGTTACAGCATGAGCTAAAGAAGGGAGATATCGAGAGGCTTCTGGGTGGAGAAAGTGGGAAGACAGTCAGATGCCAGGTTGCAGGCACCAAAGTGTGTTGTAATAATGTGCCATTTGTGAGTGCCAGCTCCGGGGCACAAATATTTTCTTTCCTTTGCCTTTTGGCTCAAGTAGCTGGTCAGAGTGTGGCACCTCTAGAAAACAAGTCTTCTGCTGCACTGGGATGACTTTTCTATGTAGCTGGGATAGGTTCAGCCAGCCAGGCATACCACAGGAGCTTTCCCATTTTATTTATCCCAACAAGCCATGCTCAGCCTTAAAATCCTCTATGAACAGCAAGACAGAGCAAGAATCTGCAAAAGGCTCTGACTGACAAACCAGTCATAGGCACAAAGTCTAGAAGACGTAATCTGAACTCAAAGCAAGGTTGACTTGCATTTCTCACCCTGTGTGATCCGTTTGTGTATCTATCTTGACTAAAGCACACACATGTCCGAAGAAGGAATTACCTTTACAGTCCAAGTAATGATTGCTTTGTTGCTTCATTGGAAAGCCAAATCTACATATTAGTCAAAGGGACTGCAAAAGTATCTAAAGTCAAGCCCATACTCAACTGATTGGCTGGATCTATGCCAGAATGTACAGTGACTTGTGGGTGAAAAGTTTTATTCCAAAATCAGCTGTGCTAAGGGGCACTAAGGAAGTGGAGGCCTGCCCTCTATGTATCCTGTACGTGATGCAGTACCCTTGAAGTATGGGGCAGAAAGCTCTTCGTTCCCAGAGGCATGCTCAGCTACCTTTCATCCGCTCCCCGCCTTCTTCCTTTACTCTGCACAAAAAACAGGCAGAGCCTTGCACTTAGCCAGAGGGATTGGGTATGCAAACATCTCCAGGCGAACCTGATGCCTCCTTTATACCTGCTTGCTCTTAACCATGTGTGTTCTTGCCTATTAAACCATCCTGCACAATGGAAATATAGCTTCATGGGGGTGGGATACTTTTCAAATTGAGGCTCCTGGTCTTTTCAACACAGACTCCTTCTGTGGGCTGGCAAAATCTAAGGGCTCAGTGCTTTGCTTTCATGATTAATCAAAACCAGTCTGAGAAAAAAAAGTCTGGAAGCCTAAGAAGATACAGCTTTCAACCATTCTGTCCCTGGACTTGGAGCAACAGCTATTGGGAAGGGCTCTATCAACAAATCTAATTTCAAGACCAAATTGTTGTCTTTGTCTTCGAGTACCACAGGATTCTCTTCTCAGCTCATACTATCAGCATTTTAGGTGTTTTTTACAGTCTGCCAAGGTCACAGGAAGCAGAAAGTACCTAGAATTTGATATGCTTGGGCTGCATCTTGACTAGTTGAGAATATTTGTACTGTAGACATTCTAACCTTCATTTTGGGGTGACTTTGGTACAGAGTTGTCCTAGAGAAGCCAAAAAAATCACTTTGGAGGGAATCGGGCAAGCTTTAATAATCACTTGCAAAGATTTACTGTCCTGTGGTTTACAGTGCTGCCGTTCGCATGGGCACACCTTGGCTTGCTCACAGAGTAATTGTACGAACTAGGACTTACTTGAATCTAATGTTATCCAATGTGCAAATGATAGTTTTTTCTTTAGACAAACATTTAGCCAAATCCAATAATAATATTAATACTTGATATTGTCACCAAGGGAACCATTCAAAGATAAAAGAGAACTTTTGATGATTTGGGTACAGTGTTACAAGTATTTGATTGGGGCTTACTATGTCTGTCCAGAATTTAGAAAACAGGAAGAGAAAGCAAAAATAAAAGCATTATAGAAAAGACAGAGGAAAAGTTACCTGGGCCAAGCCTCATGATCTTGGGAACCAAGCCTTTGTACAGAGCCAGAAATCTGTAGTGAAGAAAAACAAACAAAACATTTCAAACAATATTCTTGCTTTAGGAGCAGAATGGAATTTTAGCATGTGTTTATTAAAATGCTGGCAGAGCACTTAGAAGCAATTATTTGAAATTACACATGTTCGATAGCAGGCAGTATCTGGATTTTAACATTTTACAGAGGCAGATCAGACAAGGAGAAAAAGTTAATCAATGTTTAGTCACAAAAGCTACGTGGTGAGCCCAGCTAATCAGAAATATGACTTTAATCAGCGAGATGGTTTTACTTTCAAGACAAGTCTGTTAACAACAGCTGTGTGCATGAACAAAACGACTGCCATAATTGAATATCAAAGCTACAGCTCAGTCCTCACTTGAAAAATTCTTTATAAAGTTGGAAAAAGTTATTGCCACAAAGACCTGTCCCGTTATTACCACAAGGACCTGTCCTGACCAATATAATTATTTCAGCAATCTTGTCAAAGGTGCAGACCTTTGCAAAATTACAAGTAGAGATGGGGAAATATCCTGTTTTCTATTGATACTTTCCTTTCTACAATATGATGAGTTGATTTTAATGTTACCATAAAAAAAAAAAACCCCATGAATTTAACTTTTATTTGTGGAACACAAATTTTCTTTTGTAACAGTTCACACGAAGTAGAAAGATGTTTCCTTCTAATTCTACAACACATTTTCAAAATGTTGCATTGGGCTCTTTTGCACCCATGAATTCAGGGTGGCTTAACGGTCCTCATCAAATCTGAGATGTAACAACATGGTTTTATGGACCCATACGAACTAAACCAGAGGTCTGGACATTTATTAAAATAAGAATGTTTTACCCTTCTTCTTTATAGACTGTTGCCATAGTTTTAAAACAGGTTCTGTACTTGATCTCTCCAGGAACTGGCTGTGGTCCTTGAATCCTACTTTTTGCAACATCAAAAGGAATGTTAATAATTGAGGCTATTGTTCCTGAGACCAACCCAATTCCAAATTTCCTCAAAAACTCCAAATTTGGATCCTGCAAAGAGAGAAAGAAAGAAAGAAAGAAAGAATGAAAAGGGAAACGGAAGGAGCTATGCAGGTTAAACACTATAAAGTAATATGCATTTAATCAGAAAACTCACACAACACAACACAGTGATGTTATTCTAGCGGAACACATTAGGATTTCCTATGCTGGAACTTGTTTTCTTGACAATCCTATTGGCTATGTTTTTACACATGGTCTAAATTGCTGAAGTACACATTTCCTCACACAGGATTTATAAACACAGTTCATAAAGAAAGACTGGTATGGCATATGGGGATGATTTGTATAATTGGGCTTCACAATGTACTTAGTATTACTGTATCAAAACAGGAGAAATCCAAGCACACTATTAGCTAATTGGCCAGAATATTTTACAAATGACAGCAACTTCCACCATGAAGCCTACTAAAACGCTCATTTGTGTGTTGGACCCCCAAATGCTAAATTAAATAAAGGCTAATCTCAGTCTGCTGCCATTCCCCTCCAGGTTTTTTACATTTATTTTCACGTGTAGCTGATCCACTGTACTAAGAAGTGCTAGCTTCCTGTTATTAACAATCCAGCTCGGTGCAACTGCAAAAGAGCCTTCCCCGTCCCGCGCATTATAAACCCCGGTAACTCACTCCGCTAATTGCCTGAAGAATTTACAACAGATTGTTCCTGCACCCAGCAACATGTTCACGGCAAAAGTTAGAAGCAGGTTAGAAATGCATTTAAACCCCCTTTTTGCTCATTCATAGTTCACAATCCAATTGAGTTTTATTTGATCTTTTAGAAAGACTTCCTATCTTGGTGACATGAAAGAATTCAGAATTTATCCAGGAGCCAGAGTCTCTTAGAGAAAGTCTAGTCCAATTTCAATGAATAGTGGAAATCACAGTGAAATCTTTCCTGCTGCATTTTCTACTAACATAACTTTTTTAGCTATCACTCTTCAACCGAAAAGATGCTTCACTGCTTCATAAAACACTGCGCCTATAAATTCCTTTCTTCATGAAGACGCTTTACAGAAAATCAACAGTAAAATAATGGATGATATTGCGATGTCATAACATCAGCACGATACTGAAATTAAATGATATTGGGGTGCATTCTTTCTTTTATAAATTTGTGCATTTGTGACTGAAAACAGTAACAATTAAGACATTTTCCTTTCCAGGCTAGCAACAAGGAGCATTAGTTAAAACTTCCATAATATTCATTGGATAAAGTCCACACAGATGTTTGGAGAGAAATGTTAAACTCAACAGAGCCTATTATTACTTGCAGAAAAACTCAACACCTTGACTTCACAAAACAGGAAATATACTGAGAAAATCCCTTTTTAAAATTAGAATAGCTTGTGATATACCAAGCACTGTACAGCTTTTTAGTAGAATGCTTAACAACAAATTACTGTTCATTCTGTATACAACGACTGCTACTGAAGTGGAAAATAAAATGATAAAAGAAATCTGCTGGCAGTCCAAGAGGGAGAGGCAGTTGGAAGGCAGTCCCTTTCCAGCATGGTGCCTCCTTCCAGGCAGTGGGCATGGGAATAAATCCACACCTGAGAACTAAGCACGTTCACAGGTTATATCACCCTTGTCAAACCAGGCTGCAGTGAAGAGGCCACCACTGCTCTATTGCTTTTCTGTAGTAGACGAATGTCTGCAATATCTTTGCTAAGCTCTAGAGTAAGGACACTTGGACGTATAGCACCAAGCCCAGTGGGCTCCCTTCTGGGCAATGCAGTACCCATCAAGCAAATATCTCTATGTGCTAAATATCGATTCCCAGGCCCTGCTGCTTTGACAAATCCCTTATCTTTGAATGATACAACATTTTCATATTCTGGGGCATTTCCAGTGCTGGGCTTGCCTGCTCTGTGATGGCTAGTGCTGCAAAGCATATGAGAGAGCAGAGTGCCGAACCAAGGGGAAGTCTGTTGAAATATGACACTGCACCAACATAGCTAAAGGGGAATTAAAACAAATTGCTTTATTTCTAATCCATTTCTTTGACACAGAAAATGTTGAAAGACAGCACTTTGCTCATGCACAAAGCTGGATCCTAACCAAATGTACTGTGGTATACAGTAGTTTTGCTATATAACTTGAGTTTTTATTACTTATTTCAGGAGAAAGGATTTTTATGGTATTCATGACTGTAATATCTGGGTCATTGCAGATTGCAAATAAATTAAGTTGTTAAAAATAATTAAAATGTTTTTACACAGATTAGTGGATTTTTACTCTGCCATTATCTCTAAGCATAAAGGGGAGATTTCTAAATACCATTTATATCTCTGTCTACAAAGTCTATAGGTACAAGCCCACTGGCAGTCTCTCATGTGGGTGCAAGCTGTTATGAAGCAGTGTCTGTCTTTTTGCACTGAAATCCTCTCTTTGCCCCAAGCCAAGATATTCCTAGCTGTGTAAGAAGCAGTGAAAGGAGAGGTGATGGTACTCTGTTCCTCTAGTGCTGACAGTGCTTGTCACCAACTTCTGCAGCACACAGTCCTCTACCTGAACAGTATATGCTCCGTATTTAGTATGTTGGAAAACAAGTTCTCTGCAAGTTCCTCTAGCTTTCACAGACAGCAGAACTGGAGGAAGAACATACACGAATTCTGCATCCAGGGAAAGGTGTTTTTCTGCAGCATGAGCAGGACGTGTAGAGCAGAAGCAGGACAACAGACGGTGCCACACTGTGATACAGAGCACCACAAGGGAGTGAAATAGCAGTTTGCTTACTCACAATGCAACAATTTTGCTGTGGTCAGACAACAAAGCCTGGTCCCTTCAACTTGTTAGCACACCCTTCACAGTCATATTTCCTGAACGCCTGAGCCCTTGTCCTGTGAGCACCAGAAGCCATGAAAAACAGCCATTCTGTGCCATAAAAGCCATTTCTGTGCATACTCTGTCGGATTTCATTACTTCAGGAGAGAAATGTTGAGATATTACAGCTCCTCTTTTTATACCTCAGCTCCTCTTTTTATACCTCATTACTCCCATTATAATATTTCTAAATGAGTACTGTAAGTTCTTCTTAAATCATACGTTGCCTAATTTCTTCATAATATTTTTCATTAATTTCTTCTTTCATAATTCCTATCAAAAGCAAATTCTAGCCCTAAATCTAGTACATACACACTCATATGCAGAACTGTCACTCACTGAAGATATTTTAATTTATCGGTTGTCCAGAAATCAACAGGTCACACAGTCTATTTGCATGTATATAGTGGTTAGAAACCTGAAGAGCAAAGACACCCAAGGACACTACTTATTTTTCCCGTGTCCTCTTACTGCTGTAGTCACGCCCTACTCAGCTTGAATAGAGGTTGCATAATGTGGCTTACAAAAATATATATTTAACTCTGTATTTAAGGAAAAAATCAATGAAAATCAAAAGATCAATAAATATTTCTTTATCTATCTGAAATTATCTTTAAAGATTTGTTTGCTTGAATTTCTGGATGTTTCTCTTGAGATCTTTTCACTTTATTTCTTTGGTTTTTTTTTTTAATTTATTTTTGTGGAGAGGGTTACTGAAGGTACACAGCTTATGAAAAAATATACTTTATAAACATATTTTAATACTTCACAGCAGCTCATATATAAGTTTGCCATAAAAGAATAATGTTTACTTAAGTAAGGAGAAGGTCAATTCATGACAACTTGCAGGAATGATAAATAATAAGAATTGAATAATACTTGAAGCTGCTATTTGTAAAGCAGCCTACAGGAATCAGCCCCAAGTAAGCCCTTACTTTGAGAAGAATATTTGCATCAAGTTTCTTAAACTCCTTTGAAAAAGTTAACCATAATATTAGTTTTATAGATGAGTTATATTTGGCACAGAAGGTTAAAGTGATTTGAAATGATTGCTAAATTTGAATGCATTTACTCAAGGTCACCTAAAGGGTGAGCGGAGAAGCCAGGAATAGAACCGAGAGGTTTGCACCACATGCGGCACATTCCATCGCTCTCTGTATAACAAGGAAGGCTTTGGTTTGGTGATCTCTGTGGTTCTGCCTGGTATAGCTAGCAATTATTGGATTGAAGAGGGAGAAAGGCATGGAATAAGGGGTAGTGTCACTTCCCAGGGTTTGTGGTTGAGATGAGGTATAATAGCATAGGAATTCCTATGGCAAACTAAGTAGTGCCGGAAAACCTGACCTGGCATTACACATTGACTATAATTAAGTGTTTGGCAGCAAAACAGGCTGTTTCAGGAAATGTTTTATCCAGCCTGATAATAGTCTTTAACCACTAAAAGGAGCATCCTATGGCAATGGACTGTGAAGAAAGGAGCTAGTGGGTCTGAAGAAGAGCAGTTTTCAAGACAGAGGAGGAAAGATATCTTCATGGAGAGGAAAGATGGGAGACAGCTCAGAGAAGAGACAAGGAAGAGAGGAAAAGCTAGAATAAGTTGCTTAAAACAGACCCAGAGCTGGAATCCTGCGGAGAGACAGGGTCTGGGTTTCCTTAATGAGGACAGCTGGGAAGAAAAGTTGTTGACTTCTGCTCTTTGAGAGGCACAGACTGTCACAGATGTGATCAACAGATTTGGAGCTCAGTAAGGGTGAAAATAAGAAGGTGACTATCTCATCATTGTCATGAAAACTTGTGCTTTGAATCTTTGAAAGAGCAGTCACAATTTTTATTGTGACCTAACAGTGATTCAATCATAGCTTTATGAATAGTTTCTTACTTTCATCAACTCGACATTTAAGTACATTTCATTCACTTATATAGTAAAATACTTGCTGTAAACTACAGCTTGCAGTCTGATGAGCACAATTTTGCTCTGACCTTTGGCAAGATAATAGCCATGAGCTATGGAGCATATTGATAACATTCTGCAATGCACAGTCACAGCTGCACGTTGCTGGAATTGAACACACTTTTTTTCCCACAATGGTATTATCTCAGACTGCTCCTTGATTGCAATTTCATTGCAGCAGATACTTCTTCAGGTATTTTAAATCCACCTGTCAAAAGTCTAACAGCATAATAGGAAGAATGGCAACCGCAAGGATAAACATCCTGGAGGATCTCCCGCATAAGATCTGCCCCTAACAATTATCTGCTCCTTTAGGGTTACATTTTCAAATACCTTGCTATCTTTTCAGTGATTTGTTTTTCCCATAACGCAATTTCCTCTTAAAATTTTTCATCTTTCTCCAGATTTTCGTTAGTATTGTTATCCACTACTTATTCTTTTGCTATGCTCTCAAACAAACACCTGCACCAAAGAGGTTTTGATGTTAAGTAGAAAAACCAGAGACAACAATATTTTGTCACAGAATACAAAATATACAGAATTCTATAGACTTAGTATAGTCAGTAATAGAAATAGCAGATAGATCTAAACAGTTTCATATAGAAACTCTTCTGCTAAACAGAAGTAACTGTACACTGAGGAAGCAGTATATTTCAGGAAAGGAGTAGGTGAGATGAAAACAGATTCTGCCTTCAATGCTACACCTTTTTGGTGAAATCTTTAAACACTACTGGCTCTTATTTCAGCAGTCCACAGGACACCTCAGACTGGGGAGTGTTGACACCGGTAGGAGACTGTAACACTGCGCTGTATTAGATAAGTGTTGCTATCTCATTCACAAATCACCCAGGCTTGTAGGTTTGAGCTTATTCTGAGCTTATTCTTTTTCCCACTCTGCTGCGTTTTTCTACTACACCATCTGGCTTAATTGCTTTCTTCAACTCTTTTGCACCGCATGTCCCTTGCCCTATGTGTACATTGATGTGGATCGAAAAACAAAAAATAAAATCTTGCCTTCTATCATATTTATTTCCCTAGATGAAGAGCCAATTTCGGTTTTCCATTCCTTCTTTGCCAGGAGATATTAGGGCCCTTTCTCTGACAGAACAACATGCTGGTCGGCTCCCACCACTCAGTGTAGCAGCCCTGTTAGCAGCTGGCACATCTGCAGCAGCCGGGGCTGCGTCTGACGTGAAATGCGTTTTGCAGTTGACTGCGTTTCAAAGGGGGCTTTCAACACAGTATGGAAATCTTGTATCGCTGAGAAATACCACAGCCACTTGGAGGTAGTAGTGAGCAAAGGTTTTAGGGAAACTAACTTTTACCATCAAACTTAACCACGATAAAAAGTAGAAAAGTGAGAGCTGCTGGAAGCCTATGAAACGTGCTATAAAAGCATGTGCTATAAAACTGAGACGATATACATTTTCAGACTAATTTGATTGCTGGTGCAGATGCACAGCCGTTAATGCTCCATGGTTGATACATTAGTGGCAATTGAAAAAACCCGGCTTCCTCTGTTTTCAGTAAACAGAGCATGATGTTGGCTGTTAATGTTCTCTTTATCAGAACAGACTGAACATATGAAAAATTATTCATTAAGAACATTTACAACCCACACATGTCATTTATATCATTTGACCACTCAACATAAAAGGTTTATTGTTTTTGGCAAAATAAGCTGCAAACATCCTTAATTGGGATGCAAATTTAATGCACAGTTTAGCACTGTTGACAGCTAAAAGGCTCATATGGACATTTTCATACATTTTTCCACTTACGTTACAGATGGTGAACAGCAGATATATAATCAAGAGCCAAAATAATTTCAGAAGTGTAGTATTCTTATTTCACAATTTTTATATGCTTGTCAATATTGCAAGACTGACTTTAAATTTTTCTTCTCTGGAGAAATGTACAAAATGAACAAGTTAGCTTTCTTAATGAAACCAAATATGTGAGAAAACTTGGAAAGTTACAGCTTCTAATATTTTTAAGTCTAATTGAAAAATAGCTTCAATCAAAATCATGGTACAGGCTTGATAACTCTTAGATTGTAGCACTTGCCTACTGACAAAAAAGATTTAAGTTGCAGATCACAAAGGATTATTGAGTACTTCTATTTTCCAGTCACTGAAATGAAGTTCAGCACACGTAAACATCTGAGACATAAGTCTGGCTAGCAGAAAGCATGAGGTCTGGTTTATACCCTACTGAACTCATGGCAAGATTGGATCTATCTATACATCCAGAACTATCTGCAGCACTGAAGCTATGTGGCATAGATTGTCCTGGGTCTTTTCTATTAAAATGCTATAACAAATGCTATAACAGAGAGGCTACATGAAAGCTGCCTACCGGGAGTGGTTCCTTGTCTGTGCCAACTCCCAAGCCGTATCCAGGAGCTGTGAGCGAGCGGGCCTGGTCCAGAGTTGTGCTGCCAGGGAGCACAGATAGATAACCACGTTTCCGTGATGTCCAGTTTGCCAGCGTAGACGTAGCCACTGTGGTCCAGCACCGTGCAAACTTCTCCACTCACTTGCAGTTAGTGCAGACCAATCCTGCTTTGGCTACACTGTCTTTTGCTTTGGTAGGAGGTACTTGAGGGCCAGCTGGCCTGAATGACACCACTGAAGTGGTTTCCCTTCATTTTCTGTATGTATCTAAAAATAATAAAATGCTAATTTCTCTCAGATCACAGAGCTCTGAATCTTTCTAATCATTACAAAATCTCTTTTCTTCTCTCTTTCTCTCTTTTTTTGGTTATCTGAAATGCTAGGAAAGCATTCTTATGCCAGCTATTAATGTTATGCTTTGATTAATATACAGAAGTACTTTGGGATTTCCTTCGAAGATGCATGAATGTTGTTTGTGCATGCATATGTTTACCTACATACGATTCTGAACTTTCTGGGTAATTATAGATATATTTTTCATCTTTTGATAAATACGTTTACTTCTATCTTAGTAACAAACACTGCTCGTGCCTGTAGTTTTTAGAAGGTGTCATTAAAGTACCTCATTAAAATATGATTAAACACACTAGAATAAACTTGTAGAAACGTGCGGGTTAGTTGCACTTGAACAATTCAATTTACTCTAACAATCTGCATATAAGAAGTGGAGGTTTTCTTCGTTTATACCACGTTGCCAACAAAAATACCACACTACTTAGAACTGCAGAGAAAAAAAGGTGTTGCTTCATCTGGGAAGAGAAAGTGATCCCTTTTGATGCAAACTGCAGCTTCTCACATGGATATAACTATATATTACACYTGTGATTGTTTAACCGCCATCATTTAAAAATCACATTAGTGAAAACACAGTTCAGTAAGTAATGTACTGCAGTCATTACTAAACGATTAGGCTGCTGCTCACACAGACATTTAGAAAGCTGCCAGTATTATCATGTTCTCATTAGTAAAATTTCCTGTTGTCATATACAAGAATGTAAGACTACCTGAATATAATTGTTTCATGTGCAGTTACAGCTATAAGGATTCTTTCTTCCAACTTAGTCATAAGCATACTGCATAGAGTTCCGTTTTGGGTCTGGCCTCCTGCCTATGGCTAAACCCATCATCTCATCCTTAAACACTAGATTGATCTGCCTTGTGAGTAAATAGGCCCAGTATATARCCAGAATACTCAGTCTACTGCAAGTCTGCCATCTCACCAGGCTTGCTGTCTTACTTTGTGAGTAATGAAAGATGTTCAAAAACCAGTAATTTTTGCTCTTCTAAGCCAGCTTACCACAGAAAAAAATACACACTTAACYAGTATAAGTGTTGAAATACCTACACCGTGATTATTGACTTTTAAATTGCTACAGTGAGTATTCATATAAATGAGAATTCAAATATGACTACTTTATTTATAGCCAGTTTTGATTAAAAAGCAGGAATTACAAATCCTTTTATTGCTACACCAATCTTACCAATAAAATGTTATACAGATACAAAACAGAAAGCTGGGTCAGTCATTTGTATTTTACTAAAAAACACAACTTTGCACAGGAAGATACATAGTTGAATTAATTAAGTTGCCCAATCTCTTATCTGTTTGTTATGTAATAGGAAGAACTTACTTTATTGACTGGAAGAATATTTTTCACATTGAAGTAGAATCCAAAATAAACCATATTAAAAACTCCATGTCGGCCCAACGTTGCAGTGAGACCTTTGTTGAGTCCCTGGAATCCCAGACCATCGGTTTTAATAATCTGCCGAGCTTGAGCAAAGCTGGATGGTTGCTGCACAAGTTAAACAAAATAAGAAAAAGAAAATACAAAAAGGAAACAGAAATCACAGCCTGTGGACTATCCTGTTCAATCCTGTTGCTATGACCATATTGCCAATTCTTGTGATTTTAACTTTAGTCTCACAGTATTTRTTATTTTCCCTAAAAATTCCAGCTGGGTTCCTGGGACATGTACGAATCACAGTTTTCATWATAAAAAGATTATTCTTCTGATTGCAGAAGAAAGTTGAAAGCATGATATAAAAGTACTCTAAAAGATAATGAGTCTCTAAAGAATAGGATTTAAACTCATCATTTAAAAAATTTAATTAGATTTTATAGGACAACTTGTGGCCTTGAATGTATGAATCTGGCAATATTGTCTTGCTTATTTACCATGTTGTTAATAGGTTAATAACCTTTACACCGCTAGAGTATGGAACATTTAATCTGCACAAAACAACAATAAAAACAGTTTCTATATTAGAACCAATGACACAGGAATATGTATTGTGGAGAAGAGAGGGAAGAACCAAACCGGAGCAGGAAATTTTTGAGCCATTAGGGAAGTCTTGTGGGCCAAAATTTGGAGCAGCCAGGGAGGCCATACGTGTTTGTGTTAAGGATATATTTGTCCAAGGCAGTTTCCAGATTTAATGTTAGAAAATTACATATATTTCTAGGAATCCATCCTGTGAGTCTTCAGTGATACCTACTATGCCTTCTGATGCAACCTCTCTAACTTTTCYGGAGTCTTTTTTATAAGAATTATATATAAAAAAAATCCTTTTAAAAAAATTGTTGGCTTGAATTTGGTTTTCCCCAAAGCATAAAGTAAAATATTTAATTAGAAAGGCAAAACATAACTTCCTCTAGGATGTTCAAACATGAAAATACAGAATAATTTTGACTACAACACTGTGAATACTGCTAATTTCAATACACTTATTTGTTTAATGAGTTTTCATTTCAAAATGTCACCGAGGAGAGCAACAGCATCAGCCAAATAATTCCTATTATATCCGACACAGCATATGACTGTTTCTTTAGGTGACCGACAAGTTTTCTCTATAACACATGTTTCATTCTGTTTTTTCATATRTAGTAACTAGCTCTGACCTGTTGATGCTCTGCATATATTTTACTATAATTTACTATTGTAAAGTACAATCAGGAATTCAAAGCTGCTTAGTGAGATGAAAATGTATTCAAAAATGCAGACATTCAACATGAAATTTGGTCCAGTTGCTAGGAACAACATCCTTCCTCGTGAAATGAAATCTTCTAAAAGATTAGATATATAAAGAAAAACTAATGGTCACAAATAAAGTGATTGACGCTGCAGATGGCAACTTTCAACAATAAGGTGTGCATCAGTCTAACCCTGAATACAAATTTACTGATTACTCAGAAGTCCAAGCGTGACACTTGCTGAACGGCTGAGATGGGATTCACCAGTTGAAATGCAGCTGTCTGCAATGTCTACATCTACTCCTGACCTCATCAAGAGTCCTTTTCATTCACCAAAATAGAGACACCCTAGCAAATTCACCTCATCCAMAGCAGACATGTAAAATGTTGTTTCGTCTTGCCCTGTAAGGCTTGYTTTTCTGCACTGGTGATGGAAGAACCTTAGGATGACTAACTCTGGATAGAAGAATTTATTGTGTAAACATCTGAAGTGGAATTCACTTCRCCAGCTATTGCCTTATACTCAGGAGAGGCCTAGTCAGTGGAATGTGAAGTCAGGTTCTTCTCACCCTAACACATGTGTAGACACATGTATTTATTTAGTTAATCACACCTCTAACGTTAGGTGAGATGATTTTTATCATCGCAGGTCTATCTGTAGCCAGTGAGCTTTCCCTAGGGGCTAAAGTTGGCTAGGTTGTGAAATCTGAAAGAARGGAAACGAGAAACAAACAACAAGGTGGTGGGGCTGCTAGGAGTTTCTTTTAGTAAAAAATCCCTGCAGTATTTTCACCCAGAGTGACCCAAATTACAAACRTGCCAATATGTGACTTATAGTGGCCTTCCTCTTTAAAACTATGAGCCCTAGAAAGATGATCTGGTACCACAGAACAATTCCGCCGTCACCAGGGTGYCTGCGTATTTGCTTTGGGGGTGTGCTGGAGCCTAGGTGTGGGTGTATGTGCTCATGCTCTTCCTTGTTCCTTTAAACAAGACATATTTATTATTTCAATACAATAGTCAAAGAAATATGTGAATTGCATTAGGTTTCATCGTATAGTGTGAAAGCTACACAATGGCTAAGTACATACTTCACTTAACCTTTTTAGAAAAACAGTGCATGCTAGAGAAGTGAGTGTGCCATTGCTTTGCATGGTAAAATAACATGCACACGCTTCTCCCAGTAGGATTATATTTACAGAAGATAGCATAAATAAAATATATATTTTTATTTCTGAAATCTGCTTTAGTGTGGAATGTTCTTTAGCATATTCTCAATGAGAACGTCCACTTATGGTAATGAAATCACTAGAGTTTTCCAGGTTCACAGGAAATTCAGAAATTTTAGCACTTAAAAAAAAAAGATATCTCTATGATTTAGTCATTTTTGTGATTTAAGAACATCAGTACATGTCTTTTTTCATTCAGGCATATAGACATTTTAGTTCTATTTTAGAATCTTATTTGTACAATAATATACTATGATTTGACTGTTGTAAATGTTTTCACTAAAACACAATCTTTGTTTTCTTTTTCTGAATTTAAAGTACTTTCACTTAAAGAAACCACGTCTTAGAATGTTTTTGAACAGTTACAGAGTGGTTACTGGATTATTCTGAAAGTCATCAAGAAGAAATGCAGAAACTAAAGTAAAATAAAATGTACATAAAATAGACTATGTAAAATACCTCAGAATTTGTTAAAAAATCTGAAATAGGAGGAAAATAATTTAAAATGTATGMATAGGAAGGATATATTGCCCTCTTGCAATTTTGCAGGAATGAGAGTGCTCAAAATATATGTCAGCTGTACTTACATTCAAAACTATAATTTTCATTAACAGAAGACAATTCTATCTTTCAGAACTATGAGTCATAGAGATCAAAAATATCTGAATTACTGAATTATAAGAATTACTGAATAGACTGGCTGGAGCAGCAATAAGTCATAACTCATATTTTTTTCATTTCTTTTACTTCCTATCACCACAAAATGATATCTTCTCATGTATTACTTTATTTCACTTGCAGTCTCTGTCCTGCCAGGATCCTAATCTTTTASTCCTGTACAGTATTAATTCTCTGTTTCAGGGTGTTTTCTACACATAAGTAAAAAAATATCTTGACTGGGGACTCAGAGCAATCAGGCATCTCTTTGGAATGCACTGACAGACTAATACAGATCTGCAAAATGTTTTAAAATTTATTCTMAAAGAGAATGCTTCTCAGTGAGTTACAAAGTAACTCTGTGCTGTTTAGAAGTCAATAGAAGCATCCTGTGAGATTATTATGTAAATGATCAGATGATAAATTCTTTATTGTGAATCCCAAAAGAGGGTTCAATTTGTGCAGATAAGTGATAGGAGGTAAGCAAATATTAAATCAGTTGAAGCTTAAAAGAAGAATATTTTGCCTCACTAGGGATTCAGCCAAGCTTTCACGCCACGCTAATGTGATTTGTTACTTTTACCATAATAAGTACAACTGATTTTTAACAAACTTACTCTTAGGCATTGAGGAATAAAGGAAGAAAATTCCACAGAAACCTCTCATGTCTTTCCAGATTCCAGTCAGAACTACCTCTGACAACACCTCTATATTTCTGTTTGATATAGAATTGCAGTGGGAAGAATAGCATAGGAATTTAAAAAATGATGAAAACGTWTAATAAAAAATTAAAAGTACTGGTCTCAGATTGATTTTTAGGATCAGGGGACATTTTGAAAGTATTTATTTATCTAAATTAGATAWCCATTTGTACTCATAAGTAATGTAGTCCTCTTATATAAAGCTTGAAGATTTGACTTCTAGGTAAATGGAGGGGGAATTAACCACCTTCTCACCAGGGGCTGAAATGAAAATGTCCACAACCAGGGACCAGGTTATAAACAAGTAAAGAAGAATCACTCCTGGTGCATAGAGGGTTAAAAGGCCTGTTTTTACACTTAGAGGCATTAGGGCCAGTCTATTTGTGGCTGTGAGGTGACCGTTCGAGTAAGGTGCGCTTTGGGCACAGAGTATCTCAGTGGAGATGCTGACACAGCCAACAATACTACATGGCCTTGTATCTGTTCTGAAGATGGTGCCTACTGATCCTCCTTATTTTTGCATCCCTGTTAAGATTGTGAGAAAATCATCTGATGCACATATTCTATTAAAATACAGACATCTCGGTCTAAAAATGATATCTGAATTGTCTTATACCTAATCAAGCAAAACCGAAGAAGAAGGAAGCAATTCTCATACCTCTTGGAAGGCACTTCGATTTGCCTGTAAGCTAACCTTTACTACTTCAAAAGGGTTAACCACAACTGCTTCTGTTAATCCAGATCCCAAGCCAGCAACTGCAAATGCCTAGGAAAGTTAAATCAAACAACATTAAAAAGGTAAGTTTTCATGCACACATGTAGTAAAATGTCCCATACATCATATTATGAAACTAAATGATACAATGAAAGTGGAGAGATTGCAGTAGTGAAGCAGTATTTGATTACTAAACGGCTTTGGGCCTTGATTAAATGCTGACAGTTCACCGAGAAGAAATTAAAATAGCCACAAACCACATGCCAAAAAATTAAAATGAAATGTCACAGTGCTATCAAAAATTCTTTCTTTCATCTAGAAGGCAAACTGGCACTGATTTATGATGTAACATGGCAAAAACACTCTCACATTATCTTTGGGTAGAGTTTGAACAGATAGTCTAAAATACAATAGTTTAAAAATACAAAAATGCACTGAGGATTAAACATACAGTACTAAYATATAACTTTAAAAACATTAAAGAAATGTAAGAAATTATGAAATTGCAGTGTATGCCAGTAAAATGCACAACTCAAATACAAGTCYCTCTAAGTAAATACCAATCCTGAAAAGATTTATATGGTAATGAGTGGTATATATGGAAATGCCAGCATTCTCTGCAAGGATGAATTAACTTTGTTTGCCCAGAAACTGATGGCTTATTACAACAAATGATTTAACTCTACTTACTTAGGAATTGATGGCACTTTACAGCAAGAGGAATGGAGAAACTCACCGTGCATTTCTACTTTAGGTTTCTTAATAATAATTCACTATCTTGATATAGCATTTGTTAACATGGATAGCCGCAGTCACAGACAGATGTTGTGTCACTATAATGAATTATTATTAAGATATCTGACATAGAAATYAATGTAACTATCATTTAGGTACAAAATGATCTTATTGGTGTTTTCAGGAACAAGTCTGTTCTGCAAAATTGTGACTTGGTTGAATTGATCCCTTTAGCTTTAGCTTCTTTGATAGAAGGGAAGAAATGGAAAAGACTATATTAAACCAGAACAAGAAGCCTGGGATGGGTACTTACCAGCCCTGGAGGTAATGATGCATATCCTAGTAGCTTTTTGTATTGTTCAAAGGTGAAAAACTGTAAATAAAAGTTACATTTTAACTATATGGGAAAAAAGTGATTATGAGCTAATCATGCAGATTAGAAAACCAAACCACAATGTAGTTTTGTTACCTCGTATCCTGTGTAGCCAYGTGCAGTTGTGCAAAGTAAGCAAGAGCCACTTCTATTTCATGCACTCTGTAGCATTGTTAGACGAGGATTAATAGAGAATTAGGTTCAGAATGGATTTTATTAGAGTATCATGCACACCTTCCCAGCCGAGCATTTCTGTGAACAGCAAGTGCCCCCCAGCCCCATGTTAATCATATTCTACAAATGTGTTGCTGAAGTCCCTGAAAAGGAATTTMATTTTGCTGCCACATAAGACTGTTACGAGAGAAGTGAAGAAGGATTCTAGCATGAGGAATAAGGACAGATGAAAACCCTGTGGATTTTAAAGAAATGATAGGTATCTGTATTCCAGATAAAATCAAAGATAAAATATAAAATTAAATATGTAAAATTCTGAAATCTGAATGGCTATGGTCAGTGGATATATATTAATTTATTGCCAATACAAATTATCYCATTCTGCATAAAAAGCCCTAAAAATTTGGGCCTGTATTTTAACTCTCCTTCAAATAGTATATTGTTTGAATGGTAGTCTTTGGAAACMTGCTGCAAATAAGTTTAAAATTACTGGAATAGCCTATCAAAAACCAAAAAAGATAGCATGTTACTTACATTGTGGGTCTACCTTCATATGTAACTGAAATAATCATGAAATATCTCCCTTCTTATAAAGTATGTCATAATTTCYAGTGTCAATTTTACTTATAGGTAAAAGGAAATATCTGGGAAAGTGTGAATTGTAGGAGGGTGAGTTACTCCACTGAACTAAATTGACTTCTTATTGTAATAAAGTTTGCTTTATTCTCTCTCCAACATCTTTCTACTCATTGTTACCCTCCTAACCTTTAATGGAATTTCTGGTATTTCTTAATGTTTTCCATAGTCTCACAGATCAGTAAAATAGTTGTAATAAAGATAGAAATACATTACCAAACAATTTTTTGGTCTTAAAAACTTTACCTTAAAAATCAATAGCTTCCTACAGTCATAAATAAAATAACTACTTAATGATAACTATGCTTCATGTTATACCATTTTTTAAAAGAAAACAAATCAACAGCAATAAAACTCAATAGACATTTTGCTGGGTGTACTAGAGTGACTAGCATACATAGAACTGTGCCAGAAGCACCTGGTGATATCATACAGATTTGTATCATGTATGTCCCTTCAAAGTGTTTTTAAAAACATGGAGTAATTTGTCTTTTCCTCTATTGTTCTATTACRTTAATAGCTTTGTGGAAAAGAATATCAGGATAAATGCACTTAAAACATGCTTTTGTGTATATAATAACAATATTGTCCATCTGGCAAAGATACACTTTAATTCAAGTTACCCAGAAAATAGTCAAAGTATTTACCAGATGTCTCAATAACTCTAAGGTAAAAATATATGCTTGAAACAAGATGTCTCGGAACACATGCACAATATAAATTTGACCCAAAAGTTCATCTGTTAACCATTGTACTGGCATCATCACTTCTTTCCTCTAAGTTCAATCTAACATAGAGTTATAAACTTTGACTTTTCGTCTTCCAGRAATACCAGCTTTCTTTTTAGCAGGGAAATAAAGACTGAGAAAAAAAGAACCAGCAAGTACGACATGAGAACCTAGCTGCCTACAAGTGAACTTACGCCTTCGACACTCAGCGTTAAAGCTGAATGGTTTCAGAAGAATGAGTTCTTTTTTAGAAGATTTATTCTTAYAGGCAAATAATCATGCCAGAAAAATACAATATTCCTATAAGACTACATTTCATCTTAGTGCAAACTCCTCCTTGTACACTGTGCTATCAAAATGTTTGAAAAGATTAAATTATAATGTCTTTTATATGTCATAAAAATGTTTGTTTTCTTTACAAGTGAATACTAAGGCTTCTGGACCCCACAAATTACATTTTAGGCTGTTTTGTAGGTGATAGGCAGCTAAAAGTTAAGTTTTTTTGCTAGTTATCTCAAAGCCATAAGCATGGTCACAGCCTTCCATGACTTTGACTCCTAGTTCAGTTTGGAAGTGAACAAGGGACATCTTGTGGCCTGTTAGAATGAGGGAGGCTATTAGAAGAATAAGAGGAGGAAGGCGAGTCAAAGGCTGCCAAGTTCTTTTACGATTATTTTACACTAATATACAAATAAGGTGAGAAAGTAGTGGAGGTCTCAGCCAAGCTGGAATCTCTTCAGGCCAAAGTATGGGTTCAAACTCTGACTGCGATGYTAGAAATTGCGCTGGCAGATGATTCCTTTCATGAAACAGTTTCAGCATCCAAGATCTCACATGTACATTACTATCCTGTCCCCGAATTGTTCCAATGTAGAACAAAATTGGTATTTCAAGGTAGTTTAAAGACWTACTGTTGTCCTTGGAACAGCGTAAAATTCAAGGCATGAAGAATTTAAAAAATTAGTGATTTAATTAAAAGCATGTTTAGCATTTAAAGCTAAACTTCCTTTCTGCCTGATTTTTATGGCTGCAAAACCAGTATTGAGCTCTAATGCTTAAATGTCCAAGTATCAGGTAAAAAGTACCTTACTAAGGGAGAGACACTAAGATATTTAAGGGGTCAGGGGCTTCTGACATCAAGGAAGAAGCTAAGAGAAGGCAGCTGGTTTAGCACAGATATGAGCAGGCAAAGAGGRACCTAATTCCTTTCCCCCGCTCTTTAAAGAAGGGTTATAGAGAGGACGAAGCCAGACTCCTCTCAGAGGTGCACAGCGAAAGCCCAAGAGGCAATAGTCACAGGTTGAAAAAGGAGAAATTTGGACTGCATAGAAGGAAAATTTTTCAAAATGAGAGCAATTAAGCCGCAGGAGGCTGCAGCATCTTCCACTCTTGAAGACTTTCAGAATTTGACAAGACAAGGCACCCAAGCAACCTCATCCAAGAAGCTATCCCTGCCCTCCCCTGCAGGGGGATGACCTCCTGAGGTCCCTCCCAGCTTAATCTCTTGATGACTCTAAACTATATTAAATAGTGTGGCACTGGAAATCGACCAATTTTGAATAAGAGAAAGTGACTCATGACTTTTGAATAACTCAGGTTACCAGTACAGACATGAAGGCTGGGTTATATTTTAAGTAAAYATATACTGGTATCTAAAATACATGATTTGATTGACTTTGTCTTCCTTCAAAAGAAATGATGTGTAGAAAGCCGGAATGTATAAAATGTTCTTTCCATGATAAAAAAATGTAGCCATTACATATTCAATTTTAACAAAAATTCTTTTTGGAATAACAAAAACTCTGTCAGCATTTAAAAACTACAAATATATTACTCCAAATTACTGATATTAAGTCGGAACGACCTCTTTAATGAATGTGTTCATTTACTAAGCTATTCTTAGTACTAGTTCTTTTGCAAAATGCTRAGTGTTTACAATAAAACAAAATATCAAAAAAGGAGGAGGAAATTATGAGGCTAAAATATGACCTAGCATTTATTAACTACTGATTATACAAACCAATTGTAATTTGCTTTTCAGTAACATGATATATATATATACACATAAATRTATATATACATAGATCCAGAATAACCTAGCATCCTTCCCTTCCTAATCAAGCACAGTTTTTATTGCACCATCAACAAGAAACTTTTCTACTAGTRAAAACCAGAAGATTACGCCAAATGAGTCTAAAATTCTGATGTCAATCGGTGGAGAGAAATAACTATTTTACAGCAGACATTGTCCCTCATCTTTTTTTAAAGGAGTAAGWTTTTTCTTTTTTTWAAATTTTTTACCTTCACTGCTCKTTTGGGTGYCTCAGCCAATATAGGAGGCAATATTCCTTTATAGAATCCAAGCAACCTATTGAAGAATTAAAAAAAAAAATTTTATTTGTATAGATAAACAAAGAAAACAAAGACGCATGACTAAACTGGCAATTCTGTTTTCATTTTTGAATAATCTCATTGCTTACTTGTTAGGTATGTATTAGGTAAGTAATTCTACTATGTTCTGGTGAGATGACAATCAAAAATCAGCAATGAATAAGTAAAAATTCCATCAATTTTATCTTGAGTAGATAGAAAATTGTATAAAAATGAATAGTTCTGAAATGAAATGAAAGGCAATGAAAGGGAAGCATTATTTCATTGCAGTCAYTTACTTGCTATAGTAATGGTGATATGCTGATATTAACAAATGAGATCCCAAAATACAGACTTGGGGGAAAAAAAAGAATTTTACGCAGTTGCATTAAAAAGCCTGCATGCTCCTCTTCAGAGGTGAGSTTAAGGTGCCTTTTAAACTCTGCTTTTAAATGTACATTCAACTAGACGACGCGATCTTTATTTGACAAGCACAAGTTAGCTATTCACAGAGACCTAGCAGAACACACATATTTCACCCTGGAAAAGACACCGAGCCAATATCTTGTTACAGTAATTACACAGGTCTTTGCCCTTGTCTAGGTGCCTGGCCCCACTAAGGGGCCTAGCTAAGAAGTTTACAATAGCTGCTGTCTTTGGGAGTCGGACAGGAGCCAAAACCCAACTCCTTGCGGCACTTGGAATTGCATCATCCCGATTTTATACACCTGCCTTCCCGAAGAGGAGCCCAGAGCAGCAACTCCATCCAACACACAGAGCAGAGAGGCGTCAGGATCAAGGAGAGGTCAGCAGGCAGCAAACACATCAGAGTGCACTCGCAACCTTCACTAGGGTGAGCCACGGGATGCTCCAAAAACGAAAACGTGGGGTATCCTCTGTGCTTTACAGCACAGGCAAGAGCACATGCCCCGCACACAGTGTCCAGCACAGGRAAGGAGGCCAGAGCATCTGTGTCATACTCATAACATCTGCCATGCCGACAATATCCCATGGCTAACGTGTGGCAGGGCAGAGGCCTCAGGACAAACACAATATTATATCAGTGTCACCTGCCACAAGGATACATGGTGTTTGCAGACAGTCTCAACGCTGCTTACAAGGCCAGGGAGGAAACCTAACCCAGTTTTCACATTATTAAGAGATGCATAAAGTGCAGCTTTATTTATATCCAAATGTATACAGCTACTGATTATATAAATCCTGTAGCATTCCCATGGTCTCTAAGGATCTCAGGGAAAGTTGTACAGTGAAAATGTGAAGGGGAGGAAGTATATCACAAATTCAAGAGACAGATCTACTAACTCAGCAATCTGAGGAGGCAGACAATTGTTCCTGGAAAGGAACACACCATTATATCACTTTGGTGTTGAAATGCCAGCAATACAGGCCAGCAGCAGGCCAGGCTGAGGGTTTTTTGAAAATCTTGGAGAAATTTGAGCTAAAAACATGAAACAATTATCCACTGCTCCTGCAACACCGAGCATGCCACGTCCAGGTCATCTACTTACTGCAGCTATAGAGCTGACACTAAAGATTTTCCACTAGAAGAAACTCTACTGTGAACCAGGAATATCTGCAGAGCTCACCAGCTTTATTCATAGCASTAGGAATCCCTAAAATTGTAAGTGATTGACAACTCATAACTTGCTTTGTGAGGGCAAATCTCATCATGAAATGCCTACAGGAAGAGGTTAAGATCTATTTCTACAGAAGAATAAGTTTAGAAATAAAAAAGGAACCCTTTGAGTATATACAAATATATATGTGCAATATGTAATTCAGTAAACACACTTGAAACTAGTTCACTAAATATGAAATGTAGTTTTGTTTTTTTTTTCTCTCTTATTTGAAATAGAAATTAAACAGTATAATCAGTAGGATAAAAGAAAAGGAAGAACTAGAAAACAATCCCATCTCATCATCATTATGGTTATTATCAGCTGGCTAATTTTTTGCATAAAGCATAATCTCTKTCAGATATTTGAGGTCAAACAGCTGCCTTAATTTTTTCTAAATAATGTTATATAAATCTTGCCCATTAAAGACATAATTCTTTGGAATCTTTGCAGAATGAGCTATTATTAAAAAAAAAATTCTAACATGATAATAACAAAAGTATGAACGACTCCCTTGTCACTGACACAAAGATTACATCCTTTCTTCTATTTGTCCTTTGATCACTGTGTGTACGCTAACACCATGTTAGCACACTTGGACAGGTTATGTAAGATTTTTCAAAGCCAACTAATGAGTGGCAGTGACAGCTCACATTTGAAAGATATTTTATATATACATATGTAAATATATATATTTTATTAAGATACATATATATCACCTGGATTCAGGCCTTGATCAAAAATTTCAGCAAAATTATGGAGCAGCAGCTGCAATCACTGCAGCATGCAATATGAGAAGAGAGAGAATGTGATATCATATTCCTATCTAGACATATTGGAAAGAACTAACAGGTAAATCTCTAACAGAAACATAACTACATTTTATTTTGTTTCAGCATTAAGGGTCTAAATGAACACCACTATCCAAATGTATTCTGGGCAACAGACCAAACTCATCTTTGGAATAGCTGATTTTGAAACATTGCAGTCAATCATATCGTCTCAATTTGTTCTTCTTTCAGGCTTTTGCTGTCCTTCTGGTTTCCATTTCTTGTTTGGAAGCCTTGAGTCATTCGCCCTGGCAAGATGACCAACCCAAATCAGTTATTTTCTCCAAATTATACTGAAACTGGGATCTTGCTTAGTTTGTTGTTTTCTTCCTCTGTCTTTCACATAATTTTCCCTTTAAGGATCTAATAAAGTTGATTGAAGGCATGAACACAATATCCCCTTTCTTCTACTGATGTCAAATCCAAGTCTCTTACCCACATTGCTTTATAATTGAAACAAAATACCTCTTATGTCCAATTCTGCTTTCCATACCACTATGTTATCCCAAATCTAAATAAAAAAAAACCCCCTTAGGTTTCAGGACTATGTCAGTTAAATTAAATGTAATGTGTAACTTTCTAATTTTGCAAAAAAAACCTGGAACAAATGGAAGGAGTTTTGAAGACATATTTGGCAGAAGGAAGGGTGTTCTTCAAAGGAAGGAAGGAAACATTTCAAAATGTAATAAAATTTGCTTAAAATTTTATTTTACCAGACAAAAAGTATCTTTTTATTTCACTGCATATAGCATGCTGTGAATTTATTACTAGCAGAGAGTAAAAATTATGAAGACAGAGCAATATTGCTTTAATATATGTTACTAATGAAAAGTAATCTTTATCTTGACTTGGCTAGATATATCGAAGAAATTAAATTCACAGAAATTTCAGGAAAGCTGGCAAATGCTTAGTGAAGCCAGATGTATATTAGTAATTCCCATTGAGAAATAGAGATCTTTTAYTCTCTGGACCGTCAGCTCACATRCATGTAGTTCATCAACCACGGTGCCTACAACCATTTGCCCAGCAGAACAGGTAGGATATAGGAAAAGCKGARTGTCCTGCAGGGGAAACGGATACASCTTGGCATTCTTGAAGATGATATTAAATACTGGACACATTTAGAGTAAAACAGACTTCAACATTTTGATGCTCTCCAACAAGCTTTTTCTTGTGAGATAWGTTATATATATTATCCCACTGCAAATATCAAACATAAGCCACTGGAAAAATATTAATAAAAGCCAGCAATGACACAGCCAAGTTAGCTTCTGGATTTCTCTTATGCAACACAAACTGTAGATATCTACATTTTAGACACCAGTGCTAAATTCTAGGCACTTATTTTTGTAACATGTTTCACTTTTCTCACTGAGCTCTTATTCACCTAAATCATCATTGGTTCAGTACATTAATCAAGGAAAAAACATATTTTTTCACAACAGTTAAAGGTAATCCAGAAATACGTGTTATCATGTGGCTAYAGCAATGTTGATATAGTATATGCTAAAAGAAGACCAAGGATCCAGTTGCAATAACACAAAAAGCTCAAGAAATAAAGAAAATAGCTCCTCAGATAAATTAAGGTGACACAGAAAATGAAAATTGACTTGTTATAAAGGAGAACCCTGTCAGTGGAAGGCACTCCTAAAGCRGTTAAAAGAAAATCTAAGCAGAGGAGGAGCTGGCTCAGAAATGAGTACACTGGCCAAGAAATGGATTAATAATCAGCGTCAATCTACCTTACTTATTCAGAATGACAGTCATCACCATATTTACTGCATGTGGGTCAGATTATGAAGTTATTATGAGCCATCATCCATGTGACTTTGTTATTCTTACTGAGAAATGAGTCTTTCTTCCCTGACTTTTAATCACTTCGAATCTCTTGCTCAAAATCCTTGCTAATTTCTGGCTTTCTAGCCTGCAATCTCAGTCTAGGGCACAACTAAAAATAAATTCCTCAAAGAGAGGGAAAGACAAAACCTTTCCCTTCCTTTCTTGTATCTATGACAGCAAAAAGCAAGAGCAAAAGAATGGAATACTTGTTAACATTTCTCACTATTCTAATGAGTGTCTGGCCCTTTCTYACATTACATATTTCTTATGTCCCTTCTGTGTTTTGCTATCTGTACGTACCTAAATAAAATTCTAAAAGGCAGAATTTTAAGCCATTTGTTGTAATGCACAACATAGCCTAAGCAGTTCTGGGTGCATAAAAAAGAAACATCTTATTCTGACTTTTTGTTTCAAAGAGAATTACAAATTAATTAAATCATATGTTGTTAGCATGTATTGGCTGAGTAATTGATTCATATATGTTAAATCCATTTATTTAGTTTTTAAACAAATTGATTTGATTTAATTTGGGCAGTGAAACTGTTTTGGACAGAACAAGCAGCTACAAGAGCTAAAATCACCAGTGTGCTAAATGAATGAAGCGGTTGCCGCACGGCTGGCAGRAGCAGTTCAGCCTCCCACGGCACAGATATCCACGCCCTGGCCGGCCTGCAGGATCATCGGGTGGCCCGTCTCAGTGAGCAGAAGCGCAAAACTCCCTCTCCAGGGTTGGTACCACGGTCCTCTGCCCTTTCTTAACACGTCTCTAGTATTTTGGCCTCCCCTTTGCCAATGAAGGAAATACTGATTTTGCCCTTAAGGGCTCCCTTAAGGTGTTCTCTCATGCAGTTCCTGTTGAAAGTGTTATTGTCAGTGGCAGCTGGACCAGGCTTTTACCAGGGTATAATTGTCTGGGTATAATCACTATTTTGGCTATAGAATAGCTCCACACATCCCATTTCTTGCAGYTGGCAGCTCGTTCCTCCCCGAGACTTCCCTCTAGCTGCCCCTTTGTTTGCAGAAGGACTAAGCGCCAGACGTGCCAAAACAGCTTTGCCGAGAGCTTCTGAAACAGAAAAATTCTTACAGCATTTTGGACTGTCAGAACTGGCAGAATGTGTCATTTGTTCAGTAGGAGTTTTAGTTGTTCAAACACTAGAAGAGAATTTAAGGCTCTTTTCTTTCCCCTCTTACTAACAGTACTGCCGTAACTGGTATGACAGGAAGCAGTCACTGTTTTGAAGTAGTACCACACCTAGCTCTATTGAACTTAAAGAATGCAAGAAAATGATTCATTTTTAGTTTTGCCACCAAGTAAAACCAGACTTTTTATTTTTTTGCTTATGTATTTAGAAATCTGTTTCCGACATAAAAAAAATCATAGGCAGGATAACTAGATATATTTTCTAGGAAAGACTGTCAGTGTTTGTCTGTATGAAACTGATGCTGTGATCAATTAAAGGTAAAATCATGAGATCTGCACACTTTCTGTACTTGCCCTGGGAGTGTGTCCTGCTTCATAAAACCACAACATTGGCCTGTTTTAATTTCATCAGAAAAATGTGTCGCAGGAAGGAAAATTTTGATTGCAAGTTAATGTTAGCCTTCATTGGAATAAGTTACACTCTTCAATAGCCCCATGTGCAGTCCCCTGGGAATCATATGACTACAYGTATTCTTTCCCATCTGCTGGCTAAATAAGAGTTTCAAGAGGCTTTCAGTGTCATTATACAGATTAGTAACTCTCCCAAGAGGATTCTCCATTCATGATACAGTGAATAACTTCCAGGGACATCTAGAAGACCAACTTCCAGAGAGATCATTTTGTGTTTCTCTGAGTTTTACACCTGCAAATATTTGTGCCTGTAATTTAGGTTACTTAGATGTTTTTAATCTACGGATGCAATCAGCGTTGTTGRCATTTAAATAAACTGAACTGCAGGCAGCTATAAATGCAGGTGCAAAATTTTGCCTGCAACTACTAGAASTCATAAACATATAGAACTTCTGAAGTCTAAAATAAAATCAGGCTAGTAGTGACTTTATAGTGTTTTTAACAAAGTAAAAAAACCTACATATTTTTCTTGTTTCTCAAAAAAAAAAAATCTCAAGGCAGCACTTTTTAGTGTTAAAAGGAAAAGGCTTTAATTTAATATATACAAACTAACATGCACATAATAATTAACTTGATTCCATCTTTTAGTATCTTGACCTTTGGGGTATTTTTCTTACTCCCTTTATGGTACCTCTAGCAGGAAATCATAAAAGATTCATGATTTTGTAACAGTAATACTGTTGATAGTTGCACCAGTAGAGAGCGACAGTCTTATAAGCACAGAGATCAAAGCGCTGCAAAATTTGTAGCACTACTTAGGCAGTGAAAGGCAGCGTGAATATGCACGCACACTGGCATCTGACTTTCCATCTGGCAGACAGTTGTGGTACGCAGTTGTATCATGGGAGTGAAAGGTATGACTCTACAGATGCGTGAGGAAATTCACTCTAATGGAAACTACCTGTCTAAAGGCACACAAAATATGTCTGCTAGGGAATATGTGTGACACTGAACCTGGATTCTGTTTTGAGCCTCTGCTCTCTTAGAAAGAGTGCATCATTATAAAGAAAATCACTAACGTATAGGATGGTAGTTAAGTTATTAAAGAAAATGTTGTACTCAACAGTGAGAAAAATAATTTCTTGATAAAACAGAAAGTCCTTACRTACAATCCTAGATACACAGACAGTGTCACAGATCCTTTCCTTTACTTCTAGAGTTCCATTAGGCAGCACTCATTTGGTACAGGGAGAGCCCAGGTCTGAAACCAAGCTCTAATCCATTGCCCCTGTCAGTTCATTCTAGGCTGGTTTAAGACAACTGGAAAACGGAGCTCTTCGCGAGACTCTGACTGCGCCAGAACACTGTCCAAGAGGATACCTCAGGCATAAACCTAAAAATAACAGATGGATTTCTATGTTTTCCAATCTAAAGACAAGCAGAGCTGACAGATAATAGAAACAATTTTACTGTCAGATTTTATTACAGTACATTTTAACCATGAAAGGTCACTTTTCACGCAACATGCCGAAAAGCTTCCAATCTGATTGCACTCCAGTACCTCCAATACTATGCTAACATTCCTTTAATAGAGATAAAGCTTAAAGATAAATGTTAAAGATTATATCTAATCTTATAAGATAAAGCATCCACAATGTCGTGTTCTTGCTTTGTTTCGAAACGTGACTAACCTTTGCTCTCAGTTTCTCTAAGAGAAAACGGGCAGACAGGGTAGGTGTAGATGACTAAGAAATGAGGAAGACTTACCAAAAGTTTAGCCAAAAATTCTGAACAAAGTTTCCTGTTAAACTGTTAAGAAAAGGATTATGCAACAGTAAGATTTTAGACTAGTGATATCCATCAGTCTAGTTACTGATAAAGAACAAGAAGATAGTAGAGGAAATATGTTAAACACCTTTTGACATCATGTCTACAGGCAAGAAAAATTGGTGAAGGGAAGAATCATGCAGAAGTTGCTGTCTTAATTATTATGGTTGTCATTTCTCATTTAGTGACCTACTCTTGTTTTCTGGAGCATGAGCCCCACCTGCCAGATATTCTCATTATCTGCAGAGACATCTGTAAAGAAACTTGACATGCTCTTTCTGTAGAAAGTAATGAAGTCTGTGTCTCAGTGATATGGCAGTTTCTACCCAACTATTTATTTTTCAAAAAATACTTGCAATGTGTTCTTTGAGTAGCAAACCTGCCCCAGCAGGTTTAACTTGAACATCTCTTTTGAAATGTTTTCTTTTTCTCTTCTGATCCACAACCTTCTTAGCTTGAATTCTCCTTTAGAAAAGAAATTTTGCCACCTTGGCATTGAATAAACAAAACAAGCCAACCCTCTTTTACCTTTAAAAGTATGCATGGCATTTTACCTTACAAATGGACAAAATATTTCATGTAGCAGTCCAAACAAATGCAAAGAAAGCTATCTGCAACACATATCATGTTTTCTTTAGCCAAGCCTTCTTTCTACATTTTATTACTTAAAATAATAATACTTTTTTCATCAACAATACCCCAAAAGAAAATAATCTGGTATTAAACTTGCTTTTCCTTTTGGATCTCTGATTTTCTCTGAATTTGCAGAACAGTCTTTTTTCTTGCATCACATTCACAACTTCTCAATAAGTTAACTTAGATGTGAACTCTGTGCACTTAGAGCGGGGCTAGATTAGCAGGACATGAACATTCCCCCTTTGCAGCAGTATGATTTGCCATGATCTCACAGTCTGCAAGTGTAAGTGCAATTTGTAACCACACTACTTCCCTGTTCACCATCATCCGAGAGCATTACAAAGTCAACATAAACATTTCGGCAGGTATGACTAAATGCTTACCTGCTACTCTACAGGGTTGGCATAGAGACAGGTGAAAACTTTCTCTATGGACAGTAAGCTAGAGGGCATGAGAACACTTTTATATTGTTTTAAAGGGGGGTAAACAAACCATCAGAACTTTCGTTGGAAATTTAGGCTGGTGTGAAAGCCAAGAAAATTTGTAAGCAGATYTGCAAGGCAACAGCGGGCAGAGAACTCAAAATGAAAAGATTTCCTTCATATTTGTAGCTGTTTTGGAAGGAACAGGTGCTAAAACAGTTTAAGGTCTGAGGATCCTGACGTAATTTCTGCGAAAATACCTCAAATAGCATCATTGTTGATGCACAACATGGTAGATTCTTCTGGTTATGTTTTATTGTGACTAAAATGGTTGAGAAGTCCACAAGTGTCGGTGAACTTCAATAAAATACCCATTTGCAGCACAAGGAGGAACTGTATGATTTATGATTGTGTACCGAAACCAGGTAGAACAGGCAATGCTGTAAAAGGGCTGAAACTCAGCAATTTTGACAACAGCTCTGTGGTTTTCTTTTGGGTTATGAAAAGTCATAGGAAGACATCAACTGATGCCAGCTGAAACTAAGTAACTGGGTGACTAAGAAATGAGGGAAATTGCAATTCTTAATCAGCCACAGTTCTGACAGCAGCACCTTAACTTAACTTTCCACCTGCCATGATGCAATGGCTGGTTTATGATTAGGTTTTCTCCCCAAAATTATTTTTTTTTTATAATAAGCAAAAATATTCCTTCTAGTGTGAAATTAAGCAACACAGTTAACAGTGATCCRGACTGTTCTTAACTGATTCAAATACTAACAAAGCAGTCTTTTTTATTTTAATTGAGTTTACAAAGGTCTTTTTCAAAGACGCTTTAAGGAAGTTTTACACACACAGACACAGAGTGTAGTAGTCCATAGAGCCCCAGTCCTTCAGCTCGAGTCTGCTACTGTTGGAGCTAAAGCAGAACTGCATTAATGGTCAGTAACAGCAACTCATTGATCCTGTCTGTGGGCAAACTATCCTAAGGCAGCACACCACGCGCACACAGCCAGCATTACTTCTCAAAGTAAGTAAGCAGGAAAAAAGGTAAGGAGAAAAATACAACCTCGTCTTAAATTTAATGTATAAGCTATCTAATTAATTCATTTCTCAAAATTATTTAAGTCTCTGGGAATACAGTTATCCTACAAGCCATTACACTTAAGTGGTAGTACATCACAACAAGTCAAGCCCATAAAATCTGCTTAGAGATGATGGATAATGAAGTATTACCTGAGATTTTCAGGTTTTTCACTCCATACTTGTTTGTGATGATGTGGTAAAAAATGCTTTGGATCTCAGTTTTAACTATTTTACTGAACATCTGGCGTTTGCTGCTTAAAGTCTCACTATTACCAGGGTCACTGTAATTCTATAGCACATCTGGGCCAAATTCCGTGGCAGTTTTAGTGAGTTCTCCAGCAGTGGAAACATCTGTAGCTGCGCACAGTTCCACAAATACAGAATTGTTAGAGTTTCAGAATGATGTTGGATCTCACACATTTCAGTGTCCAGGAAATCGCTCCCAGGTAACTAGCTGCTGATCTCCTGGTGATAGTTTTTTTAATCTTCTGTGGAATATGCCCAAATAGAGCAAAAAYGTACACATTCTAAATTTACATATTTTATTTTCATCAGTGATTAAAGATGTCTTCATGTTTACAGAAGTACACACAGGATTTACCAACATTTTCTTGCAAGCGGATGGACTGACGCACTATGAAATTGGTCCATTATCACTAAAAAGTGTAAGAACTGCCAAATAAAGTSTAGGCTATAGCAGTTGAAAAGAATAAGAGGAGGAACTTAACAAAAAAGTGTTTCAACAAAGGACCAAGCAYAGTAATCATTAATTCCATCTTAAAAGGTAGTAATAAAGATTAAGAAAGTTCACCATGACACATATGTCATTTTTGTGAATCACATTTGTGTTAAAATTCTTTTAATGATTTCAGAGYATAATCTAAATTTCAGTTATTTGTTTTAAAATCACAGAATGAAATTTTAACTTGTTACAAAGAAAGGCTGTGACRATGAATGGCCCAGAAGAAATAGTCTCTTATTCCGTAGTCTCTGAAGTATTCGTACCAACTAGTCAMGACTAAATCAATATGTTACAATTGCTCTACAATTACAATTGCTAGCACCAAGTTTCTTTCCGGCAGCATAATATGGCACTAAGTCATGACACAAGTCAGCTACGTTTGTTCTGCATCCTCTGACTCACTCAGCAGCTTTTGTTGWAGGTGCTCGGAGTGGCCAACTGAAACACTGACAGGGCACGAACTCCTCTGTATCGCAGCCTAAATCCTAGATGGAKCTAAGACTCATATTCCTATGAATTCATGAGATATACTCTTATTGCTAAGTGAGTTTATCTGTATATGGAGATGATTTTGTCATTGCTGAGTGCAGACAATTTCCTGCTCAAAGCTAGCTGATGGGACATCATTAACAAAAATATTACTTTTTTGATCTCCATATGCATGGGATTTGAACTGGAAGAATCTAAAGGATGTTTAATCCTATAAAACACCTGCACCATAGTCAGAATGATTATGTAGCAATGTGAACCGAAATAAGGGATATGTGAGCAACAGTAGTTGCCATCTACTTTGATGTCAGAAAAGAACTTGGATGAAAAATACAGAAGCTGGTATAGTAAAGACACTGAAAGTGATAAGGCATAGGGTGGGGTTTCCCTGAGTTAGGCCACAGAGTCAGCTTCGGAAGGAGCTTTGAAAGACATTTTAGGAAAAAAAATGCAATACTGTGAGGGGATCATTCAGAAATATAAGATGACATGGACAAATAGTAAGCAAGAGGAGTGAGGATCTGGACAACCTGCATATATGGATAATGTGGCTTGAAGGGTATACAGCTCAGGGTTCTTAACTGGAAATGGGGTCTGGAAGATTTAAAATACATTTAATATCTGTTTAATAACTCCTTGTTATAAGGTAAGTTTTCTTTATCAGTGTTTCTTCATTGGGGCTTGAGAAATGCCCACATCTTCCTARCAGAGCTGTCCTCAGATGCTCATTTCCACCTCCATGCCACAGTTTTCCACATCCATTTGTCCTGATACAATTGTTCAGCATGATTGCCCTGTGCACCACATCACTAGAGAATGCAGAGAGGAATGGAAGAAAAGAGTGTCTGGCAGCTGGGCAGAGTGGAAGTCAYCTCCTGAAAGAAAATGTATATGGAGAGGGGAGGAAGAGAGCAAAAGAATATCAAATCCATGACGGGTGAGTAACATCCGTTGCATTAACRGTTTGAAATTCTGGTCAGGGCTAACTGAATGGATGCTCTATAGGTACAAAAAGACCTTTCATTTTGCTAATTTTTTCCTCATCAAACAACACTGACCTGAGCAGCAAGCTACGCATAATGCAGAGAACTGACAGAACRAACCAGAGAAGATGCCTGAAACAGGGAATTTACAATAGTCTCTGCCAGACTGGGGCAGAAATTTCCTATCCCCAAACTGTAAACACCTAAGACCAAGAGCCTCCAAAAATAAACCATCCTCAAAAAAAAAAAAAAAAAGGAAGGAAGGATTTCCTTTCCACCTTGGAAGACTAATCCGTCCTATCACAGCTTCAGCTGCATCCAATCTTGCTTAAAAGGCAGGGAAAAAGACCTCCTCAGTCATACATCTAGGCAATTGTGCATTAAGRAAAAATAATCCCTCTTGAGCCCTGACAGTGACTTGCTGAAGCTCTGAGGCATGATGTAAGAACAGTCATTATTGTAACGGAAACCTGCAAGTGTTATGGTTAGGGTTAGGGTTAGGACAGTTCAAGATTTCCACTTCTCCTCCAAGCTTGATGAAAGAATGGCCATGAGTTAGGAGACCAGATTACAGACTCATATGGGAATCTCTTTAGGACCATCCAAACCATCACTAAGCCATATAAGCTTTCATCTAGAAACTACATTAAAAGTAATATTATAAAGACTGCAGTAATAGCCCTCCAGCAAAAGGCCTCGGACAAAAACCCTCCTGCTGATTGTTGCAGTGTTTTCCTACATTCAGAGAAAATTGAAGACTGATTCTGTTTACCTACAGATTTCAGGTACAGCTTGTGGTGATTAAAGTTGAAAACCCATGATCTCTCAGGTACCAAAATCTTTTTGTGTAGGCAAAAAATATGGCTATAGATAGCAATCAAATTGCTGCTTGATCTTCTCTTTCAGAAACATAAAAAACCTTAATCCCTGAATTTTATAGCACAAGGCTTATTTTTCTCCCAAAACAGTTTTGTGGCTCTCTCAAATTTCTTCAGTATCTATATTTTAATTAAAGTGTTCATTTAATACAATATTTAATCATTAGTCTTACCAAAGTTACATACAGAAGGAAAATTCTGTACTTCCTTACTATTCCCTAGTTGCGCGTAGCATTTTTCTTTTTATATGCTTTAGGACTGCATGACACTTTTTGCTATAGTACAGTCCCACAATCTCATGCTGATGCAATTATCTTCAACTACTCATTCTTTCTAGGTCTCCAAAGTCCTCTGCATTTTTGATATAATAARTCTAATCTGAATTTTGATTCCTCCATGAATTAATTGCTATATTAAAATGTATTTAGTTGGATAGTGACCACATATTTGGATGTAATTATACAACAATAATCATGATAATCTATTCTCATTTACTGCCCCAGCAATCTTTTGGTCAATTGAATCATACCAAGTGAATCATACTAACTTAATTAAATGTTCATCAGGAAGAAAATACAATACAATTTTTAAATACTTGCTTTCATTTCTGTTTTTTTTTTCTGTATGTATGTGGCTTCTTTGTTTTTACTTAACTGAAACTCTTCCTGCTCTTAATTATTGTTCCTTCTTGATTCAAAAATATTAAGTGCCTGGGTCAATTATAAATTTGACGCTAGAGATAATGATGGACTTTGAAGTATTCCCAAACTAAGCTTGAGAAAAAAAAGACTTTAACTGATAACATTTCATCAAATGTATGTAAAGCGTGTGAGAGTATTAGTTTCACAACAGGGAAATTCRGAATTCTGTCATCTGCCTGGCAGACAGAAAATTCACCCTGCCAAGATAACTGGGTCTGGCCATACCACAAATCCACTTTAGTCTGTTTGAAGCTCCATTCCATAAGCTCGTTTGCTGAGTGGGATGGATTTTTTTCCAAAGATTTTTTATATAATCAGGACTGAATGTTATAGCACTGAAAGCCTGAAAGTAAAGCCCTCTTAGCTGACTAATTAAATAATTTTCTAGGTGTTGTAAGTGAATAATGACAAGTATTGTGGTAACATTTTTCTACTCTTAATTAACAGCAACCATCAGTGATCTTCTGAGTATACATTATAGATCTTCACAAAATTATATCATACTCTATTTTTAGTTTATCCAATAATTACATGCACCACTTGTCCTCCTTCAGGTGAGCAAATGACTACTTTGTACTGATGACAGTTAATGCCACATGAAAATATTAACTATCTGGAATGGAGATGAATTAATGAGCCAATATCAAGTGATTAGCTAGTTTTCAACTGAATAATCGTGAAGGTAGTGAAAATAGTTTGTTCAATGAAGCTGAAGTTGAAAACCACAGTCATAGTGATAATAGCCTTACTAATTCTGTCTTGTTTTCTCTTAAATAAATTACTCCATCCATTTAATACCTTTTTCCTTCATTTTACAYYCTATTTCATCACAGTYACACTAAGACATTTTGGACTGCAGRGARTATCTCAAAACCCTGGGCACTGCCTCCCACCAGCTGCCTCTGCCTCTTGTCTTCTCTTCTGTGTCTTCTCAGGYGGCAACAGCAGCAAGAGGCATTTAACAAATTTGCCTCCAATATCTCCGGCTGTTCCTGAGCTCTGTTTTTGCTCACAGTTGGCTTAAACTACCCTTACTGTCAAGGAGGAAGGACTCTTCCTCTCCTCTTTCCCATTTGGTCTGTGCAGCCTCATGTTCCATTTCTTTCTGGTAGCAAAAAAGACTTGTGTGCCTATATGAAGAGCCAGATAGGGGGAAGCCATCTGCATTACCACTGTTTTTTTTTTTTTTTTTAATGGCCTTTTCCAATGTACATGATCCCCATATAGGTGCAGAAACGCTTGTCTTGACACAAAGGAGAGCATGGCACAAAAGTAGCAACATGAAACTCAGGGCTCACAGCATATAAGCTTGTTTATTCTGGTGGCAGTGCTGGTTTAAAATGTCCATGGTTTTGGTTAGACATAAATCAGGATATAGCCCATTATGTTTTCATCTTTAACTTGATTTTTAATGTATGGCTCTCATCTTGCTGTATATCATACTCATCCAGCTGTGTTATAACAATGGCACTTTTACCCTCCCATCAGGCTGCAATTTTGAATTAAAAAGTCTTTTCTAGGGATGGCTTCTAAAGCACAACACATACCACCTCATGAATGTGGTAACCGATACGTCGACATTCCACAGTGCTAAATAGGTGAGGATGTTGGCTTTCAGGAACAATCTCTTGCCAGATAATACTTCATTATCTGACACACCATCTGGTTTCCAGTCCATCAATGCTATATTAATACCGCCAGCTCTCTACGCTTGATTATTGCCCAACATTTCTATTACTTTGTAAATAATAGAACTCAAAAACCAGGAGTCTTCCAGAGATTGAGCAAGACAAATCACCACTTGCTCATGTACTTGTCGCTGTCATTTTTGGATAACGGCCAAACAGAGGATTTTTTTCCATGTGACTTGTGAACTCAGAGCACGGCATACTCCATTGTTATCAAGAGAAAGATCACCAACTTTTAATTGCTCATTATATATAAACACAGCTGGCCTGGTGACTCATTTARTAATGCAATATGTTACTCCCCAAAACTCTGTCTCAGGTGTGACCTTGAGACTCTTTCTACTCCAGCTGTTGAAATCACAGATTTACTGCGATTTACTCCTAAACTACTGGGAATTTTTACAGGAATCTTGCTTTTCTGGGATTTTAAAAGGAATGTTTGGACTGTAAATGAGAAGCTGTATCTGTTGGAGATCCTTTTGGTGTCTGTTCAAAGCACCCTGTTTTAAGAATGACTAATCACAAGAGCGTGCAGTTCATAACTCTGTAAGCAATAAKAGTTGATCTCTTTACAGTAAAATATACATTCCTCCAGTGGGAGGAATGTTACTGTGGGAACATCAGAACATTACTGTACAAGATCATGAAGAACAATATTAGCTTATTTTAAAAGGAAGAGATACATTAAAATATGAATAAAAATAGTGTTTTAGTGTGGTTGACAATGGCAGAATTTTTTGAAATTGGCTTCTAGCTGAAATATATCTGCTGTGAGCTGGGAAGCCGGTGAACCCTCAGCATTCACTTATTAACATCTCTGAGAATTTGCCTTCTCTGTATGACCCCCTTTTCACAGGAATCAACAATGAGCTTGCTTGCTCCTACACACTCTTTTGCTTCATTTTCAGTAGTTTTTTCTTAAAATTTTAGTTATATCTCAGTAAGTCCCATAGTTATCACTGGCAATACACTAAGTAAAATATCTGGTTCAAAATCTACATGCCTAAGGAAATCCTACAGCTAAATAAGTGCAACAGAACAAAGCAGTTTTGAAAAAAAGGATTATGGTCCATTTTCCAGTGAAAAATGCATAAATAATCAATTAAAGAACTCTTCAAAGTTAGTCCCTTATACTTTTTTTCCATTAATTGAATGATTTTCCTAAGATTAGTCAAAACACTAATGATCATAATTTTATCATGCGTGTCTGAAGTCTTTTTTTCCAATAATAAAATACTAATACAAACATCAGTAAGTAAGAGAAAGACAAAACAGTTCCAAAAAGCAGTTGCCACTAGATTGTATTTATCATAACTGACTGTTTTAAATKTAATTGTTCTCTGTGAGTCAGGTCAAACATAAAAAAACAGGAAGCAGCAAATAACCGGGCAAGGTTTCTTTTGCTCTGATTTACTCAGTGTCTACAGGCTTCCAAAACAGATGCCCCGAGCCTCGTTCCAATGAGGTCTGCGGTAGCGACTGCTTCTCTGTCTCAGAACGGTTGGATCTTTGGTGACCGTCCTGGCAATCCCYGCTGTGGATCTTGGGGCAGGTGCAGAGGCAGACGCAGCCCCGTTGAACCCCGAGCAGCCCGTTTGGCAGCGGACGGGGCCTGTTGTGCAGCTGGAGAGCCAGCACTGCCCCAAGCAATGCTAGYGGGAGAGCTAAAGCCCTGAAAGTATCCTTTTAAAACCATGCCAGGATGCGTGTATATGCTAGCAAAATAAGCAGAAGAGAGGTTGCKGCCCTGCCTCAGCAACAGTGTCTATAAAAACTTGGCAAGAGGCACTGCTATTTACTCCTACAGACAGTGCTATCCCTGCAGTGCAGATCTGCTTTTACAGTGTGATTCCTTCCCAACAAAAATGGAAATTCCTCTTAAGGGGCCTCAAATGCTCCCATCACTGGAGCAGTCCCCATCTCCAGCTCTGGCAGTCCTGCTCTGCTGCCTTCCAGCACTCTCCTCTCTCTAGTCCTGCTACTCTGGCGCAWCCCCCACAAAATCCCCACACTCAGCATTTGCAGGCTTAACACACTGTCCTGTGATTGACCATCTACAAATTTCAAACGTTTCAGTTCTTCTTTTACAGGAAACCTGRCCCAGCATTGAAACTCTTAATATTACAGTATATCATAGCATAACAGGCCTTTCAAAGCACAAGGCCTGTGCCTGCTTTCCCACTGCAACTTCTGCTCTATACAGTTTTGGGTGGACTAGTGCCATGCCTGGCTGCATGCTTGAGCTACTACAGTGACCAGCTTCCTGGGTTTATGGAGGATGTTAGACAGGGAAGTGAAGACTAAATACATAATTGAAGATTTCCTTTAACCAGAAAGTCAAGTTGTTAAAGTCTCATTGTCATATTGAGTTTAGAAAAAGAATTAGAACCCATAACTTCTCTTTCCAGAGCCATCATCAAAGAGTCACACGCCATGCTCTGATTATGAACCTTCTCTCTGAACTGATACATCTTGAAGCCTATTGCATACTAAGTCACTGCAGAAATGCAAAAGGAGTGTTCCCAGCTCTATTCTCTCTCTCTCTCCTATTCTTACCAGGAGAGTAATGTGATGATTAGCCCACTCTCTAGTAAGTGGCATCTAAGGGTCTGGATTCCTCTTAAACAAAGTATGAATACAGGCAAGTTCTTTAAGCCATTGCATAAAGGAAAATGTCTTTCACAGGCTAGTATTTTTTTACCAGGGAAGAAGAAGAAGGAAAAAAAAAGATAGCAGACACCATGTTATTATTTGAGGAGCCTAGTCATACATATGGCTGCTTTTTAGGCATGATCTGGAAATGCCTTGAGGTGGACCAAGCTTACCAGGTGTCTTCACCTGGCAACTAAGTGTGCTTCCTTATGATAAGAGATTTGGACCTAGGTGATAACATCTTTTCCTGGATATAGCTTTCTATTTGTATCATCAGTATCAAATTCAGACTTTCTAGTATGGTCTAGAAAGAATAAATTGGTTCATTTTGATTTTTTTAGATCAAAGAGAGAATAATCACAATTTGGAAAAACAGCAGCTTGTTGTTTGTTCATGGAGTAGTGCATGAGTTTTCATGACACTTCAGCTATTGGTGCAGACTTTCTGATGTAGGTAAAATGCATCTGAGCATGACTGGGTTTATAAATCGCTCTGTGAACAGCTCTCATAAACAATCATAATATAGCTTCACAGTTACTSTTCCATGTGCAGTTTCCAAATCCTGGAACCTTGTGACCACTTACAACACAGCTGTCCATTGTCCCATGACCTACCCTGCTTGGACTTTTTAGTGATATCCTTGCATGCAGAGCGATGCTCTGAGCACGCTGTACCTTTCAACCGTGCCAGTCTGGCCAGCTCTGTCATGTCAGTGTCCTCCATGGAGGAGGATCTCTGGTAGGATGCTAAGTAAGCTCTAGAGATGGCTCTAAGAAGAAGCAGATTTTGCCCCGCACTTTTGAGGTTACTTTCAACATTGTGCTAAAAGTAAATAGGTGCTTAATTCACTTTCTTTTTAATGAAATGATTGCCACACATTACAAAGTCAGTAGCAAACCCTGAGGGCCAAAACATTCTTAGTTCAGCTGTTTTTCAGCTGATGGGGCAGCCAGTGTCATTTAGATATTTTTGTTATAGCTACACGTATACTTAGATAAGTGCTTTATAATTAAGTTTTTCCTGTGAGAGATTTTCTATTCACAGGTGTTTATAAAGTGGTCTCAGGTGAATTGGAGAAGCAGAAGCTTCGGTCATGCATCACTTAAGACAGGAAATGTAGACATCCAAGGTTTGCTGGAATGCTATTGGGCATCCCCATGTTTCATCTGCAATATTCTCTATGACAATGAAAAGTCTAAGATTAAGAACAAGACCCTTCACAAACAATTCATTTTTAAAAAAATGATCGTGAAAAAATAATAGATGATGACCAGCTCAAATACTTTTTTTAGTGTCTGCGCAATTTTATCAGAAATGAAATTTAGAATTCCTATCACTTGTAGAAATGCTTGTTAGACACTGTTGCAATGATATATTCACATTACTTACATATTGGAATTATACGTGTCTAAATTCTGCTTACCATAAACCTTGGATAATTCCAAAATTAAAAAAAAAAAAAGGCACAATTTGAAATRTTGCTTAAACACAGACTTAGATGATATGCCAGGCAAAAAAAAAGAAAGAAAACCACTTAGAAAGTTAGCACAGAAGAATCTGGTAAATAATCTGTAATTTTGCAGATCACTAATGAATGTGGAAGCGTGCACGGTTTATATAGAGCCCACGGCACTGCAGACGATAATGATCACACAGCAGGATACAAGGGAATTTCCATGCCATGTTCCGAATGGTAACATGAGCTTCGTTTCGAGTGAAATGACTAACTTGGTGTAGAAAGAACCAGGGAAGGTTCTAAAGAGCAGATAAGCAGCAACAGCTTGTGCTAGTCAGAGATCTTGGATTTCTTTCCTGGATTTTGGAAAAATAGGATATAAAMCATTTGTGTAATCTAAGCAAGAACCAGGACCTGCACACTTTGATTAATCTCTTTTCCTCTCCCRAAAAACAAATACCATTGCTTACATAAATCAAGAAAATAAATACATTCCAGTTTTCAGACTTTCCTAATCTCATATTGTACTCTCTCAGATCAACTTTTAGAAATTTTTCTTCTTCTTTTCATTCTGTCTTATGTTAAGGATCTCTTTCYATCTCTTTTTGCTCTTCTGCCTATCACAATTCCTGAAATCTTTTCTCCATCAAATATCTGCTAAGAATATAATTCTTATTGGAGGCCCCTCAGCATTAGCACAACAAACTACACTATTTATGATATATTTCTCCTTCCTGCCTCCTTTTCTTCGCCCTTCAATCTTTCTTTACATCCAAGTTACATTGGTAGCTACTCTAGGTCACCTCACTGGTAGCACAAAGGAAAGCACTGACATTTTAAAAATAATGGGAAAGAATAAATCTTCCTACAATAGTGCCACTAACTTGAGCTTAAAAACTAGAGCTGTATAGCAGTAATAGGTTGAACTTGAGCAGGGTTATTTATCAATTAAAACTAAGCAAGCACATACATTTAGGCAGCATGTATCATTGTCTGCACCATGATAAGATCACAGTCTAACTCCTCRAAGTAGGATATCTATTATGTCATGTGAATTAGCAGTTACTAATGAGTAAGTAAACAGTTACACAATATCCGTATGGATGTGGCTAGAACTTTTATTTWAGTAGCTTCTAGGCAGCTTAAATTTTACGCATACAAGGCTAGTAAAAAACAAAGTTTAACACTGGCATGGAAAATATCATAAAACACTACCTGATTTTTTCATACATACTAGCTCTGCTTATATGCCCCTGTGAGTATAGGAATTACTAGGATCATGAAAAAACAGCTATAAGAAATACTACATTAATTTTTAACACTGCAAGCCCTGCTTTTGATTCTTTCACGTGTGACCTACCCAGTTCTGTGAGTAGCCGTTTGCATGCCTCCATGCTTAATCAAAACATTAGTGCAAAACATAAAAATTAAGTCGTTAAGTAAGTMATATTAGAGTTATTATTTTTATAGTACTATCAATAGGTATGAGATTGTAAGAAAGAAAAGGGATATATATTTTAATGACAGGTTTGGGCTCTGTCTCTTAAAAGACAAAGAAAATTAAAAGCCTGCCATAAAGACCATAAAGTCAACAGGAGACTTTCCAYTGACTTCAGAAGGATGTGAATCAGGCCCCTAAAGTAGCAACTCGTTTAGTACTGACTGCTAAATTTATAGCACTTCTTTATTTTCTTTCGGCATAAGAGCATCCATTCACTGCAGCGCGGTAACAAAGCCGTAACCCGATATATGACAAATATTACAAGCTTAATGGCTGATGTCCATTACTGACGGGACCCKCTCACCGTTTAGAAAAGATTGGCACTGAAGGATTACTGAGCAAACAGAGCACCTGAAAAAACTTGCATGCCGGAGTCTGTCATCAGGTGCGGAGCGAGGGCATTACCCGAGAACGCCGCCTCTTATCTTCGCTTGGGAACCGCTGCCACCGCCAGCGATTCCCAACAAAGAGCAGCCGTCACGGGCGGCTGCTACGGCGAGCCAGGCTGCGGAGGCGTCCCCTTCCCGAGCCCTCATTCCTGTTCATGGATCACCTGCGCCCGGGCAGCGCACCGAGCCTTAACAGCTCACATAGCAGGACAGCCTCGCGCGCTGATGGCAATCAGAAGAAAATTGATCCTGTTTGGTAGGAAGACCAAATACCAAGCATTCCCCCAGGTAGCCAGGCAAGGGCGCCCGCTAAAACTGCACGTTGCCAAATCGTTCAGCAGTGAGATGAGGACTTTCCTAAAACTGCACCGCAGCACTTTGCAAAGTCTGTGTATTCCACCTATAGTCAAGTGGTCATTCACCTACTTAGCGGTTTTCATCTTTTACAGCACTTAATAATTATTTCCACAACTACATTAAACACCTTTGCCTTTTCCTCTTTTTACTTAGTATAACACCAGGTGAAATTATTATTATAAAATTTTGGAGAAAGCTTATGAAAAATGTTATTTGTGAAAACACATGCTGTTATTTTTCTTGATCTTCTATGTACCGAGGTATAAAAATATTATTACAACTTAAAAATACATTAATCACCCATAATTTATCAATATAARCTGTAAATACTGGTGGAGACCTTTYATTTTTCTTAAAAATGTGACAATTAATTTAATTTCCACTTTTTAAAAGTGTATCTAGGAGTTTTGCTTAAACATTTCTTAAAGAAAAGCTAACTTATTTTTAATAGTTACACTTTAATTTTTAATTAAGTTACTGATTTATGACAAAAAATTGATATGAAATCTTTTAACATGTTGTGACTAATAATCATAGATGAAAATTTTATGCAAGCATATTATTATATGAAAGAAATCGAAATATATCAGGTGAGACTCTATTAGACTCTAAAAGCTCAAAGGCTTTTTAGTTAGTGCTTTATTTTTACTTAGAAAATWGTTTCTTTTGAACTGCAATGGCAATCAAAGCAACAAGTATGGTCTGTATTCCAAGKGATAATTAATACCTGGTCTAGTTAATATTTCCAAACAAAAGCAGTGTAAAAAAGAGCTCTTCAAATACCTAATAATTTTTTAATGTTATAAAGTTATTTCCACAAAAACAATCTTCTGAATTTGTATTTATACAGAATGCATAGGTAGAATGTTTAATTTACCATAAATATATATTTGCAAATAAATAGGTGTATTCAACATTAAACATACCTTTTAAAAGTTGGAATACTAAATTACTTTATAAGATATTCAGATAATGAAAAAGAGAGTTTTATTAAGAAATGTTTCACAGCAAGTAGCCCAAGCCTGTACTTATATTACTGGGCATCAGAAGCATAGAGGTATTTGCCCTGCCATAGAGTTTAATACTACAGAAGAGCAGTGATTAGCTGTGTTGGTCTTGGCTACCAAATTCCAGGGAAGCAGAGGTGTCCACTCAATATGGAAAAATCCATTAATCAGCTTAAAACAAAAAGTAAAAAGCTGTGTGGTACTTGAGGCACCCACTGCATGACAGTCAGCTACAGAACAGCACACAGGCAAGTTCAGGCAAAACCAAAATATGCAAAAATAACACAAACACTGGAGGCAAGCTGTAGAAAAAATAGTTTTATCCACATAGGAATTAATCCTGTATTCATAACTGGAGCCAGGCTTTCAGTCAAAGTTACTGCTCCATGCGCGGCACGAAAGCTTTGGAGACTTACTGTGAAGTATCCGCCCGCYTACTGTGAACAGTGACTTTCTCTGCTAGCTGGAATGGCAGAACTTAACACGACAGTTTATCTGTGCTTATATGCGTATGCTCTCCTCTAAGGAGGAGCAGAAKGTTGCACGTGCAGTACGCTTCATGAAGAAATCTTTACAATGAGCTAATATTTTTATTGCATTAGAGTTGCTTGTGTAAGTTATTTTGGTAAGCCTAGGAGTAARTAAAATATCATGAACATAGAATGGGAGAACTTACAAGACAACCTCATACATATTCATAATTTTATTTTCTTCAAACAGTTAAATAGCGTAATAAACAAACTTCAAAATAACCTGAAAAGTAACTTTTCTGGGGATTTTCAGTRTCATATGGAACACAGTGTGCCCTGGAATATGAGTTAGAAAAATACTAAATAGAAAAATACTAATAGAAAAAATACTTAAAAAATATTTCCATACACAATACTAACTCCTCACTYTCTTTTGTTTTATTTGAGATATATTCCCAGGAAAATCGACATTGTTGTCAAATATTTGATGCCAATTAAATGACCTATTTATTTAGCATTCGTTCATTGATTCAGTGAATAGTTCCTCCTCTAGGGTCAAGCACAGATATTTTCAACTGTTAACTGAATTTCTTCTAGAAGTATGATATACAGGAAATCTGMAGCTTGGGTAAAGAATATTGCAAATACAACAGCGGTTGGTAATAGGGTTGGAGATGATCATTCAGCCTGCAGTAGTTATTGCTGTAATGCCAGTTCTCGAACAGAAAAGACCTCCGTCTGCAAATGATTCTCCTGCTTATTAAGACACATTTTAGAAGTTCCTTAAAGAAAAGTTTCTTATAGGAACTTCTAAAAAAAGGAAACCAAGTAATCTTTTAGAAAAAAAAAAAAAAAAAAGAGGGTAACTATATCTTCAGATTCTGTGATAATCCAAAGCTGTTCGAAGCTAACATATATCTGACCTACCCTGAAAGCATGTAAATGATGAGTACTGAAACCAATCTAGTCTATTACCAGCCTACTACATCTTCATAATTTGCACTTAAAGTAATGAGCAAATTTATATAGTGTAAAGTACAATTAATGCTCAAGTGAAAATATTTTATCATCACAGTGCCTTATTTAGTATCTGCATCTTTAAGAGGTTTAAATATTTTGGAGATTTAAATCAAGCAGAATTACACATAAACAGCTGAGGAATTCAGTAATTTAAAGATTTTGCATAAAAGAGACAAAGTTGTGTTTTCAGATGTAGCCCAGGGTAGAAACTGAAATGAGATAAGGCAAACACRGGCAGCATTTACAAACAGGTATAATAGTTTCATTGTAAATAAACATGAAATACAGAAACATGGTCGGTATGTGTTTGGATTAATCAGACCAAGGCATGAAAAAACCTGATCAGGTTTTCCTTTTGTTCCCTTCAAATTGTAACTTAAAAACTTCTATCTCAAAACGAAGGCTTTTGAGCTAAAACACTGCTGCATGCTCTCACACACATGCTTCCTACAACCAAAATGAAAACACTTTACTTTGCATTTTTACACTGTCTGCCAGGTATTTCCTGTGAACATCCCATCTAAAAATCTCTTGGTCCTAGTAACTAAAGTCTATAAAGAAAATCCTGGCACGGGTGGAGTTCTGAGTTCACGAGCAACCATTTTAAGCAGAAAGCTGGTTTAGTTGTGTTGACAATCACATTTTAAACTGATTCTTTCCAGATGAAAAGATACTTTTTCAAACAATGTAATAAAAGTGTAAAGTCAGCTGTTTTAAGGACATAAAAGTGATTTATCTGTCCTCTGGTCACTGTTTTTTCCCTACATATAGTGGATTTTTTTCTTTTAAAGAATAGGTTAAAACCAATGGTTACTAGAGCCCCAAATTAAACAGGTAAATAACAATATACTTTTTAAAACAAAGCAAAGCAAAACAAAACACATAATTGAAATGATATCTGCATCTCCTGAAACATGTGCTAGTGGGATTGTGTTTATGAAATATTAAATATTAGTGGTTAGATTTACAAAAAGGAGAGTTATTTTGGTTGCTGGCTGCTGACAGGGTCATCAGCAGATGTCAGAGYTCTTATCTTCGATGAGAGAGAGGGAGGCAGACGGATTCCTGATTCCCTTAGGCACCCGCAGCCGGCCCAGCAGCCTGGCACCGTCCTGGCCTCGGGAGATGCCCCCACAGCCCCGGAGCTCCAGCAGCTTCTCCGCTTTCTAAACGCACGTTTTAATCCTGCACGCCCTGGTGGCGTGGTGCACATACCAGTGCAGAGAAAGAAACGTGGATGGGGACAGATGCAGGAAAAGCCGCAGGGTCCCCAAGTGCGACGCGGGCAGAATTTCACCGCGTGACCTTAAGGCGCAAGTCATGGGCTCTGTGCTCAGGCACAGGCACAGGGGCCGCGGGCTGCTCGGAGGCTGCCCGTTTTCCTGCTTCCCTGGGGAGGTTTGTCAGCCGGGCAGCTCTCGGCACCGCGGAGCGGGAGCTCTTCCCTGCTTCCCGACCCTAGATGGCTCCCTGCTCTGCTCGGCGCCGTGGCGGGTGAGCAGCACCCGGAACCCACGGAAACGTCCGCGTGGGGCCCCAGGTGCAAAGCTCCGCTTGGAGCAGAGCRGGAATGTCGCTGTCATCGGGGGACATAGCGCAGCCCCTCACGCTGCAGCCATTGCCGACGTGGGAGGAACTCCTCCTCCTCCTCCACCAAGTGTGTAGATGTGTTCTGCACATCCAGGCGACCAAAGCACGTGCAGAGAATAGGGTGATAAAGCACAGAGTAAATTTGGCTATATATTCTCAGACTTAAAGGAGTTCTTTTAAAGCCTTATTATTACATCAACCTATTTAAACTAGATAACAAAGGTTCCTCAAAGCAACCAAGGAGCCTAATGTGGTAAAAAAGGAAGATATCCCCCAGGTTAAAATCATAAAAACCACAAATTAAAATTCTCTTGACATTCTGCTAACTAGAAKAGATAGATAAAAGCAGATTGTAAATCATTTGTGGTAAGCATCTTCTTACCACTCTAAGCATAAACATCTTATAATGTACTTATCTGATTCCAAACTGAAGACTGCAGGGGTTATTGCTATAAATAACGATAAGATTATGAGTCTTATTTATGATTTGTTAGTAGAAAACAGAAACATCCAAGAAACCATGACCTTTTTAAGATTAAAATAATTTGGTTAGGAAAATACTTGTACTTGAACAAATACAACCTGAAAGTCAAGAAAATGCAGGACAGTGTAAACTGGTGTAAACTCTGGAAAAAAGCGTCCTTGTATACCAGGTTGCCATCTTTGCCAGGCACGATTTTTGCAAGTAAAAGGCCTGTCTTAAAAGCCAACTCTCAAAGACAACCTGGAGCCTGAAAGCTAAGCTGTATTCTTCTTGGATAACATATCAGCATCAGTAATAAAAGCAGAGTTAGCCAAACACTGATCTTAGTTACGCCAGTGCAACCTTACTGTTTTTCTTAGAGCTGCACACATAAAACTGAGAATGGAAGTTTTTCACATTCCAGAGCCATTTCTTATGTTTTCAAGTGTTAACATATGAAGMTGGGGGTAGGGAACCTACGGTTAGGAATAGAGAATTCCTGCCTGATGGGAATGATGARAACCTCATGACAGTAACATCACTGTAAACACTGCTGACTATCTGCATGACAGACCATGCAGTGCACCGAGCAGGGTACTAGCCCCTCTCTGAACCAGGAGCCACAAATGCACAAATACAATTTGATGTCCAACATGAATGTTCTTAAGAGCTCTGATACAAATGGATTGCCATGGGGCAACACGGATTACGTGGGGCAACATCAGGCTGCTCTGCAGGAACCGTCTATGCATACGCTCCAGCCTAAAATTATGCATCTCCCTGGCACTGCCCTCCTCAGTATCCCCACCTGTGCAACTGGGCCAATGACACTTCCTTCTTCTGGAAACTGTTCTGAGATCTATGACCTTAGGGAATGGGCATCGTTTTTGTTTCGTGACCAATTAATGTTGCAAAAGCATTCAGTTACTCTGGGTTTGCTGGCAGAACTTCACTTGATTATGAACGAGTTCATTTTTACTCACTAAGAGACTGCAAAAATGCGTGAATATTTATATTATAAATTTACATACAAATACACTGTAAAACATAGTGAAGCATGAGAATTTCCTGAGGTTTTTGCTGTCTTTATGTGAATACGAGAAAAATCTCAGTTGCAAATGTCAACATTAATTTACAAAATGAAATATCAACTTCATACACATAGCCAAAAGATGTATTCTTTTTGGCCAAATTTATCTAGAATCCAGAAGCAGAATATAAATTGCAATCTACACATCTGTAGATTTATATCTGTTTTAATTAACTGTCTGTAAGTCACTAAGTTTCAGATAATAGTATTTCACACAGGAATGTAGTAATTATTTTTGATACTCTAAATGACAGTTTTAGCAGTCTGTGACTTTAGCATCACAATGTGACTGCTAAGAATGTTATCCAATATTTGGGATAAAGAGAGGGAAAGCTAGCAATGCACTATTGCCTTAAATGTTTTGACACATCAGAGTAGACACAGATAGGCTTTTTGGTAACAATAACATTCATTTCTGTATCTTCCCTCTCACTTTAGCAAGGSTTCCACAAGTATTATGAATTTAGAGGTATGAGGTACACCTGTATGGCTTGAAAAGAAACGGCACTATATTTCTGATGGGGACGTGCAGGCCGATCTTCCTCCCTGTTCAAGTTGTTATCCCTCTGGTGAGAGCAGAGGAGAAAACGTGCCTGTAATTTGGGTTGTAAAACCAGTCTCTGAAMGTGTGAGTTTAGGTAGGTCTGTACTAAGACACCAGACTGCTGAACGCAGCAAGGGGAATGTTCATTCTGCTGTGGCTGGTATGGGACTGCTCAGGGAATAACATATTAATCTAGCAGTTCTGCTTGCTCCAGAGCACTGCAGTCAAGGCCCAAAGTCTCATCTTTCAATCTACAGAAATTCAGGTCTCCAGGAAGTGGAAAGGATTGTCCACTTGGTAACTGCTGGTCAGGAAAGGGTTATTTGGCATAACTGACCGTGTCACACTGGCCTGGTCGGCAGTTTCATCGAAGGATTCATGCACAGGGTGGCTGAAGGATTCACGCACAGGGTAGCCAAGGTTTTGCATCTCATCCAACACTTTCTTGGCAGCCTTTGGACCGGTTTCCTCATCCCAGCTGGAGGAGCGCGCACCCAGCTGGGCCTCAGGAGCGGGCCAGGACGCCTGCCGGTGACTGCCAGGGGTCGGCGCTTGCCTGCAGGGCTGGCAGTCCCACAAGGGGCCTTTCCTGACCCGCTGGAGCGCTCCGAAGTGGCAGAATCACCCGCGGTCGGCTGGAGAGCCRGCACCGGGAGCACTGGGAGAGCCTCTCACGCACTTGTCGCTGCTCCCAAGAGCCGAGGGACCAAGGCAGGACAAAGCAGATTGCTGGCAGGTTTCCTAACTGATGAGTGATTGCTGAGCACTGCAAAAGCCAGGAACCCTCCAGCTTCCGTGTGYTTGCTGACAACGCAGCACTCATCCAGCTCCCGCTTAGCTTTGGCTCTTCTCCTACCGGCTCCACCCAGAGCTGACACGTTTCGTGCAGCTCTGGAGCCCAAGCCCTCTAATGCATGAGTCACGGTGCTGCTTTTTAAAAGAAAAAGGCGTGTGGTCATGCAGACGCTTACAGGGACAAGAGGGTGGCGTGGTGGGGCTGAGAACAACACAGTTATAAAGCTATTGGACTCTGCAAACACAAAGGTAATTGTTCCTTCTCAGACCAAATCCAACATAAACAATCAAATAATCTCAACTGACCAGTGACAACTTCTTGTTGTGCTGGCTGTAAGAAAAGGTAAAAGCAAATTAAACTRTAATTTATTTGAGTATTGACTTATTAAACTGAGAAACAGGAGATTGTTAGCCCTTTCTGCTCAGACAAATTAACCAACCAATGAAATTAACAGGCTTATTGACCAAGAGCCTACTAGAAAGGCCAGCTGTAACCCAGAACATTTACTGTAAAAATTATGAGCCCATGAAAATCTAAGTTTATAAGAATGGAGTTGTTTACAGACCCAAAATAATACCATCCATCATTTTAATGATTTAGCTCCAAATTAAGACAGTGCAGATGGGCACAATTTTCCGTTCTTAATGTGAGACACAACACCATGTGTCTTTAATATAAGCRCAACATATACACATTCAGCTAGACGGTTAGTTAATTCTCACATTTCATATTTAAAACTAAGCCCTTATCAAAGCAAAAGTGAGTGAATACAAATGCAGTGAAGATGACTGACATAAAAGCTGATCATTTAACATGAGCTAAGCTCTTATTTGTAGTATCTAAAAACAATGAAAAGTTTTCTCTGTTTRACGGTTTCAGTTAATCCTCTATCCAAACATTTTCCCCAATAAACCTCAGATTATTTTATGTTGGCTATAAAGCTGTCACTCCTCAATAAACAGATATACTCCTGGTGGTTTTAGCTCTGTTGTCAAAGATCTGTCAATATATGCATCATCTCATAAGCAAAACCAGAGAAATTCAGATGCACACTTTCAGTAAATACAGCTGAAAAGAGGTTGTTCTCCCCATAAGGGGATCCATGGAGCTGCAGCCCCAATGCAACAGGCTGTGATTGGAAGATTCCAAGAGAAGCTTGAGAAAGCCCTGAAGTTAATACTTTCATTTAATAGAAAGCTATGTGACCTTTAATGCTTTGTTAGACAGAGCCTTCCTTTAGTCAGTCTCAATTAAATTTTATGTTTTGTGGCTCCCATTTTCTTGTAAGACAACAAAAGAGTTCAAGGGATGGATCCTTCTTTGAAGATTTTAATTCCCTGTGGAGAAAATATATTTCCAACGAAAGAGCTATTCAAAGTTTGAGAGTTGGAGGAATGGAGATTTTTTTTTCATGTCTGTTTTTTGTTTTAGATATTGCCAGTAGTTTGTGAACATAGAAGGAAGACTGAGATTCTTTAAAAGGGATAGTATTCTGGCAGCAGCTAGACTAGAAATATTAGCTCTGTCCCCATTATAATGGGGAGAAAACAGAATGATGCTTAARGAGTCCTGGCTAGTATTTGTGGTGAAGTAGCTCTCCATGAAACCATGACCCATTGCTACTGTGATACTACAGTAAAACCATATTGGCTGACTTTCAGTGCAAGGCATTGCAGTGAATGAGACGCATCATATTCATAACATWAATAAATCCTTCCTGAGCTGAACCTTTGAACTGATTCTCAACATTAACGGAATAGGGTCAAAAACTGAGGCATTCAAAAGTGTCTCGCTTTCTTGAACCAGGCTCTARCTTTCTAGCTCACAGTAGTTACTATTGTTGAAATTATAAGTACAAACGAGCAAAAGCACTGTTCCCAGGTGTAAACATTTTCAGGAGCAGCCCATTAATAACACTTGTTTTTCTGCTATGCTCCCTTATTTCATTAGCTTGCTTTGTAATCAAGTCAATGTAAAATTGCATGTGCCAGCAGGGAATTCTGAGTGCGGGAGATAGCTGCCTAAGAGCTTCATACTGTCAGTGCACACAGAATCAGTTATCTCTGAAAACCACCTAAAAGGGCCACACTGCAATGGGTGGGAGGTGCTTGGGACTAATCAATCTAAAATAAATATGGGACACCAGTGATTATTTTAAAAAACTTTTCTCTCAAATTCTCACACCTGAATCTTGACTTCTCATAAATTGCTTTGCTTTGCTTGGCATCTGGAGTCTAAAGACCTTTTTCTGTCTCTCTTTTTGGCATGACATTTCTGTGGTCACAGAGCAGTCTGGGTTCAAGGTTTCCACTAACKTAAAGATTTCTCCATATTCTCTCTCGCCTCCTTCACAAGTGTAACAAACACCAAACTTCAGAAATGGGACAAATCAGGCAGATGGGAATGCAAGACTCATGGAGTTGGACAGATTTGGGGGGATTAGYTGATTATTGCTGTTAGGATTTTGGATCTTAGAATGATAGTTATCTACACTTATGTCTGAGGCTCACCTATTTTTTGCCTTGTGCTTGCTACTTGATTACTGTTGCAGTGAAACCTTCTGTCTCTAACTTTCTAAGAAAAAAGAGATACTCCTAGCACTTGCCTTGTGTTCAGATCAGCATAGATAGCTTTTGCAATTGGGAAGTAAAATTATCACTGCAAGCCACTGGCAACCTAAATCTATAACAATTTCACATATTCATCTTCCACTACTGCTTACAGAGCCATGCCTTGATACTCATAATTATCAGAAATATCCTGGTTTGATATCAGTATTGTGGCACTAACATTCTAGAGAAAAACTCTTCATCTCTCCCTTCTGAACCTCATGCACTGATGAACTCTGACTCAGCCCACTGTTTCTACACAGTAAAAGAGCTTATGCTTGTTATATAGCACACTTCCAAACACTGGGAAAATAATAATGGAGCCAAATCCATATAATAAATAATAACTGTGTCTCTGAAAACCATTTGAAAAGTACAACACGTAGTACAATTGAAATATAAAGTACTTGTTTTCTTTCCTCCCAAAATTGTAGCAAGTGAACTATAGTTTGTATATTACATTCCAGTTAGCAGTGTAAAACTGCTATTTTATACATGTGGATTGTACAAATACCTTCATTGCACAATATAGTAACATACTTAATAAAATAAGACCCTAACATCAATTAACGTACAAACAGTATTTTGACTTAAGTTCCTTCTACAAATAGTACTGCACAGGCTTCATTTTACATTTTAATTCAACCAAAAATGGATTCTTCATGCCCACTGACTCAATTATTGAAATTAGTTTTGTATTTAAAAATAGTTAGAATGATATGATTATAAATATTAATAGTTTTCTATTGAGAAAACATAGTCTTTTTCTGAGAAGCAATAAAAATTAACATATTCAACTTTGCACAGCACAAGCTATTCCTCAAAACTGAAATTCAGTGATAACAGCAAATTAGACTTACCTGCTCACTACTGTAGTGACATATTTCTACATCTTTCTTTATTTTAGCAATTGAAAGCTTGTAGCTGTCTATCTCTGTACTTGCACAGAAGTGTAGTTTAGCTAAGCCTTACTGCAGAAAGCAAAATGGGTCTAGTTCTTCATTTTCGCTGCTAATCTCACCTCTGCCTTTGCAGCACAGCATGTGGACATTTCTGAAGTCGCTGCAGCTACRCTGTCTCCATACATGGGGTCCATGCCACTATATTTAAGCACAATTCCATTTTGATCTATATACGGATGTGAAAACAGGTTGCTATTGTTGCTTTCAAAGTTCTCATGGAAAGCCTGCCAGCTACATAAAACTGGGATTTACTAATTAGAGTTACCTTGATTAAAGGCAAGCTTTGAAGAGCTCCTGTGGATAGCGGGCTTAACTTTAAGCATGTGAGCAGTCCCATTACATTCACTGGCTTCAACTGGACTGCTCATAAAATTAAGCGTGTATTTAAATGCCTTTCTGGATCAGAGCCCAAGTCACTTAGACGACCTCAAACTCAGACCCATGGTCCCTTCTGAATCCGGCATGATTTGAGCCACTCGGCACCATAAATCCTGAAGATCTTCTTTATTCTCTCAAACTGAAAAGTTGTGGCTCAAGCAAGTGTTGAAAACACTGTCTACCTAACTGGGAATGTTAGTTCACCACGGCTTTGAAACAAGTGCCTCACTGACCATGCCTTACAATAATCTCGTTCAAAAAACCCAGGGTACAAGACACAACATTGCACCACGCTAATGGGGCCATCCTGCACTCAATGCAGAGGCTTGCAGCCCTTGCTCAAGCATCTCCACACAGCTGTGCAKGACGGTCTGGCAACATATCCTAAGAGCAAATCACATATTGCGAGTGTAAGCAATGCTAGGACAGTACTCATTAGGTAAAATTAAATGTTTGCCAAATTCTAGCAGTTGCAAAAAGGGAGGAATAYAAAGAGGATCTGATGTCTGGAAAATTGGGTGATTAAAATAGGGCACATAAAATTGACAATTTTAAAAACATATACTCTTACCCTTCTCTCTGGAAAATAGTCCTAAAACAGTCCCCCAGGCTCTTGTAACTGGTCGGATCAGTTTTCCCTCTTTGAATTTGGAACCTAAAAAAATACAATTTAGATCACAGCATGAGAAGTTAAGGATYTTAAGTCMCTTTTAACTTTCCAATTATTATATAAAAGGAGTATTAAATTTTTTACATATCTGATTCATTATTATATACAGTTCCTGATATGCTTATTAACACTATTTTCATAGAAGCTATTAAACTAAGGAAAAATAGAGCTTTAGTAGTAACTTTTTTTTTGTAGTTTATGGAACTCACAGTATAGCTATCACCTTTGACATTTACACCTCTTTCTAGTTGTTTGAAAAATAAGCTGTTACCCCTGTGCCTTAACCAAAGCCCACTGACATTAATGGGAGTCTTTGAATCAAACCTGGTTTTGAAAATCCGAAACGGAATACTGTCGTGGGTTTCATTATGAACTGAATCCACTGTGCAGTTCCTTACTTTCTGTATCTAATGCATTTGCAATTAAAATCAACCAAAGACATTACTGGAAAATACAGCAGCATTCATTTTCGTAGCTTGATACTAAGATGAACAATGTAACAMAGCAATGAATTATTTTAAACTAAAATCTCCTTTTCCCTATATAAGAATTTATTCCCATATTCACTTCCCTGACAACAACAAAAACGTTTCAAGAGAATGCTGGTRGCCTTAAGAAGACAATCAAGATTATGGCTGAAAATTGCAAACATAGAGAGACRAGTAGTAAGTTTAATCTACTATATTACTTTGTTAAGTATTCTGGTTAGATTTTACTACTACAACAAGTRAAAATAAAGAAAGCCTGATCAGAGAGCAGTAAGGCTTTTAGTTTGATGGGATTTTTTTGTTAACTACTATAGACAGAGAGGCAGCATTTGCCTCAACCAATTTGCATTGTAGACCTAAGTCATTCACTGTGCTGTAGGGAAAYTTATCATTAAATCCTAACATGTATTCTTTCACAATACTATTAATTTTAAAACTGCAGCCAACGCACTCAAACAAACAGTATGAAAAAGTCCTTCATCAACAGAATTTTGAATATATTTTTAGGAATAAAAMCCCGTGCATATTATTTAGCATCCATATCAATAGAATATGTTAGCAATTTCAGTATAAAGGAGCTGTGCATGAGGCAGTCAATGAGTTGACTTTATCACTAAGTACAGTAATAGTTCTGCAAGTGTTCAACAAAAGAAAAACTGTTCAGTAACTTCAGAGAATAAGTGATATTATAATCAACTACGTTGTACATCACAGGCAGAGGACAAAACAAACGCCTTCTGCTTTGTAGATGTGGTTTCCTTCTATACTCTGTTTGTTTTCAAGAGATCCTAGCCATTAGTGTTTTCACAAACATCTACTGCTTCTGCTCTGTTTATTATACTGAATCTCATCAGTATACCATGAGCTAAGATGCTTCAACTCAATGTTACACAGCAGTTTTCTCCTCTTTTCAACAGAGTTCAGCAAGATCAAATCAAGGTTTATATTCTGGCAAAAGACATTTATCATTTTGCCTATCAGTGCTTCCTAAACTGTGCTAACACATCTAACGTTTTATTCACTTTGAGGAAAAAATTTCCAGTGATGTAATCCAATTCTTTGGGCAATTATGAAGGCAAGCCCGCACCTTTTCTTGAAAACAGTTAGAAGGAAACACTGAACCTCTCCATAGTCCTAATAAAAGTTGTTCAGGCACATCTGGGATCTCTATCTGGGGTAACCTCTTTTATTAGCAAGAGAACTTGCTGCCAAGTTGGCAAAGGAGAGAAYGCTTTTCAATAGGCTTACACTTAAATAAGAGCTGATGCATAACATTTTGTCTGAAAAGAGCCCTTGGGAAGGCTAATAGTTGAAAATGCCTCAATGCCATCACACAAAGTCCAACAGTAATATCAGCTTCAGAAGCTTTTACATTAAAATACTCAAGCACTCAAAGGAACAAGAGAAAGCAGAATCTATACTCATTTTCATATATTTAGGACTTGATTACTTGCACCTTTTGTTAAACATAAAGATGGATTTAATTTGTTTAACAAAATGTTGCAAAAATTCACCAGCACACAACCTTTCCCAAGCATTTCAATGGTAAAGTTTAGCCCAAACCCTTTCTCTCAAGTTTCAACTCTTTATAAACTCAGAACAAAGCATAATTATTCCTAAAATTACACTGAATAACGTACCCTCCTTCTCTTCACACTCCGAATGCTCAAGCATAGCCTGTAGGTGTGTGTGTTTCTCAGCTGAACTGCACATGGATAACAGTTTSTGTAACCAAGGCTTTAATCACACGCTCACGGCAGATCTCAGAACATGGAGGAAATACCTTCTGTAATTTTGCTTTATGGATACACTGTACTCCTCAGTTATTTAAATGATTTAATACAAATATATCTTTGATAGTAATAATGAAAACCGTAGCAAAATAAATGCTATAATACAATATCTACTTTATTTGTATGAGCTGAGGAAATAAGGATAATATCTTGCTGAAGAAGTTAAAAGATGTTTACATGTATTTCAGTTTTTTGTTTTGAGTAGATAAGACTTTAGTATTAAATGAGTCAGTTTCTTACCCTGAGTCTCACAAATAATATATTCCCTCCTTTAGGGTTTTTGGATCCATTCCTTCCCTAGTAAATCTTTTTTATAGCTTTAACAGCGATCCTAAAATACATGCCAATTATGTGCTTCAACCTAGTTCGGCGAACTGGGTTCTTTGATTCAGAATTGCTTGCCTCAATAAAATCATGTGTAATTTTTAATGAACTAGCTAATTCATCAGCAGCACTTGTTATAAGAAGCTCGAGGAAGAGCTGAAAGGATATTTGTTTGTTTTACTGCAGGCAGCAGCAGCCGCCTGTATTAGTAATCTGAATAAGAGTGGAGTGTGAGAGCATTTACTTCAAACAATTTACAAACAATTTACTTCAAACAATTTGGCCTGTTTTTAATGATTGTTTAGAGGAATGATCATAACTGGTGGACACGGAACTGCCTGCTATGCTTTAAGTCTGTTTCTTTCTGAAAGCATTACAGAATYGGTGAATTTCATACATTTTGGAATGCAGGATGCCTGTCTTGTAGGCGCCGTTTTGCTAGAACAGAGAAAGTTAAATTCTGCAAATGCAATCAGCATACAGGGAGCATCAACAGTCACTGGCCGCTATAATACAATGAACATTTACTGATAGCTGTAGCTGTATCTCTCTAAAAACAATCACTGAATTACTTTCTACTTCTGTCATGTTCTCCCCTCTCATCTTCCTGCGTCTCAGGTTTGCKCACAGAGGCTCTGGGAGGCAGTTGGGAGCCCAGTTGGCCTCTTCGGGGCCTTCCTTGCGTCTCTGGTTGTAGCAGCAGCCATCAGATCTTGACCATATTTGCCCCGTTTGACTGAACCACCTTTGCTGGGTCTCTGATGCCCAAGTGTCCCAGCAAGGTTTAAAAAGAGAACATCACTGTCCTTCCTTGTTCAAATCAGAAGACACAGGGTTAGGATCTCAAAAGGTGGGAATTATGTAAAAACATCTGAGGTTTTGGGGCCTGTTCAAAATGAAAGTCCTCTGTTGAAAACTAAACAATCTAAAAACATTAAAATATTTCCACTTACTACATTAGTCAGCACTTCAACGACTACTTGTGAAACAATTAAACCATAATTATTCTTATTTTGAGAGCACGAAAAAGGACATATTTATGTTTAAAATGGTCCTTGATCAAAAAGTTTAAATGGGCCCTTCCATTTAGCAAGTGGTTTGTCAGACATGAAGCAATGATTCTTCCCTGCATAAACACCCATATGTATTTCCAATGTCAGATTTACAGCTCTTCTTCATTTTAGAAGAGCCTGTATTCTTTTGCAAGTTTTATAAAATTCCTCAGTCTACAGGATGCTCTCCTGTCCTCCTTCCTATTGCAAGTCTTTCCTAGTTGACTAGGGAAATTGTTGCTTTCTGTGAAAAAGGCTTATTTTTTTATGCTCCTCCATCAGTTGCTTTTTTTTTTAATATAAATTATTGCTGAACAGCCCATCAAAATTTTATCATGGATGTCTGCCATTACGATAGCTGAGCGTTCAAAATCTCTTCACTACAGGCAATCCTTCTCCTTTTTTTTAACTACTCAAGGCTGGATAAAGATCTTACATTCATGTTGAAAATTTTAGTTACCTTAAAATCGAAAAGGAAGAAGCTCGTATTTTTAGGTACGCAACGAGCAGTCATACAGGCCAATCACATGGTGGTGTGCAGAAAACTAGAGCTCACCAAATTCTTGCCATTGGGTTTAAAAGACAATACCTTCATTTATAAATGCCAGAATTTCTGGTGCTTTTATACGGTGCTGCTGACTAGCTTCTAAACCACAATGTTAATAAGAAAGAAAATTATTGTTTCAGATAATCAGCCCTCAGACCCTATCAGAATGTGTGCCAACGAGCAGAAGTCTTGGTTGCATCTTGCTTCTTATTTAACTTCTAAGTTCTTCATATATCTTATTAGGACTATCACTTTATCATATGTTCTGGACTATGAATAAAGCTCCTAAAATTTCCTTCCATGTTTGAGAATTATGTGATACTAAGGCAAATAATCTCAGCTATTGAAATGTTTGAGATGAAGATATAACTGAGAACAGTCCAGTACTGCAAAAAACCCACTTCTGCAATATTATTCATAAAACAACTTTTAAACAGATGCTTTGTGAAAGCTGAAAACAGCGGTTAGAGCCATCAATAATTTCCATGATTCCAGCTACTCCTAACAGTAGTTGTTCCTAACAGCCTTTCAAAGCCTACTTTTATCTACACCTTTCAAAATACATTGAAAATATTTAGTCTGAGGCTATGTATAAATATAAATGCATTATAATTTTGAAAGATTTCAATTTGCTAACTTAAACATTTATACAGATGCTCCTTGATAGTGCTAACCAGTGATGCTTAGACTTCATGCAAAACTTTGTACTACAAAATGGACTTTGATAATATAATTTCTTTTACTCTTTGGCTCAAGTTCTTTGAGTTCTTAATGCTACTTACAGGATAACAACTAAATTGAGAGTATAATTCTGTCATTTATTTTAACAGTAAATTACACAAGCTGTTGAAGAAATGAATACTAGATTTCAAACATTAGAATCTTATTTAATCCAAAGATATAAATTATGCTTGCCTGGGGTCATTATAGTATTACTAAGATGATAATTCAACTGTAAAAAACATGCAAGAACACAGTGAAATAGTAAACAGGAAAAGAACAGAATTTGTTTCAATCATCCATGCATAGTAGAGAGACTTGCCTCTATATTATCACAGAATTTATTATCTGTTTTCATTTACATGCATACAGTTTATTATTTATTATCACAAGTAATAAATCAGGATCATGCATAAAGAAATATTTCAACATTCATCCAAACTTTGTTAGAATTGATGACTTTTGGAAGACCACTTTCCTTTTTAAAGAAAGATATAGTTTTAATGGAAATAATTATAAAGTTACCCTATATCTCAAAATCCTTTGATCTCAGAGATGAATTTTATGTGAGTTAGAACATCAACTACCAGATATGAAGGTCAAATAAAAATACTATAAATACTTGTAGCAGAACTCAAGACCAAACACTAACTAATGAATTCTAACATTTACCAAATTATTTCTCAAACACTGCAACTCGTGAATTTGCCAGTTCCACACCTGAACTCTGTCTCTTTCCAATCTCAACCAATTTCTTTCTGCAGTTAAGTGACAGATATCCACCAATTTAGACTTTGAAAAAAAAAAAAACAAACCAAAACTGTTGCAGAATGTAAGAAAGGCAGAAGAAACAGAGTGCCCCTTGGATGAGAAAGCAGCAAATATTTAGCTACATTTGCATTAGGAGGAGTTTACAGTAAAAAATAGGGTTACTCAATGAAGAACTCAAAGGTCTCGCAGGGCTTAATGCAGAACTTAAGTGGAATGGAGTCACTGGTCTGACCAATAAAATCATCTTCCAGTGACAGCTCCCTTTAGGGTACCTAAAACCAATGCATGTAAACTCTCAGAAAACATATAATCTAAAATCTGAGTTTGCAAACTCAGTTTTCCTCCACCTTATTCCTCAGGAGCCATTTTGCACAAAATTTCTATGTTTTGTGAATTTTTTTTTCCCCTTTTTTGAGAAGGTACTAGGAGAAGCACATGCTTAGTCACATATTTTTCAGAAATTACTGTAATCTTCTTCTGTATCCAAAGCCTATCTGGAAGTTCCASCAAAGCAGGAACAGCTCTGCCTACCTCCCCACTGTTGAATGCATAATTTTGTCCTTGAAATATTACTCAAGGTGCCTGAGTACAACTTCTGCACACAACTTAATGTGCCACTGATGATCTTAATGGGCTGTAAAAGTAACAGCTATGCTTAAATACTGTCTGTGTTTTTTGTCTGCTTCTTCTTGTGTAAAAGGTACTTAGCCACATTGGTGAAAGATTTTGCAGAAACTGGTAAAAAATAAAAGGTGTTCTTTGTTTTTTTTCCAGCAATGCCATATTTCTGAAGCCTCTCTTAATCTCTGTTTCATAGCTAAAAATACTCCTTCACCAAAAACCCATTAATGTTTTTACTTGGTACCTAAACAGGTCAAATCACCAAAATCACCAGCATAAAGAATCATTTTGCATTGTCAGAAGTTATGGATTTRTTCTTATGATTTTATATACATGTACTCCCACTCAAAGTCAAAACTTGATAAACAAGAACTTGAGTTTTCATTGTATAYAATCCTGAATCTTTTTCATTCCAAATAGAAAAAAACAAAAAGACTAGAAGAGGTTTTACAATAAGTTGGATATTAGATTATATTACAAAATGGCCCCAGTAACCATTTTGATTCAGGAGAAAAAAATGAGCATTTGGTTTGGCTGATTTCCATCTGGAACATGTGCCTGCTTAAAAACCGTCCAGCTTCTTACCTTATTTTAACTTCTGTTGCAAAAACATATATCCTCTATTGACCTTTCCCTGCTGCACTGACAGCCCATGAGTCTAGTCTAGTCCTTATGCCCTGTGTGAGTTATTAGGCAACTATTAGTGAGTTGTATGAATGCTTCCTGAGTCTTTACAAATTAAAGCCTCTGAATAATTTGTAAGTGTGAAACAGTGCATCTTTTGGTTAAAAGAGTTATGATGGAAATGTTATGTTAGGTGAATAATTCTGCTGTCTATAAAGAATAAGGCTATCTCCACTGCCTTTGGGAGATACAAAGGCAAATCTTTATGTAGCTTTAAATAAAAACCACTTACCTGATTAGTCACAGGAAGTGTTCAAATAAATAATTATCTTCAGCTTGCTGGTAGAAAGGGTTTGGGGGAGGCTTTTAGAGCTGTTATCCAATGAGGAATTACAATACTTTACAGTATTCATTAGCATTTTAAATTCTTTGACGAGATCGATCCTATCTGACCTTGATGTATTCCGTATTTTGATATTATGATGATTTAACATCAAAATTTGCAATCCACAATGAAATACGCATTAAGCTTGCTCCTACAGTTAAAGTAGTAAAGATACCTGAAAATATTTTCTCTCCCAAAGGAAGAAAATGCTAAAATACAGAAATGCTAATTCATTTTCAGTGGAAAACTGCCAAAGGCAAATTGTAAGTTGCTGAAAGAAGTGTTAGTTTTAAGTGTTCACACAACCTTCTATGCCTTCTATGCCTATGGAAAATATTATTAAAGGAGGAGAACTGCATTAAGATATTGCAGCTGAGATTTCTGAGACACTGGAATGGATATAGCCTGACTTTCTCTACTGAAAAGTATAGGCAAACCCTCTGCATTTAAAACYCTTAACTTGTATGACCTTTCTTACTGACAGACAAACCATTTAAAAAGACTTCTGGCAAATTTACATAACAAGGAACAATATTGACTTTGCATAGGCTTATTTCATGTAAAAAGTGGCAGTTTTTTTATTAATTTGAATGGCTAAGCAACAGAAAACYCACACCCATAAAACAACATTACATTTTGCAATGAAACTAGTTAAGAGAGGAAATTCTGAGTTAAAGAGTGAAGCACATTTCTTACCCACCCAGCTGTGCCCTGATATTACTGCTTGTATGGTATTCATTATCAGCCAGTGCTTAGCAGCCTCAGCAGCCCTTAACATACAGTAGGGCAAAAGGAGGAAAGTTAAGGATGATATTTCCTCTGGAGCACTGTGACTTTCTGTGCGGTACTGACTTAAAGCAAAACCACTGAAATCCCGGAACACTCTCGCCTTTTCTAATACGATTTATCTGACCAAGTATGCTTGCTCCTTCGTCACAAGGAAAACAAAATCACAATGCCATAACTTTAAGGAAAGTTTGAAAAGTCCCAAAGTTCAACTTTAAGTATTTTATAGCCTGGTTCTAAACACCAGAATACAAGACTTAATATGGTAGTAGAAACACTAACAGGCTCTTCACAACAGCAATGCAAGGCTGTACCTTTGTATCACAACACCCTCTTSCAGCTGAAAAACACTCCCTAGTTACTTAGGACAGTGTGGAAAAGGAGCACTGTTATTTTAGGAGAGACAGTTGCTTCAAAATYGGTGTAAAGTGGAGAAAATTAAAAAGGAAGGGTTCTTTCTTTCCCTAAACTCAACCTAACTACTCCATAAAGTAATGCACAAATCATTCATTATAATGAGTCATAACAATGATTTGTGATCTTCCAAGTTTTCATTTTATGCCCCTCTGTTTTTCCTTAAAGACAGGAGGATAGACAAAGACTGGAAACTTTGGGTCATATGGATCACGGCACCACTGCTATGTCTGGAATTTTCTTATAAATATCCTATTGCTCTGAGGTTCATAGGCCTGACTGAAACAGCAGGGACGATCTCATTTGTACTTTTATAGTTGTAGAGGGATTTGCAAGAGTTAACGCAATTTTCCATAATATTCCTTACTAACTTCAGGAATAAAGGCAGAGTTCCCTTTTTCATCAGTATCTGAAACACTGTGAAACCTAAAGAAAACAGGACTTCTTTTAKATTTAACAAGATTTTTCCAAGTGCTGAAAATTTTAAAGGTAMAAAGCAAGATGACTTTCGGAAAAGAGAAAGAATTTTAGCCAAGTGTTTGTGGGCAGCAGACAGCACAGTAGTCTGGAGGATATACTTTGCAGCAGGTTTTACTGCTTGTTTGCAACCTTGTGTCTTTAAAAGATTGATTTTCTAGAACACAAGGGTTAAATGATTGCTTTTAACKGCACAAAAATCTTAACATCAAAGAAATATCTTAAAATTTCCTTAAACAAAAGAAGATACCTTAGGAAACAAAACAAGTTTCATTAACCATCAGCTGGAAACAAGCAAAATTCCTTCTCTAACTTTGTGCTCTCAGAGAAGCGTTTTACAGGCACTTTGCTTATGTTCTCTAGACAGGCACACAGACTGCATGAACTCAGCTATTGAGCTCCAGGACTGGAAAACAGACAGGAGAAAAGGTAATTCTGACACTGTCCTGCAGCATTTCTTTGTTTCTTTATCCCACTCAGTTCTKCTTCCACCCACCTTTTTAATCAAGGCTTTCTGGTGCTATGTGTATTTAAGAGATAGAGCTAAGATTTTATTGAATGTCTATTGGTATATGAAATAGGATTGTTGAAAAATGACTCCGTGCTTCTGCAAGCAACTTCATATTCACCAAGGAGACAAACTTCTGAAGCAGTCTTCAGGCAAAATATGAGCAATATATCGTTGTCTCTGCCCTTTCTACATCGTCTCTAACACCTATATTTAATGATGGAAGAAGTAGTAGTAGTTCTGCAATTATTGCATTGAAGGGATAGTCATAATGCAGATTTAAGTGATATCTGAATTACTATATGGTCTCACTTTATTGTAMTGTATCAAATTACAATGTTTAAATCTATCGTTTTCCACTAACAATAAAAGCAGCTTATAAAATGAATCAAAARCCTATGTTTTAACCTTACATGAGATATTTTGTAGGACTTTCTGTCCTAAGCAATGAAGATTACAATAAGGCATGTAGTTTTCAGAAGTTCCCTAGATCAACACCACATCTCTGATCTCTACCTAATATAAAGTGTCATCCTTTGCGTGTTTTAAAATCCTTTTTTTTAGAATCAAAGGAACTCTTTTTGCTCACTACTACATTTCACATCCTTTAGTATCTGTTATTTTCCCTCCCACCACTAAAATGAATATGTATGTGCATATGCATGTTAAAAAAAAAACTTTCCTAAATATACAATGGGATATATGGCATGACTTGAGAAGATGACTTTTTTTAAGGAACTTGTGAAGGGGGAGAAGTTCAGTGTCTACTCAGTTATAAACTACATCTCAAAGAATAAGAGGAATGATCAGAGGTGCAATGTGCTTCCCAATCTGCTTACATAAGGGTATCTGGTAGTGTGCAAATTTCCTGTCCAGAGTCACGACTGGGCATGAAGCAGCAACTGATCAGCTTCATTTTGTGTCATTCTGTGCCTGTCCCACAAAAATTATCGCAGTATGAAGTTCCAAAAGATATTCTGAAGGTCTCCAACACACATGATCTGGCCTATTGGAAGCATCTATTAAAATCGATTTGCCACCTCYAGAAGTGGAAAAATTCAATACAATATCCTACAAAATACCACTGGGTAAATATGGACTAAAAAGAAGGAAAAATCCTAATCCTGTATCCTCAAGAGACCAAGTTAGGCTTTTTGACATGATACTGTATTTCTTCTCACCTAACATGGATTTTGTTTTGTGAGCACTGAGCACAGCACATAGCCATAAGTAACACAAGTCTTATTAGTCATAGTATTTTTATTTCTTTTAGCAAACAAACACTGCTTTATGCTTAGCTACTATCAGTAATATTTAGAAATGCTTACATATGCTCATAGACCAAGGTCTCTGAAAAATGCAGAGTCAGAATATTTCAGTGACAAAATCACCTGCTGATGCTCTGGCTCGGTACCTCTTTTTTTGTGTTTGTGAAGAGATTCTCTCTTCACAAAACCTCTTTCTGAAAAAAAATCTCATTTAGCCAGTATTTACACAGCTGATTCAGGAAGCACTTCCCATTTTCTCTTCACTGATTTCAAGCACAGAGTACGAGCCTGAAGATGACRAAACAGTAGATGTATAACAACTCATGTGCTTCTGCCAAAAACCCAGCCGTCATTTGTTTAGCAATAACGCACCCTCATTAGCGTACTAAAGAGCTTTGAAAACGAAGAGTGTAAAAAATTGCATCAAGTTGTTTCAAATATGAAACCGGGAGCTCTAGGAAGTCTATATACGATCATTWGAATGATTTTTTGCATACTTATATATACAATCCTTGCTTCCTCACAATTACAAGAAATTGAATTTTGCAGATTACCAAAGAAAAATGGGATTTAGGAGGAAACATTGAATGCAGTATTAAGCTAGTATTATAATTCATGTTTCCTCATTTTTATGCTGCTTCATATTCACTTATGCATGAATGTTATGTAATTAAACATAAATCAATAGTTTGACATGTGCCATAGAGTTTAGATGTCAATTTAACACCTCGGCATAAAGTTAGAGAGGAGAATTAAAAAATCACTTCTAATTTATTATTTCTAGCAAGAGTAGACAAAAGTCTTTGAGGATTAATTTCATGCTGTGGGTTAAATTTCTCTCTCACGATAGGCCAACTATTGCCTGGGGCTCTACAGATAATGAACCTGCCAAGGGATTAGCAAGGAAACACTTGTGTTATTATAAATCGTGTACACTTCCCTTTCTAACCAAGTTCATCCTACATGACATTAACAAATTACACTCTCTGTCCAGGTTTCAATATAATCTGAGGCTGTGAATGACCCAGAACCTATAGTATATCAGATAAGATCTTCTCAATGCATAAATAGCTATTAAATTTGGTTGAAAGATCCAGACCTCCTGTAGTGACAACATAAGACATTTCATGTCAGTTCTTTCCAAGATCCACAGAAACATTAACGTGTTAAAATGTTGAGAGGATGTCAGCTGATACTGTCTAAAACAGCTTTAAAAGAAATGTATATAAATGCATTAGATATAACACTGAAATAGAGAAGGTTTCAGCGAGAAGTAATCTACTTTAGACAGACTAAAGTAACTAAAGCAAAGTTAGTAACTTAGCATTACTGTAAACAATAGATTTATTAAACATCATCAAACTCAGCAATTTCTTGTATCTATGCTAGACTAGAAGTTCTAGTAATGATTTTATGCCTGATGCCAGTTAAAATATTCCCAATGGAAACATAGATGTTGTATGTGCTCCTTTTTACCTTTCTTTTCTTGAAAAGCTTCACAGTTTGCTTTTTGATTTATTCAGGCTCCAGACAATCCATACAGAACTATGTGGGCATGCACAAATAACGGAATTACATAAGACTCCAATGTTAAGGCAGGTATAATCAACCTGCCCTCTTAATCTGAATCATGATCATTACTCACACACTACTATACAAGTAGAAAAGCAAAAAGGAAGCTCTGAAACCTCTCTGAGTGACCCAGATCTGCTCATGCTAGATTTCCTTGCGATCAGAGACAGTAGTATCACTGGTAAAGTTCCCCAAGGCAGAGAGGCTCCAAAAAATGATAGGGTTCCAGCTAAACAGTTTACCCTTCTGCAGCCTCCAAAGCAACCAAACCCAACAAGAGAGAGCAATTTTCCCTATGCCATTCCTTTCCCACCCCTTCTTGAAGCCACAGCCTCCTTTGAGACAAACCATCCCCACGGTGCAGCACTACATCATGTCTTTACATTTAGCTAACTAGTTACAGAGTATTTATCCATGCTAAAATGCTCTGAGATTTGGTCTTCTTTGCGCTGAATTATAAAAGCACAGGCAGATTTTCTTTTAGATGTCCTGTGAAGCGGCCTGAGCAGGACCCCTTGCTAAGGCCCCCTTACATACACTGAGGGGCCATGAACTGACAAGTGGTCCCTGGACCCTAGAGGCTTCATAGGTCGGAAAAGCGGCCCGTGTGGCCCGTTCCTTGCCGGGCCTGTGGGGACGGAGCGCTGCCCTCCCTTGCTGCAGCTCCCCGGCTCCTCCAGCCCTGGTGAGTCACGCTGAGCTATGCCAAGCGGCTTGCGCCGGGGCTGCTGCTGCTCCCAGCTGAGCAAAGGAGAGGAATTTTGCCACCGCGCTCTTGTAATCCATCACGATTATTTTTCTGCTGCTGCGTACAGGAAGAGCAACATTTGCTGCACTTCCCTCTTAACTAGGCAGGAGAATACTATTGCACTAACAAGCAGGTAACATACAGTAATAAATACTTCCCTTTTGAGAATCTGTCATTCTGGCTCCTTGGCATCATCATAAGAGGCTACGCAGCTGTAATGGAAAGACAGAAATCTGTCTTTTTACATTCCTCTTTTTTTACACTTTCCCTTTGGGATGTAGTTTGGGAAATGCTACCTCTGAGGGTAAAGTTTAAGTTCTTTATCTCTAGCACTGCTTGTTGCCAGGTTTTCTGATCTTCTGGGGCAAATGTTCATGAGGTCAGACAGTGAATTGGAGCAGAGAAACACAGGCAAAACCAATCCACCCTGAACTTTTGCTATTAACCCAGAATGTTTTATTATTTGTCATAAATTCAAGCTGCAGTTGGATGCATGCATTCAACTCACACCAAAACTGAAATAACCTTGCTTTAAGTAATTTATCCCATTTGTCTGATAAAGTCTGATCTATGTCTTATACCAAAGTTCCCAGCACAGTAACTACGATATAACTGCACATCCGTCAGTGAAATCTGTCCCGTCCTATGCTTGCAGCAAGAAGTGGTGCCTCTGCCCAATGGAGTCCAAGCGGAATGGAGCATTTAAGGGACAACAGTCAGTGAGATGGAAATGAATTGGATGAGAGGAAACTGAGAAATATACAGGACAAGGGTATAGGACAGATAGGAACACATGGAATCGGGTATAGGAGAGGTAGGATGGATGTGGGCAGGATGGGAAAAACCGGGCAGGCATTGGTGTTAGGTAGAAGAAAAGAACAGCCAGAGCTAGAATGTGAAAAGAAGAGCAGGAAGAAAGGGGACCTTGGAAGCAGAAGTAAGTGGGAACATAGGAAGACAGAAATTTTCTGGGTCAGGAGCTGCAATAATTTGTGCACATGCCTTATGATACATTCTTTAAAAAAGGTATTCAGTAATTTATGAGCAGAAATGTTTCAAAAAAAATAACGTTCTCTGCCTTTCTGTGGTTTGTTGTTGAAGTGACAGGCTTGTCCTGTGATGTTTCTTGGAGGAAACTTTCAAAGTTGTCACAAAAGAGAATTCTTGAGCCAGATATGTAGAAACAAAAGTGTACAACATAAAAATGTATACATGCATACATACTTCATTAAGTCTACAAGATCCAGAGTAGTCTACAAATGAATCAGGTTGCTTCAGGAAGAGGCTGTTGCAATTAGTGTATAATATGCAGAAGAAGTTAAATGTGGCCATGTGGCCCACGTTACTGAAGAGACCCATGGCTACAGATTGTGCAGTTTCCTGAAAGCCGTTGGCTTTGTATTCAGACACAGCAAGTGCTTGTGGTTCATGCGAGACGTGACAATAGCGTATATCTCTCAGACTAGGCCATTACTAGAATTATAAGCCTTAAGTTCATTTTAAAAAGTCTTATATTACACTTCTAAACATACCATAATGTACATTCTACTTTATAGCAAACAATTTATGTTTACATTTGTCATATACTATCTATTGCCGCTTCTCCCTCTAGCCTGTGTGAAGGTTCCTGTTCTGTCAGCAGTTTAGTATCTATACTTCAGACTAAATCTAAACTTACAAAGGAATAATCACAATATCATGTAAATTCACTTATGTTTTTGGTATTTCTACTTCTTCACTGACTAAGAGTTGTTATTCTCAGCTTCCTCAGGGAGGAGTAATTAAAAAAAAAGTCTACCAACAAATGGAACAAGAGAAAAAGAAGCCATACTTCACCTGTTTGTATCATCCCCTCTTTATTTTTCCTTAAAAAACATAATCAAGTGTGAGGGATAAGACCTGTCTTCTTCATAAGGAATCTGCAAATTGTTATTAGAAGACTAATCTGATTTCCTTAACCATTCATTTATAAACCATGGACATATTAACATATGGATTGCACAGGTAATGCCAGGGGAAAAATCTTTTCCTGTGGGCAACAAGATGGTAAAGATTCTTATTAGTAACGTATGATACTACTCTCCAACCTAATAGACACTATAATTAATCAAATGCATTCAAGTCTCAGCAATTTTTATAATTTTTATATAAACATCAAAAGCAGTAACTTAAGGGAAACTGAACAGACTTAAAAACACATTAATTMTAAGTAATCAAAAGTACCTATTTAATCCTGTCAGGTAGTAGTCATAATAATTTACCAAGCTTTGTGTGTCAGATTTTTTGTTCAAATTTATGGCTAATCTGCCCTGTGGAAGTGAGGAGCCAGTCAGCGCTCGACAGGCTGAATTACTGCGTCTGTCAGCAGCAAGGCCATGCTGCACAGTGACAGCTCCCCAGTAGGGAAACTGCCTCCGAGACGAATGTGTCTTCACTTATTACCTCACTCCTCTCCGGCTAAGCTCCCAAATATCAGGGGATGCAAATATCTTGTCTTCAACATAATTTAAAACCTGTTGCAATGCAGCACGGAAAACACAGCGAGAAAGGGCTTGTCAAAACGCAAGATCAACAGCCCTCTGTAACGTGATCCGTCCCCGCACCGTAATCTCCGTTTTATTTTGCCTAATGAGGCAGGAGGTAAAACCGTTGACCTGATCAAATTCAGATGGCAGCCCTGGAGGATGAGCCCCCCGCTGCACCCTGGGCCCGACACCCTTTGTTACCTCCAAGCGAGCTGCGACCAGGCTGTGAACCATGAGGCTTCCAGGTTAATGAAAAGCTGCAACGCCGCCCCAAGACCCGGACAGGGCTGGGCTTTTTTAATCCGCAGAACCTTTCATGAAACCCAGTTAATAAAGCTTAACGARTGCTGGTCAGTCCGAGCGCGCAACTAGACACTGGACAAAGCCTAAYCATTCCCTTCTAAAAATTCCTTTTTTCCTATGACGGTCGCTGCTCAGCATATGCTATTAAAATTATATTAACTGGTTTTCTTATTACAAGATGAAATATATCAATTAAAAATGACGTCCTGGCAAATGGTAGTTAATGTTTCTTATAAACTGATGTTTTTATTAGGTGATGGCATGCCTCATGTTCCATTTCATTACTTATCTGCCAAGGAGTTTCTTTCAACACCAAATCAGAATCAACATGCTGCAATCGTGGAACACATTCAGCTTAAGTCCCTGTGCTTGGTTTGTGCTGCTATGCAGAAGAACGGAGATAAAAAGCACAATTTCTGAATGAATCACTAAGTGTAATAAAAATTCACAACAATTAATAAATTCCTAAAAATTAAGAATTTTCAGGTGGTCAATATAATTGCTGCTTCCACTGTAACAATATATTCTAAAGGAAATATCAAGTGCAAAATGTGAAATGTTTCCAGCTGCTGACATAGACAAATACTTAATAAGGAGGAAACATAAAAACTGTCTACATTATCTTTGAGTGTACTATAACTTACAGTCTTTTATCCAAAAGAGATGAAAATTAGATTCACCAGATCAGCTGACACTTTAAAAGCCAGAATGTGAGAAGATCTCTTATTTAAAATTATGTTTATGGTGAGTAGAGAGAGGCAGGGAGAGACATGGTATATTAATTGGGGCTTAGCAAGGGCAGAGCGTTTTGTGTAAGAGTGAAGCGAGGAGRGGGACTCAAACGTGCTCACAAAAGATGATGCAGATACAAGACAGGGATAAGATATCCATAAAAATACCTCAGTGTGTCTCTGGAGTTTCATTAAAAAGTTTGACTCTGTTTCCCAGTTTGGGTTGTCTGAATTTTTTCAACACGTGAAGCATTCCACATTATGCAAATATATGTATCAGCACATAGAGAAAAAATTAACCCAGACAGCAAACTATAGTAGGAAAAACAGTGTATTATTCATAATCTTGTGCATGTACTTAGTCTTTACTGAAAATTTATATGAATTTAACTATCTTGAAGAAAAGCATGGCAGACTTTAGAGTCTTCATGTTTTTAGGCTTACCTCCTGGTGGCTAGTCATTTGTTACTCAAAACAAAAGACTTTTTTTTTTTTTTTTGCATTTAGATTTCATTGGACTGTATTTCTCAGTCTGTTTTTCCCTTCCCGTTAATTAGGCATTTATGATGCTACTTTTCATACATTGCAATAATCAGTTCTGAAGCCATTCATCAGGATTTCAGAAGCCACTCTTGAAAAATTAGATGTACGTGCTCAACCTAAATGAGAATGCAATGATTTATGACATAGGTCATTCTGGAAACCTATGACTTGCCAGAAATCACAACTATTCCTGTACGGCTCTGATCTATTTATTATACAGTGTATGGGTGGTATGCAATGTCTAATTCATTTTTAATGTGTTACAGTTTTTATGGTTGATTTTTTGAAAGCAAGATTTACAGCTATTTAGAGTTTGACAAGAAGAGTAAACTGGTGGTTTASTTAGTATATTTTAAAGTGGCTTGATTAAACTATCAGCCTGTTTGCACTCAATGTTCAAACTATGAAGGCAGTATTGTTTTAATTGTAACTAGGCCCATTAGTAGTTCTGTAGATCCTATTTTATGCCTCCTTCAGATGAAAAAAACATGAATGTTCAATCTGATTAGCAGGGAGGAAATCCAATTCCTGTGCTCTGCTTAGTTTGCAAGAGAGAGGGTGGCAATCAGCAGAGAATGAGGATCTTTCCCCAGTTCTGTGATCTTGGTTACCTACTCGAGTGAGGGGTTTTAACAGCATGGGGCAGGTATGTTCCTGAATCATACCCTTGTAGCTTGCCCTTGTAGTCCCATCCTTGTATCTGTATCTGTAACAGCATAATCAGTTCTCATCCTCCCTTTCTTTGGTTATACAGGAATGACAAATCACGTCTGTCATGCACCCAGCACAGATCACTTGCCAGTTAATCCATAARTATTCACCAAGTGGTGCTCACTCAGAATGACAAAACCTGAAGCTTTCTTTTCATGTGAAATGCCAGGGGTGGTACTTACTCAGCTTCCCTCTAGTCACTTAGAGAAGGTACCAGCTGGCTAGTTTCTAGGCTAGGTGCACATACGGCTTCATCAAGAATGCGAGAGGCCTGCAGTCCTCAGTTAACTGCTGCTTTGGATGGCACACAACTCTGGTCGTGTGATACAGCAATCGCCATGCAGCTATCGCCCCAAAGATGCAGGCRCAGAGCATCTCTGCTGGTGGGAATGGGGCATTTAAGCCGTGTCCAGCAAGCCCCATGTAATCAGAAGGAGGCTTCTGAGCTCTAGCACAAACTGWGATTCTCCTCAGTGCTCCTGAAGGCTGCTGCCTTAGCACTGAGTTAGATATTTGGCTWAAATGCTTTTAACTGGTGGAATTAGATTTACAATCAAACAGAATTCTTACATGCATTTTAAGTATGATACAWCTCATTTAACTTCAGTCATCTCTGATTTACGTATGTATTCAATCAGCTAGGCTCCCTGTAGAACCAGTGGAGACGTATGCATCTCCAAGGGCCAATTCATCCCATTCTTAGCTGGGTATCAAAGATGGAATGAATTGTCCTGAATAATTACTCCCCTCTTTCCCTTGGCTATAGATGGAGCTGTCTACCCTCGATACACTGCCAAGGTTCTAGCAAGTACCCTTAAAGAAAGGACATACACTTGTCAGCAATCTGTTTTCTTAGCTGGCTGATTAGGTTTTGATCAATCATGGGAATATTTCATCTGAAAATACAGTAAACTTGTCATAATAGAGAGAAGGTCATTTCAGCTTACCAGCAAACTACCACCAAGAGTGTCTCTATTTTCTGTGGCAGACTCCCACAATCATATTTTACTATCCCAGTATTTTGTGAAGGTTTTACCACAGAAGCAGCAATGGTGAAATTTRGATAGGTCTACTTTGGTCTGTTGTYTTTTTCCACCAGTCTGCAGTGCYTGGGACAGCTTGTGATCTCTGGAAACATGATATATTCCAGACTCTGCAGGATGACAAGAAAAGTGGCGGGTGGTCTAGCATAGAAACAGGGCAAAGGAGGAAATTCAAAGGCTGCAGCCTCAGTACCTGCAACCACAGACCTGTATATGAACAGGCCGCTAGAATAAAAGTACAGGTTTGTATGCAATCATTGTATTTGCTTGTTCATGATCTAATAAATTAYGGAAAAAAGAGAGAAAATAATAGGTTGTTTGCCAAAAAAGCAACAAAATCAGATTCCAATATATATTCTTCACTGCTCAACCACAAATGCTTACCCATGAAACATAAAATTAACAAAATCTCATTCACCAAAAAATGAAAACAAGAATGCTCCTTCTATTAAAAAAACAACGTCAGAATCACTTGGAGCTTATGGRTACACCAGAGACATGCACAGCAAAAGAGAATAAGTAAAGTTCAGGTCTCACAGTGTGCTGCTATAAATGATATCATTTGTCACTGTTAATGGCACTGATGGCTGCAAATAGCACTGATGTCTCAAGACAATTCTAGCTACATACTGTATGTAAGAAAGGGCAACATCTTCATGAAATGCATAAAGGAGTGAAATGAGGAGCAGAGTTGGCTGCTTTATTTGGGTGACAGTGCAGAGAATGGAGCCTCAGGAGAGGAACAGTGTCATGTGTGTGGACAGGCCATTTCATGTCACTGGGTATACACAGTATATACGGGGAGGCTCTTTAGGAGAGGGCCTAAACAGCCATTTGCTGGCACATCGGAGCAAAGGATGGTAGAACAAAAAAGGTGTGAAATAGCAGTCAGAATTTAAATTCCGCAGTCTTGAAATAATATATTTGAATAAGGAATTAACWTGGATTTTATAAAGTTCTTGGAATTAATAAAGGAAAGGATTTAAAAGAACATCAGAAAGAGAGCTTGTGTTACCGGATATTAGATTTTAGCTGTGTGTTTTTCCTTTTCCCAGCTTTAGTTATGATCTTGTCTTCAAAGCATAGGTCAGTGGTAATATCTCCGAGCTAAAAAATGTGTTTGGTTCTTAGAAGCATCTTCTGTAATCCCTTTTCTCTTTTCACCCCGTGCTTGGGTGATGGAAGGACAGCTATCCTGCCACGTTCAGCTACGGTTTTAAAAGATAAACTCCACTTTTAGGCCAAGCTGGCCTTCCAAATAAAGAAAGAGTAGAAGTTGGTAGGTCCCTGAACACAGACTTCTGTAAACTAGACAGGAATGAATTTATGGTGCGTAGGTTTCTTCAGCACTGACAAATGCTCCGTGCTGTGTGCTCCGTGTCTGTTCCTCTCTAATATGGGCAGAATTATTCCTTCTTCAGCTTTGCTGTGCTGAAAGAAAGAGCCACATTACCTACTGGCCACATTACCTACTAGATTATGCTGATAAAATATTAGGGATGCTGTCCTTTCAAAAGAARAACTCCTGGAACTAGCCCTAGTATTATGTGGGAATGGTGTCTATAATTTTATTTGGGCTTAAGCTGCTCATTCTTCTGGCGTTAGTTAAGTTTAGCTAGATGTACAAAGAGGAGTGATTCAGAAGRAGGACATTATCTGAATCACAAAAATAAAAATAAATGCTCATCCCAGAAAGGCTGTTAACCCCAAACTGCTCTGCATATGCTTTTTTCAGCAGAGTAGATCTTAGCTCTCTAAGTGGTCTTTATGTTTGAAACYTCAAATGCTTTTAACTTTTCTTGCTTTATGCTAAGCAGCAACATTAAAAAAAAGAGGAGAAAGAAAACAATGATTCTTTTGTAGTGCATTTGCCTAATACTTCACAAACAAACTTTTTTAACAATAACTGAAAGCACATTAGGATGTGACTAGTACTGTGACAGCTACAAAAGTCATAAAAAGAAGAGCTCAGTTTAAACCATATCAGAGTGAATATATTTAGCAGTTGGAATTTATAAGCTTTGTTTATTAAAACATTACCCTGTCTAAAGGAATTGTGAAAAATGAACAGCAGCCCAACTAGTTGAAATTCCAGAAAGATTAAAGGAATAAAATGAATTATCTATATTAAAAATTTCCAYAAACTCTAATTAATACTTTTAAAAGATACCACTTATATCCTTYTTAATCATATTTAATTACTTTTTTAATATATTGTGGAATTCTGCAAGTGCTTTTTCTGCACTTCTATCATAAACACTTTATTTAGTCAATGGCAAGTGTTTCAATTAATTAATACTAATATTAACTAATTAATATTAATAGCTGAATCAATTKTATCCCTTAGCCATTATGCACCAAAGTCAAGCATGACATTTCACACATAGAGGATATTTTTGCTGAATTTACCAAAMCAAAGAATAAAAATGTGCATAGCAAACCTTTTGATACAAGGGACCCAAATGGGGAAATAAATATCAATGTTGTATCTGACTTCAGTAATGGCACATTCATTGCCATTCATTCAACTGTCTTCMAAAAAAAACTTCCATTTGCTTTTTATAGCACCTTATTATAACTGAAGCTAACTTCTTCATAACCTCTTAAATWTTCCTTCCAAACTCACAAAAAGAGATAGCTTGTAAAATTGCCATCTTCAGTTTCTACTGAAGATATGGACATGCAACCAAATAAGGGATGCAAATGCTGGGTAAAAGTCCCATAAGTTCCCCCAAGAGAAATAGAGCATTTAGGATAAAATTGTAACATGATTCTTAAAAATGTCTGAAGTAGTAAGGAAAATACGAAATGCTCAGGTCTACATGAGGATGATGAGCAGATACAATGACAAGAACACTTTCACTACTGATATCTATACCTTTACTGTTAYGATTTAGAAAATTACTCCAAATCACCAGGGAAGAATCTCCAAGAGAGCCTGAGTTGAACACTTGGTCTATAGGCAGGTGGACTCCTTATTGCTCTTAATCATGACATCTTTCACCAAGCTCTAAGTAAAGGAAAAATGCTGTCACTGTGATAACCTTTGATCACTGCTGACAACTCAACATTCTATTCCAAAAATATCTGGCTGCTTAGCATTTCTTTTAGCTAATAAATAGCAACAGCACTTCTCATGATTTCAYGAGAAGACTTAATTTCATGAGATTTTGTGAGATTTTGTTTTAGTGAAAAGCCAAAATGGAAGTGAAGGGAATGAGGCAGAAGAGGATGACCAAATGAAGAATCAAAGCCTTCACTAGGCACCTGTCAACGYCTCAAGCAGTGAAGAAGAGCAGCTTCTATACAAGGACTTAAATCCCATCACCATTTCACATCTTTCATTGCAGTGGTGGCGTACCTGGGTGGCACCTAGGTGGTATACCACATAGTGTGAAAAACCAGACTCACCCTCTTTGAAGAAGTAAACATACACTCYAATTTGTATATGCAGTTCTGAGGGCTAATTCAGTGCCTCACGGAGCACTGGTATCTCTTGAAAGGGCAAGCTTGATCCATCAGTGCGTTTGGAAGCCACATAAAAGACGCTTCTTCCCTTTAACAGACTTGTGCTCTTTCTACTTAGGACAGGGACTCTAAAGAAACCATGAAAGCTCCTAACTAAGAAAGAAGACCTTGGCTAGTGCAGTAATGCATTTCAGTACCAGAACTTGTACTTTTGACCGGTAGAAGACTAAACAACTTCCTAAACAACTAAGCAGCGCTGGGAAAAAGTCACAGATAAAGCGAATTTCAATAACAACATTCACAGATGGGAGATTCGGTTTGGAAAGAGAAAATATAGAAATGTTTTACGCTGTGAAGTAGTGTGTTGACCTGGAACACTAGGAAAAGGTAAAATGCACTGAAGAGCTTTATGCCTGCAGAGCCACAGGCTGTATGCTCTTTCCTTTCTCCTTGATAACCCCGATGCAGCTAAGTTTGTAACTACAGTGAGAGGAACTTTTAAAAATTAGCCCAAAGAGGGACAAGTCYCTGTGTTGGCCTCCACAAGCTTCAACAATTCAGTGCCTCGTAAATACTCACGTGCAGAAGAAACTTTGCTGACTGAAGGTACCTACTCACAGAATAGACCCTRTATTCCTGATCTGCTGCTGTTTTTCTTCTTTTTGGTAGATATAATAAAAAGGGTTGAACTGCTATCATGAGAACTCTAAGCAAAGAGAAGCTATTTACTGAGGAGCTAACTGAGTGTTTAGGTTAAGATCAAGACTGGGGGAATGTTTGCTGGAAGGTAAATTTTTCAGGTACTTAAATAAAACAAGAACTGGGCATGACCGTAGAAAATAAGAATMAGACTCTCACAAGTCAAATACAGTTCAAAGCCAGATAAACTAAGCCAAAGAGGCCATGATGTTCAAAGATGTGTGGCAAAGACAATAGAAAGTATCCTCCCAAATGGGTGAGTAAAAAGGATAGGTCATAAAAAAATTAGCTGCATAAAAAAAAATAAAAAGGAACTAATCAGAAAATAAAAGAAATAACACTTCTGAGGGCAACAGTAGAAARCACCATCTCAGCCAGGACACTGGGCATGTTCCATACTTGTAGCACATGTAGGGGAGGTGCAGAATAGAAAAGCATGGGCAATGCTAAGACTTAAAGGAGATTCAGTATCTTGAGTATGTGATARCATACTTGCAAGCACTAGCAGCACAACTACAGCACTCATTTTAAGAATGGATATGGTTGACACAGGAATTTTTTTTTTATTCCACTGATGAATAAAAACATGACCTCCCAAGGGAATTGTGGGTGTAGGGGAAACCTGGCCATTAGTTGCTAACGTACTTGCACTAGAATTTGGCAGTTTCACACTCAAGTTCTTGCTTTGTTGTATCATGGTCTGTACTCAAACCATGCACTTAACCAAGCATCCTATAAAAAGGTTTTTATCAGAATTCATACTTCTAGTTTTGCCTGGAGGTTTGAGATTTGGATAGAGAAAAAATTGACTTTCAGTAGCAGACCCCTTGATCAAAGCATCTGTATGGAATCTGGGAAAGTCAAGTCCAAATTCATCTTCAAATTCAGGCAAGGAGTGCTTGAACTTGCTCTTCCACTTAGTTATGTGCTATGATCGTGAAGCTACTGGCCACTATATATTAATATGTTAATYATATCCTGAAAGTAAAAAAAAAATTAACACTGGTTCTTCATTAATATAAAAATGTTTAAATGATGCATATATTAACTACAGTAATTAATATTTTTCTCTACATTGGAGCTAATCATAGACTCACTAATTTAGCACCTGAATACTCAAGGAACACAGGACTGCTTCTGGGACCATCATGCTTTACTTCAATGACCATGAAAATGAGGACAAACAGATCAAACTATGGTGAGCTTCTGTTTAATGACATGACGGAAACCAGCACAGCTGGAGGCAATTCTTAGCAAATTGATCAGAATTCCTCTACCTTAACTACAGCTTAACTAATAAATAGACTTCCATAATTTTCTGCAATCAATCTAAATGTATTTGAGAAATTAATGAAACATTTGATCTCGAGAAGTCCCGTAAATGTTAAACACATAACTTTGAAGAATTTACATAGTTTATCTTTCTGCCAAATCAGAAAAGAATAACTGTTTATAATAAAATCTTGTTAACTAACCAAACTTTGTAGAAGCAGTATGCTCACAATTCATTTGCTTTGTAAAAAAAAACTTTCACTGCCGTGTGTGTATATCGCTCTTTTGATTAAAGCTATTTTTGTGTCATCTCTGGAAGTAGTCATAGGAAACCCACCGAACACCCTTTCAGACTGCACGCATGTTGATGCTCTTCTTTTGCCATTTTTTTAAAAGGAAGGAAGTGCACTTTATCCAACAATATCGCCGTTTCTCTAGATGTATCTGTTCCTTTGAGTGGGCTTTTCAAGTCTTCCATGAGCAAGATAATCTTGAACTGCCTTTGAACATAGCAGGCACTTGGAACATTTAATGAAAGCAGACCCTTTTCTTTTTTCAGTGTAATTGATCTGGCTTTCACCCTTTCCTCGATTATTTCTGCAGTAACAGACTGGCAAAATCTGAAAGCAATAGAAACATCCTATTTGCTAATATAAATGAATATACTGAACTCTTTTTTTTTTTCTAAAAGCCCACGGTACAATCCCTCCTAAGGGACAAAAAATAACAAGAAAAAGATGGAGTTTGAACTCAAAGCAAACATAAAAGCTTTACGTACAAAAAATCAATTACGCACCCCAATTTGTTTTTACCAGCAGCCAAAGGAAAACCTGGTTAGCATGTTTCAGGATCCAAACACCTTGGATCTACATGTTTCACAAAATATTACATTATGGCTATTTCGAAGAAACAAACCAACAATTAGAGACACCTGTTAAAAGTGCCTGTGCTCTGTTCACACTTCATGTGGTATCTTAAAGTGACAGCATATTAAAATGTCAGTGCAATTCTTTTGCATTACCAAGTATTTATAACAACAGAAAATGCAATTAAATTCTCTGTGCCTAAGTACTTGTACCTGACTCATCTAGCTTCTGAAGTGGTAGTTTTGTTACTCTGAAATCCCCAAACTTTACTGAAAATTCTATGACTGATGTAGCTCCAAAAGATGTTTTCTTCTAATATGGTTGTCCCTGCTTTCTGAAATACGAGACCTCGAAACATTAGCAAACCGAAGTTGTGTTTATTTTCCTGGAGTTTTATTATGCTCKGGATAAGAATCATGGCCTATTTCTCAAATAAGGAGGGTTTCAAATAGCAGTCACTCAAAAAAGGTGTCTGTTTGGAAGCTACACTTTGCCAGCAGATAGTGAACTAACCTGTATGCACAGGTTTCTGGCTATTTGCTCACATCCATTGAAATTTGGTGTAATTGCATGCAAATGTTTCCAAAAGCACCTGTGGACTGCCGTTGTGCTGTACCACTTTTATGATTTGTCGCTCACACTGAAGTTTACGTTATACTTAGGCAATGTGGACTGTGGGCCAAGCCTTTCAAAGCTGGTTTTTGTTGTTGCACTGCACTTGGCCTAGCCAAGAACAGTGCAACCGTTTTAGCCTCAGCACACATAACAACTGCAGGAGTTGTTCTAATTGATCCCAAATTCCTATTAGTCACAAGGGTCTGCCTTGGGAACCACAAACAGTTGAGTATAAAAGACATTTTGACCATTGACTTCTTTCCAGAATTACCTATTCTCTTATTAGAGTTTCTGAGGAACAGGTGAAGTAGAGTCATTAATTCACCTTTATACCACCTATGGATTTCTCTTCTAGTTAGAAAATCTCCTAGTGCCAAAATCCCCTTCACAGTTTCTAGAGTTGCTAAAGTAGCATACAAAGACAAGAATAATACTTAGAATTTTCCCCTTCCTCTTCAACATATTTTCTGCATATTTTCTACAAAGGCTGCCAAAGTGAAGTAGAATCAACATTATTAACACATCTAATTGACACCAAAACAATGATAAATTTCACCAGAAAACCATGTTCAGAGTTTTAATCTGTTCACTTTAGTAAATTATGATTGTTGGGCTAAWAAGGGAATTGCTTCATGATACAACAGCTTTTGTAGTAGAGCCCTTTGACTCTGCCAGTGTACCACTGTCTCCTTATTTCCCTGGCAGAAAATGTGGGTAAATTGCCTCACTGACAGACCTTAAATACAACTGCATGTTTTGAAGGCTGTTCTGACGGTTGTCCTATTGCACAAACTGAGGTGCAGCTTATTTACATTCAGCTGCAGCAATTAACTGTTGCTTCTTAGTCTTCTCTTCATGCACACTTTTCTCTGGGATTATCTTGTTTCTACTGAGTAAGATGCTTTTCATTCTATTCAGAGAGCATGTGGGCATGGTACAATCATAATCACTGTGACTTTTATTATTTTCAATTATTTGTCATAAAAGTCAGACCACTGAACTGAACAGGACTGGCTGAGTCACTGAATTCCCTGCCTTCAATCACACACATTTCTGYAAGTGTGTCCTTTTATGCCTGTACATATCATTTTGCTCTGACAAAGTAACTAGCTTCCACTGTAAAGACTGCAGGGTTTTCTTTGCCTCTACAATACTTTTTTTTGTCATGATAGCTAAAACATGTAACTTTACTTATGAAGAATTTATACCTGCTTATTTTTCTGCTACTATTGTGTATACAAAGACAATGACAGATCACAAGCCCATCTAATATCTAGTTCCTGACAACGGTCAACAGAGATCATTAGGTCAGTACACATGAAGACGAAAGGAATATATTTCTCTATGTACTTCCAGCTTCCATAGTTCAAGCCTCTTATATATATATTCTTCCTCTTTCTTTTGTAAGAATATATATCAAGGGACACAAGTTTTTTATATGTCCCCTTACTTATTTCTCTGTYCAACTTTAAATCTTTGGTAAAACACTTGGTATTCCATTTTTCCTGCACTCCACAGCAGAGCTGACTGAGGGAAAAAACCCAAAAACTTACCAAAGCCCAGAGAGGTCTCTGCTTCCTTCCTTATTCCTCTCTCTCTCCTTGCACKTACTCTTGGCTGGACTGTTCTGTTCTATATTTACTTTTTTGTTGTTGTTGAATTCGTTTTTGGCTACGTTAGAGAGCTGAATCAGCTGAGTGCAAGGCAGGCATGAGGGGGTGCAAGACCTCCTCCTTTTAGCAGCCATGAGTTATTATATTTGCTCAGGCTACAATATGAAATTTCACCCCTAATTACATGTTTCACAGCAAAGTCAACAATTTTTTTTGTAGTGTGCAATCATTTATTGTGGTAATAACGGCAAGCAGTTATTGTCATATTGTGCAACTCAGGCAACTTCAGGAATCCCTTACTCATTCAAATTTGGCAACATATTTACACATGAATCAAGTATTACAAAGCTAATAAGTGCTTTGAAGAACCGGAATTGATTTACCCATGAGTTTAAATGGTTTGATGGCTCTGGCTCAAGGTATCGTTTCATGAAAAGTTGAGTTCATCTAAGAGCTCATCTAAAACTAAACAAAAAAGTTTCACCCTCAATTCCTCCTCCCCCCATTCCTATTCCTTTTTGTAGAGTGGTCCCTCCTCTTCCCTTGCAATGGTTCTGATGTTCGTTGAACCTTTCCATAACCCTTCCACAAGCAATTTCCCAACTAATCAAAAAAATATATTTTTGGTAAATTACTTTTCTCTTGGGATGGTATAGAGTGTAGGCTCATAGGAAATTACAACAAGCTCTCCTGCTATTGCAAGGGGAACAGGCAGAGCGTTGCTGACATGGGGGGAGATATGCATCTTGTCCCTTGCACATCAGTGAACTGCAAAACTGAAACTTCCCATCTCATCAGGTTGCAAACTGAATTTCAGTATATTCCTAAATATCATGAGATTTGTCATACACYGTTACAAGCCATTATTTGTACAATAAGGCAATTGTAAGCTGTTTCTGTTCTTTTATATGTTAAATTGTTCAGACAGTAAAAAAAGTTGGTGAGAAAGGRGAAAGAAGGAAGGGAAATGAAAAGGAAAATGAAGCATTACACTGCTTTAGAAAATTCACCTTCCAATGGCTACATTAGTAAAGTGCTTTAGCTTCCTAGCATCCTTACCTTCTCACTCCTCCTGAGGTGGAACTCAAATTGTTACTAGACAAGATAGAAAAGTGGCAATCATGTAAATAAAAATTCTTACTGACCTTAGAGATCTGGTAAATAAATTTGTGTATGCATGATCAGTTAGCTTGAAGTTTTGCATTACAGCCAATGTAAATTGATCTAATGGTATGCAGCAGCTAGAAAGAAATGCTTTTTTGATAGCTTAATTTTCTGAAATATCAGCAAGCTGAATCAGCTTACCTTGAACTTCTGCAATTGTTAGATCTGACACAAGGGAAGTGATGGACCATGTGTCCAACACTAGAGAAGCGAGTTGGTGGTAGGGATTAAGGAGCACGGCTAGCTCTTCCAGGGCTAGGCCATCCTCGCATCAGAATAGAATGCAATATTCTACTCCAGTGTGAGTGTCAGTGTACATACACACACCTTTCACACATACCTTCTGCATCAGGTCATCATCATCATCATCAATTGCCACCTGAGCTGCCCACTTCCATGCTCTGGTGTCACCTCCTATGCAGCTGTGGGAGGAGGTAACTCAGGAAATGAAGATGGACATAAAGAGACACAAGCAGAAAGGGACTGATCAATTCTGCACTGATTCGCCTCCCCGAACTGTCACTGCAGGGCTATTAGGTGTCAAAGGAACAAATGTATTCACAAAATAACTGAGTTTAAATTCTTGTGAAACCACACTTCAAATTAAAGATGCCATTTCTCACTTTTTTTTATGAGCTATAAAAAAAGTTTGAAAAGATTTTTTTTCTTTTTTGATCTTCCTTTCCTAATTTATATTCCAGTTTAGCAATCTCAAAACTATTCCATTTGTTCTTTCCAGTTTGAGGATGATGCAGTCAGCAAAAGATTTCATGAGATTTAGATGAGTCAARCTCATCTAAAAACTTGCTGCTGTCTAAAGACAAGTGTCCCATGCCAGTTCCCAGTTGTGTTGTCCTCATTTCTCTGTCATGCTCTGACATTTGTCTGATTCTTTTGTTGAATTAATTCAGCTCACTAACCTGCTAAAAAAAGATGGGAGTGAAGAGAAARAGGCTGCTCCTGCATTACTCCCGCATTACTCTTGGATTAGTCCAGGGGCTTGCAGAATGTGCCTGTCAGAGATTCTGAGGTCAGTCCTGTCACCTTATTTATTTCCATCTTAGAGATCTCTTGCTTTGGTGCATTTTAGGAATTCAAATCAAGCAGGAGCAGATGCAACCTTGCAAGCAAAAGCTGAAGCAACTTAAATGCAATACCAACTCACGAAGACCTCCGTTTTTTCAGCTGTGCTGCSCAGGTACTTGTGTGTCATAATTTAGACAGGCTTTTTATGTTCTCTCTAGATTTCAAGGCTGATGAGACATGGACATAATGGGGAAAATACTGGGAAAAAAAATCTTTAAAGCTTCTCAATTTTCTTTACTGAATGTAAATAAGAAAGAACATGAACCTTCTACCACTACTCTTGCTTTTTTTTCTTTTTCTTTTTTACAAGAAAGAACCTAAACAAATAGTGTGATTGCTAATAAGACTCTTGAAWAAAGTCATACAGGATGTATGACATTACTTTCTTCAAAGACAAAAACAATATTCCCCAAGAAGCAAGGATGCTGCTATTTTCTCCTAACATCCYATCCATAGTCACAGACAAATGAGTGGCCATGATGTAGGTCTCTTTTCCCAGCACAAGCATGTTATCGTGTACAGTGCAGAGAAGCCCTGTGGGTACAAATAATGAAGTTGAGAACCATAGCAAGAAATGTCGTTTCCAAAAAGAMGCATCCAACTCTCCTTCTAGGAGAAACCAAGCTGCAGCAGAGGAAGTTTCAATCCGAGCAGATGCTAGATCGATAAAATCACATGTAGCCTCAGAAGTATTTGTTCCTTCTCGCGGTTACAGACCCTGAACAGCACTGCGTGCGTGTGGACACTCCAGTGTTTTCTAATCTCTCCCCTGCAGACAAGTAAGCAGCAGCCAATACACAGGGGATTCTCAGGTACCATTTTGTCCCTACTCCAGATTTTGGGACACGGATAGTAAAGGATAAGGAATGGCAGCACCTTTCATAGTTCTGAGAAGCTAATACTGCCAAGGATCAACAATTCGTTACTGCCCATTAGGGACAAGGGGCAGCCAGGAAGGAACTGCACCTCGGAGAGGCACAATTCCTCCTGTGTGCTGCTCTGGGGCTGGTGCCGCTGCGCTCTGCCCCTCGCTCGGCTCGGGTTGTAAAAGCACAATCGAACCCGCTGTCTTCCCACCAGGGAGTCATCAGTTTACTACAACATTGCAGCAGTTAAAAACTTGCAAATATTTCCTTAGATTTTTTTTTTCTTTTACTCTCTTGAGAAATAAATTCAAAAGAAAGCTCTATTGTGCCAAGATTATTTTGGAGATGGTTATTTTACTTGCATCCTACTCAACATGAAGACTCTTGTTTCTCAAAACCCCCTCTAGACCTAGAGTACACACTGATGCATCTGCTAGTAAAAGCATGCAAAAAAAAGCATACTTCATAAAGATATTATCTCTCTTTCTATTTATTTATAGATTTATTTGGCACCCCTTGGCCTAATGCAGTTATTTTAGGGACATACTTAAATACAGCACTAATGGCCAACTTCTCTGAGAGAATTATTGGCATTGCTACATTATATTGTGCTTCCAACATATACAACCTTCTTCTCTTGAGCGCATAGCTTCTAAAAGCTAGCTCACATACAAATGAAAAAATAATGCCATATAGAGAGGTAGGCAATTACTTTTCTCTTTATTGTAAATGAAAATGTTTTATAGTGATTCCTGATATTTAAATAATTTTCCACTAGTTTCCCTCCATGACCAAATACTAATAGAAGTAAATATAGCTTTTGTTATTTTTTTTAAACAAAGTGGTTCCTTGCTTGCTTTATTTTCGGCATGCTCCATCCATGGTTAGAAATCAGGCATGACAGTGGTCTAGCCCAAATTTTTCGTCCGTGGGTTAGAAATCAGGCATGACCATGGTCTACCCATGAATGTGATCTTAATGTTTGAGACCGCTGACAAATCATTAACATCTGTTAATAACTCACCCAGCTGCTCTGTTGGATTGTTTTGAAAAAACCTTATGCACAGCATAGATGTCTCCAACTCATAGCCTCTATAACMTTTCCCAGCTGCTTAATCCTTATTTTAAATATCACTTTAAAATGCAGACATTTTAAAAACTATCCCATTTCTTTGTCTCCAGACTGCTTTTCTAACTATGCTAACATCTGTTCACTTCCACTCCCCAATTCCCATTTTAAATACTTATTTTCAGCATGTATTTTTCTTGTAAATAGAATCCCGTGTACTTTCTCACCTCCTCCTAGCCCTCCACTTTCTGTTTTCCTCTCTTGCTTTCATTCCACAATATCCCCCATGGTTTCCTTTCTATCTTTATATTTCAAATGAAGTCTTGATTCAGACAAAATATTATTAAAGTTAATTATCTAATCCTAACTTAAGCTTGGGGGAAAAGAAAATGAGAGCATGTCATGCACCTACGGTGCCAACAGAGAATAAACAAAAGAGGAAAACTGTCTATTAAAAGGGAGCATAGGTAGTTGCAAGGGATGAAATTACATAATGGAAAGCTTCAGATGCACGTTGGGAAAGACTTCCAGGCTATGAGAACTAGTAGGCTGCACAAGAGCCTCCCGAGGGCAGCGGAGGCAGCTTGTCACCTGGCACACTTTAAAACAGGCTGCCCCAAACCTGTGGTTTGAGGCCAAGCAGCTAAGAGCCAACCCCAGGCATGAAGTCAGGAGTGCAGATGCTCAGCAGGCCCTCGTTCCTCCTTCCTTCCTGCCCTGCTGTCCTGGGAAGGCAGCGGGGAAGGAGGGGACTGGCAAGAAGTACAGAGAGGGTCATGAAGCTGCTCCGTGCTCGGCCTGGAAGCCCGGTGCAGGCTGCGGATTTGCCTCCTGGCAGCCGGCACGCGAGCAGCAGAGGAAGAGGAGAGCACGGCCTGGGGACCCTGACACTGGGAAAGCAGCTCCTGCGGGTGGGGACAGCGGGGGCAGGAGGCAGGGCGCGATGGTTACACCTGGTGTGGGGACTGGGGCGTTAGGTGCTGCTGCCACCACATAGGACTCAACTGTCTCTAGCTGAGCCATGGATAAAACGCTGGTGGATTTTGGGAACATTCCTCATTGCCCCATGCCAGCAGATGAAAAGGCAAACAGACCTCCTAATTAACATAACAGATTGATAAATAATGTATAGAACAGTCTATGTTACGCCAAAACACTCTGTCCAAGATGTAAGGGGCATGAAGGCAATTTACATAACTCAAAAAAGGCACACTATTAAAAGGAGACCTGCATCAAATCTGCTATTTCTTTCATTTCTTTAATGTTTAAAGTTTGGTAATTTCTGCCTTTTTCTTTTTTTCTTTTTCTTTTTTTTTCCWCCCCCAACAGCAATAAGGTGAATATCCTTAGACTGTGGCAATCTCCCAAAAAATTATTATGATATGCTTATATGTTTGGAAAGATATACTTACATGAAGATTCTTCAAAGGACATACAAGAATCTAGTGAAAAATAATCAGAAATCAAGAGAAAACTACTACTAAAGCTATTATTTAAAAGCTACTGAAAGAAAAGTTAATGGCTTAAATATTTATAATGATCTGTGGAGGACGTTGCAGCTTTATTTTAGTGGAGATCAGTATTTCAATCTCAATTCATCAGTGCTGTACTAAAACCCTTAAAAGATTGTCATATCTCCTCTACTTGCTAATGTAGAGACCTGTCTACTTAACAGTAGAGAACCAAGAGATAAATAATGGGAATTCAGTGCTTTACCCTAACATTGGACATGTTTCTCCAACTCAGGATTTAGTCAAATGAAAGCAATTGTGTCAGCATTTTTTTGACCATCTTGAACAGTATTTTCCGTACAAACAAGGTTATATTTCCTAGAGTTGTAAGCCTGTCTCCTGCACATGTCCAAAATGTTTCAAGTTCAATTTGTGTCATGATGATCTGGCCACAGTTTATGACCAACATATGCATGTGCATATATATGTATATATATATGTACATATATCGTAAGCTACTACAAAGAGAATTGTAGTGATTCTTACTATCTTACTTTGGCAGGTTCTAACTAGAGAAGCAGGCAGACTCTCAGATGAGCACAATTTAGAGAGTTTGTAGTCCTAGTCCTAGTCCCTAGTAGTCCTATCCCTTTCCTGCCTTTCCCCATCAGATAGTGCTATGAAAAAAGAAGCATTTTGTCATTGCTGCAACCCACGATAGGGTTCTCCTTCCCCTGTTACTGTTTTGGAGCTTACCACGTCTTCCTGCTCTGCCTGGAAGAAATCTTATATTAGGAAAGGAAATGTTTTTATAAAATTAAGATAAAAACAAAAGAAAGGGAAAAAAATCAGCGCTTTCTTGGGTTTAAACCAGGAGTGCAGCCAATGTGCAGTCCATGAAATCATAAAACGTAGTCCACACCACCCTCCTGTAACTGCAGCATGAGGACATAGCTAATCAACTGCAGGTTTTTCCACCRCGGGTGAACTTAAACATCAGGCAACTTCCCTTTCTCTATCAAGACGGATACTCTCCCAGCATAACCAAATGTATTTGTGTACATTTATTTTTAAAAGATGTAAATATATATATGTAAATATATATATGCAGATTATAGAAGGGAAACCCTCAAGCTCTTGTCAAATTACAAGTTCTGCCCATGCAGTTGCCAGGGGATGTTTATATGAAGCTGGTACCTGATCTCTGTAAGTACTGGAAATACAAATACAGAAAGAGTATTGTGCTATTGCTGTTCTGGCTTATTGCCGAAATGAGACAAAAAAAAAAAAAAAGAAAAGGGGGGGGAAATTGTGAAGAGGAAAAATCTAAGTTTAAATTTTGCAAATGTCCATGGTTAAAAGGGTCACTAGCAGGACATGTAGTATTTGAAAAGTCTTTTGGCACGCTTTTGATTTGTTCCTAGAGCCACCATCTGTAAAGAATTCTACTGTGCTCAAGGTGTGGTAAAAGGACAGATGGAAAGGTGCACCAAAGGTCTCGAACCAAAACCCAGGCTACCTTTTGTAGAGCATCAAGGCCGCTCCAAATCAGCTTAGATCCAGCTTAGTTCCAAAAATCCCAAGCACACCACCCAAGCCAATCAGACTGAAAAGAAAATGTCTAAGAAAACCATCACCAAGATGTCCTTGCGCCAGTCCTGTTTCCCCCTCATGCATTCTTTCCTCCCTCACCCTCTGAAGGAAACCTCTCACTTCCTCCATCTCTGGCGAAGTTTGCTCCACCACCTACTCTTGGGATTCTCCTCCGTGCTCCTACAACAGCGCAGGCCGGCCCCCCTGCAGGGGCTGCTTCGCTCCGTGCCAGGGCGGTGGGCTGGCCAGCCGCACACTCGCACAACGCAGATAGCTAACGAGGAGTCTGCGGTTCGCGTTCATTTATTCCCCCAATAGCCACAGAAACCAGGAAAGGATCATTTAAAAGGGAAATAGAGATTAATATGCTATGCTGAGCGTGCCAAAGGGGGACACGGGTTATTTGGCAGGTGCTAGAAACCCCACACTGCTACAGTTCACAGGTAAATCTAGAAATTGAGGGCAGTTTTTGTAGAGCCAGTGAAATGGCAAGGGTAACATGTAAGTAAAGCACAGTAGCATCATGCCAATTCTGTCAAATAGAGTTGAATATTTAATGAGATTTCGGGTGCTTAAAAAAGCACCTCTTATTCATAAAAATATAAAGCATATACACAGAAAGCTCAATTAAAATATCCATTTGACAAATTTCCACATACAGAATCATCATTAAAAAATATGAGGGGAAAAGAGATCCAACAGTATGTTTTAATGATCTACAAAATCAGATTCTGCAAGAGCAGGGATGTGATTATTCTAAAATCATAAAATCTAAAATCATATGTGTTTGAAATAGGTAGTATTAAGCACTACTTAGTAGTATCACACAGACATAGCATCTCAGTAACAGATGATGAAATTGCATTTCTACAGATCTTTTTATCCCAAAGCATCTCAACAGTCTTTAAATACGTACATATGGTGTGCCTATAAATACAAAAAAAAAAAAGAAAAAAAAAAAGAATATAGGAACAGAAATCACTTTGACCAGTACTGCAAATCAGAGCATCTGTTTAACAGTGCACATCAATACTGTTCTTTAATTCAGGGAAGGATTTAAATTGGTATAGTATATCTAGCTGAAATTATTAGCCCACGTGCCCTTATTAATTCTTAACAGATTGTATGGAGAAGGAAAACAAAGGGCAAATTACAGAGCCCTGGATCACATCCACATCCAAATTACTGTAAACTTAAGATAAGTTCTTATTATATACAACTTGGAATGAAGGATCTGTAAAGAAATATTCAAGCTATTTAAATGCTTAACTTTAAATGCCAAAAGCAGAGTATCAGCTAGAATGCACACAGACCCTAGGAGCGATTGTGCCGAAGGCCACTGATAAATCAAGTAAGACTAATCCCAGAGAAAAGCCTTGACATTTGGTTGAAATAAGAACATTAGCTTGAGTTGGTCAGGGATTATTTTTACCAGGATTTTTCTTCTCAAATCAAAAAAAGAAAAAAAGAAAAACACCCCGAACAAATAAAAACTTTTTCTCAGAAAAGGATCAGTTTCACTTCTTTTTTATATTATCTAGATAATAATGGATATTCTATTCTATATTTTTAATCCAGCACTTTTGTTTTCCTGATTAGAAATGATTTTTCATTTCAAAAAAATTGAAATTGTAGTGAAAACTTCCAAAATTCAAAATTAATTAAATTGTTTCATTGGCTAAAACCCATTGTTTTTTTAATAGTCTTCTGAGAGTTCAGCTTTTCATTCCAATTCAGTATTGTTTGGTATCCTGATAATTTTCCCAGGAAAGAAATGCTATTTTCTGCTTAAGCTATTACAGATCTAACCAGAGCAGTTTGCATCAAGTAACAGCAACTCAACACAGCCTGATGTGAACTTAGCACAGTATGATCATTTGGAAATGGCAACATTGTATAAGGACAATGAATTCTTTAAACTAAGTTTTTGTTTTTTGGTTTTTTTTTTTTTTCCAGAAAGAGACTCCACTACTGCTCACTCAAACAAAAAAGACCAGAAATCAAAGAGGAATTAATGACATAAAGGAAGTAGTTATTTCAAAACAGCAGATGGCATGAGATCGGAAACACATGTAGTGGGCTGAACTACTACTATACTACGATGAAAATGACAAAAATTGGAACAAAGGAACAAAATGGACAAACACACCCATCGTCCCATCGTCTATCCAGCCACTCATCCCATTAGATATCCCATCCCATCCCTGATAGAAGGCAACCTTATTTGTCAAACATGCCTTCCCCTTGTTTAAATGGACTTTCTTGGCACAATTATCTGTTAGCCTCACTTCTCTTTCAAACATTTGTCTCAAAATATGTAGTGACATCAAATTATTACCACAATGTCACAAAGTAAATGATTCATCCAAGTCCCATAACATTTTTTCCTGTCTATGGACTTTCAGACACAAATCTTCTCCGATGTCTCAGGTAATTGAAAGTTTCGTGGTTTTTTTTTTTTTTTTTCCCCTTCACTATTTCAAAGCACAACTTTGTTCGTGCTTACTATTAAATTCTCTCATGCAGAAACTAGAAAGAATTGTAAAAAAATAATTACAAAATATGAGTTCCATTTCCTGACTACATAATACTAAGGCACAACCAAAATGGGTATTCCTACTTAGAGGTATGTTTCACAGTTTTTTATGAATACTAGCACAGACAACTTATTTTTTCAATACTATGGAGCTGGTAAAATTCAGCTGTATAAATATTGGTGATAATCAATGAAAAAGAGAGGAAGCACATATAATGGTAATCCACTACATTATCACATAAGGAAATACTAGCCATAATTTTATTGCTACCTTGTAATTTCTAATGCTGCAGTATCAATTATGGTTGCATCCATTCTTTTGAAGTGGTACAATACAACAGTGAGGAAAATTCTCTGCTAAAATATGCAGTCAGTGAGGTACCAAGCTTTGTTCCTTGCTCCTGAAAGTGTGAGATTTATGCTAGCAACTGAATAGTAGGATTTTTTTTAAAAAATGAACATTTTTTTCTAACACTTTAAATATGTTCAAAGCTATAAGACCAAAGAAGAACAGAACCTGGAGCCCTCCGACAGGCAACTGCACCATCCTCCACGGTTCCTCGACTGATCCCTCAAACAAAGTTAGCTTTCCCTTGACTGCAGAAATCTCCCCATAGTTCTCTTCCTTAGTTATTCCTATACTACTATTATACTCCTATACTATTCCTATACTACTGTTTCTATCAGTTGTTACATTACACAAATTTTCATTTTATAACAATAAAAGGTTGTTAAGTTATGAATTTTGTACATTTGCTTAACCTAAAACATATGTCAGTTGGACACAGACCATATCCTCTACCTGGAAAAACTTTTTACTGTTTTTAGTTTTAAAGTAACATATATAACAGAGACTTGTGCTACATAACATGATCAAACCTATTTTTTGTCATATTCTGCTAAGTCTTATGGATGAAAATGACATTATAGTCCATAATACCCTTAAGAGACAGAAAAGAGCTAAGATACTCTGAAGCTTTCCAGTAAACTAAGATCATCCGGGTGACCTCATCAAAAAGGGGACCTTTTTAATCTGAGCTGTATCTGTTCCAAAAAGATGTTGCTACTGCTCTCCTTGTTCGTACTTGAGAGGATACAAGAATAGTAAATTCTTGCCAAATATTGTAAAACTTTCTTTTACTGAGGAGGACAAGAACAGAGATTCAATTCTTTGTTTACTGTACCAGTGACTAAATTAATCATAGGGATATCTAACAAGTGAAACAATTAACAACAGTGCTTTGTGATACTGTGAGAGTAACAAAGGTATTAAGTTGAACAGATGTTCCAATTTTCTGATTTTAAAGAAGTGGGATTCATAGGGCTAAAATAATTGACTACAGTTTTCTCCATTTATCTGGATCATTTACATGAACTTATCAAAGTAGCGATCTTCTTTGGTGTTCTGAGAATGAAAAAAATTATTATTTTGAAATATACATTTACCATAAAATACTTCATTAAGCACTTTGCTTGTCTATAGCTTATAAAAACACACTTTTGATATGTACTGTCCCCACCCCATTCCCCAAACATACTATAGATAAACAAGTTTATTCTTGTTACTGTAGAATAATAGAAAATTACTAAACACGGCAAACATATTGCAAAATGTCACAAAAGAGCCAAAATAATTTTCCAGGGTTTCAAAATCTCAGAGAAGAACTTTCTTTTCTCCAATTTTTTATTAAAAGCATACACAAAACCCATAACAACCAAGCAGTGATTCTGAGCTCCACATCCACTAGATGTGAGCCTCTGGCTCCCTAAGCTCCTCAGATTGCTAACTTAGATCAAATAAAGTTTCCGTAATTGCAAAGGCCACACAACTAAAGACACGATTTGTAGAAAGAAATAAAGAAACCTCAAAGCAACATAAAAATTAAGGAATAAATGGTGCTTTTAGGAATCCTTTCACTTGGGCATAAGCAAAAAGTCAAATAGCTGAAAGTAATTAAGAAATGATGGATTATCAATACTATGTTGAAGAACAGTGAGCGCACTGAGCAGTAACGCTTATAAGAAAATGCAACAAGAGAATAAAAATAAAATGTGTTAGAAAACATCCTTAATGCAAAGTTCATAATTATGACTGTGTTTCATTTGAACTCTCCAAAACCACCTCATAAAAAATTATCTGCTCTTGTAGTTTTGACAATTTTGGATTATGATAAAGAAAGGTAGTGACTTGGTGTTAGGAATATGGCACTGACTGACCAGATGAAACCATTCTTGGTTTGCCATTGGTTTACCAGATACAATTATCTGCAAGTACTAACACATGCTAGCATCAGCAAGAGAATTACTGCAAAATCTGCTTAATCTCTGAATATACTTGCAGGAGCAGGGCACAACAACACTAGCACCTCGATGCTTTTCACCTCTACTTGGTCCCATTGATTGTGCTAGGAAAAATAACGTGCAAGTATCTCCTGAATCCACAGAGTTACAGTCCAGTAAATCAACAGAAGAGGAGAAGAAATTAAGTGGCTTTTTAGTTTACTCAGCCCCTTGTTTTGACCCTGAATCTCAACCAGATTTTGCACACACATATACTGTTCTTTTATTCCTTTCTGCTTTCTACTTTAATTCCAATGTTTACGGATTCAAGTTTCATACTTAAAGGCTCCTAATTTTTATTATTATTTTTATATTGATACAACTTTGTAAGCATACCATTTAATGCTTTCCCTTCCCAGATTTCAGATATTGAATTAGAACTTGATTGATTAGATATTAGATTTCAGATATTGATTAGAACTTGAATTATTTGAAATACAAAGAAAAAACAAACAAACAGGAAAATCTGGAATAGAAGATTATGAAAAACATGAAAACTAAAAAGCTCAGAAAAATGCCGGAGTATTCAAGATACAATTTATACAAGTAATTTCCCTGATCAGTGATCAAAGACATCAAGACAAAAATCAAAGGATCAAATTTTCCAGATCACTTCATCATTGATACTCACACAGAAAGAAATAAGCAAAATAGAAATAGGGACAACAAATGCTCTCATCAGGTCTAAAAAAATCTGTGAAAATGATTTCAAAAGTATTTCTTGGTTACATATAAAGGTATTAATGCAGATGATATAGTAATATTAAAAATAGCCATCTTTATATAATCAAATTGTCTTACAATTTAAAAATACAAATTTCATAAAACACATTCACTACCTTTGGATGACCTCTAATCAAATGTGTCATGCTATTGAAATTCCATCTGTCAAATGCTGTTAGAAGGAGGTAAGTAAATATAAATGCCATTAAAGGCAGAAGTTATATTGAAGAAGTTCTTACATTTTGTTTTTTTGACAGCTCCTAATCTGGGCATCTTCCAATGTCAACAAAACCTGTTCAAGCAGAATCTTACCTTGTTTTCACTACATCAAGGGGATGCATCAGGCAAATTTCTACAAGGCCTAAAAAATAATAAAAGAGACTTAATAAATTTTTGTACAAGCAGCAGTTTAATTTTCAGTGATTCCATTAGATTTTAAAGTTTGAAAAGCAAGTAAAAAAACAAAACTTGCACTGATGATAGAGTACTTTCCTAGCTCATATAATAAAGATATTCTGCATTGTATCCTTAGAGTCACAAGGGATTTTAGACTGCAAACTAAGCAATTGTGGTTGTTGACTGCAGTGGTTGAGAATGTGAATACCCAAGCTAATGTGTGATCCCATTAGCCATTTGCTTAGTTTTCTGACTTAGGAACACCAGGAACATTTGACTGGCATCACAAACAGATACATTAAGTACTGATGAAAGTGAAGGAAGAGGGTTCAGGTTTGCACTGGCTTCTTTGCCATATAAAACTAATCTCCAACGATACCATTATGCAATAGGGTGCTGGAGGTTCAGAACAACTTGCTGTTAAAGCTAGAGGTAACTCTTGAGCTGGTGGTTCAAGTCTTAGCCTTACTGGTCCTTCATCCTGTCCTAGCACTTCCATGTGTGAACACTGATGAGAAGCACCAGCTTCTCCTCTTCCTGCTCCTTCTGCACCACCTGTTAAGTTCACATGTGCTGGGGACTTTCCAGGTCCAAGAAAGGAGAGTGTGAGCTGGAAGAGAGGAGGAATAAGAGGTCTAGAAAATCCCTGACATCCCTCCCTGACTTGAAGATTGGTCCTGTCACTTTCTTCCACCCACTTGCCACCTCATGGAAAGTCCAGGAATTTGCTACAAGAGAAAGATATTGATCACAATTACAGAAAAAAAAAATATATATTATTGAGATTTGGCAATATAAAGACATCTTTTACATATATCTTATATATAACATTATAACAATTTTACTAGTTTTTAAATATGAGAAAATATGATAAGTACAGGTTCAAAATACTAGATCATCAGGTTTTCAAACTTGCTGTGCTCGTTTTATCCAGAATAACTAATGTAATGCTATAACAGGCAAACTATTTGGCAAACCAAACAGTTTCTGGAAACTATAAGGATTATAATGCATGAACACGTTTTATCTATTTCTTATTTTACTACTAATAAAAAGAAACAATTTCTAATACAAAATGTGTCTTTTGGTGATGCATGGTTATATTTAAAAAAAAAATCTTAAAATGTATCTTAAATCAGGAAAGTGTTCTTCACTATCTGCAAATGCCCTTCTTCATGTATACCATAGAGTTCCACTGAAATTAAGAATATGCTTGTGCTTTTCTAATTCAAATACCACTGCCTTAAGATCCAGGTGGTATTCTCTTCTTATCTCAGTAGCACAGACTATGATCAAGTTTGATGCTAGCAGTCTCTAACACCTAAAGCAATTGATTTCATGATATCATATCCAACCAAGCAAGAGAGAAAATTATTCTAACAGAAAGTTAGAATCCCATTTTGAAACACTCCACCCACAGACTATTGAACAAATGTAATTTGCACTTTAGCCTCACTCTTCAGTCTGGATGAAGAAAACTAGTCGACATGCAGGAAGCAGACTCTGGATGGAACATACCTATGAAGTACCTAAATTATTCATGACAGTAGATGTGCAGGTTTTATGGACAATTTCAGGCTTTCATCTTCTCAAATATACACAGGTATTTAAATTCAGCATTCAGAAATACGTTTCTGCATAGAGATCAGTTAAACATCTGATAAATGAATTTTAGGAAATAGGTACAATTAACAGGAACACATCCTTACCCATGATGTTTAATTGCAACACGATGTTCTAAGTGGTCTAAATTAGAGCATGTTAACTTTCATCTTTATACATCTTTTCTATACATATTTGGTTTGGAATATTGAAAAAAATCTGTATTTTAAGATATTCATCTTAAAATGAATAAACTGAAATGATCTTCAGTTTATATACTTCCAAAGCACATAATTTGTTGAACTTTAGGTCCAAAGAGAATTTCTATCTCAAATATTATTTTCAAGAACCTGACTCTCCAACAAGTCCTACTTTTGGGTCATAAAGACTGAAAAAATCATCTTACTTCTCCATCACTATACTCTTTATATATAAATCTTTCAGAAAATATAAAATTAGCCAATATGCCTCTTATACTATCCATTTTAATACAGCACTGTGTTTGAATGAATCAATAGATTTTCTTTCTTCTCTATTCAACCTTGCATTTGTTTTTCCATTCTAGAAAATAAGGTAACAAAACAGGTGACATAAGCCACAGAGTATTAACATTAGTCATTTAGAATCATGCAACTGAAATTGTTTTAATTACACTTTTTTTTTCTAGAAAGCAAGGGTTGTAGTTGTTATTTCTGAACAGGTACATTTATCACTGTACTTGCATTAATTATTGCCCAGGAATGACTTATATTTTACTAAAATAAGGAACAAATCACTTGTCACGTAAGGGAACAGAGACCATAACTTTTCTAACCTGACTCTGTCCCAAAACCTATAAACTACTCCACAGCTGCCAACAGGTGCTTTACAAGTGGAGCAGAGGTGGAGTGTTTCAGTGCTGGCAGGGGGCACAGTCTATGAGCTTTTTCCTTTCCAACCACCCTCCTTTTCCAACCTCTCCTTCCCTTCCCCCCAACCTCTATTTTTTGATCTTCTATTCCATCTTGTTTTGGCAGATACAGGCTACCATAGGGGGCCAAGCATTGGGCCAGGAGGTTGTTCACCCTATTCTGTTTTTGTAGCATTAATGTCCATTTTGGGAGAAAACTGTAGAGTGCCAGAATTTGGCTCTATTTTCTTGGTCCTCATAGGATAATTTTTAATTCGGGCATTTTTCCAGCAATTGAATCAGATGAATTCCAAGCTCTTTGGCAAGAAATCTGTTTTGATAACTTCAGGATTCTATTGGTTATCTGCCCTTTTCAATCTTTCCTTTGTCTCATCATTTAATTATGYACTAGGTTTTAAACAGTGTATAGTTACTTGATTTCACCAGATACAACTCTTCAAAAGATGCTGGGATTATTACATAGTTCTCCAAAGAGCGCCAAAGAAGTGCAGACTGTGCGAGATGCTAATGGAACAGCTACAAACACAAGCTACATTTTTCCATCTACTATAGTAGTCATGCAGATCATTACAACATCCTACTTGATAGACTGCCCGCAGAGTGTGGTGGCCCTACTAAATTACAAGCACTCTGAGATGTGCCCAGTAAAATAAAACATATTGCTGTTGCTTAAGCTAATGTTCATCAGCTTTGTAAAGGTAATTAGCAGTATGAAAATCTAATCTGCTGCACAGACAATCCCACAGTGCCATATATTTTTGGTTGTCACACCCTGAAGACTACTGTTTACTGGCTCTATTTTCATAAGATAGTCAACATAGCTACAGATAGATTGCCCAGAAACATATTCTAATTGTCCCACTGGGTTTTCTTGGTGATGTCACATGTGAGCTAACCAAAAGTGATTTATGATGGTCTAATTATGTTTAAAATAACTCAGATACATTTGCTGAACAAAAACCCAAAGGAAAAGCAAGAAAGACCATTGACTAGGTCAATCCAGTTCTTTCCGGGTGGGAAAAGATTCCTTGTGAAAAGTGGATGCTAACCATAAACTAAGACATAATTAAAATTTGTGAGTAGAAGAAACAGCTAACTACATCATTGACACTCTTGGAGTGTACACAATTGGAATATCAACAATCAAGAGGAGAGTCCAGGCTTCTACTATATAAAACATTTTGTGGATTAACTAAATCCACAGAGAGAAGAAAATGATAGAAAATACTGACCCTCAAATCAACCTTTCTCACTACAGGATTTTTTTTGTTTTTATCAGGATTCTTTTCCCATTATGGATTACACTACATATCCTTCTGCAAGTAAAACTTGTACTTAAAATTTCAAACTGACCATCTTCAAGTGTGTATGTCTTTTCAAAGTAAACATCCTGGTGACTGCCAGATATTTTGGGTTCCCCTCCTCTTTGTTCTTCTATTCCATCACACTCACAAACCTTGCATCAGTAATCACAGAATATGCCACTATCACTCTAAAACACACTCTGAATATCCATTTGATCACAAAACTTTGAGATATCAGTACCACGGGACTATAACTCCCCTCATCTCAGGTGTTTCCACATCTACTCTAATACTGAAGAGGGAGAAAAAGTAAAAAATCTAGCTAATAGTACTTGCTAGACAGCATAGGTAAAAAGTAGAATTATGAGATAACTTCTTGCCTTCTGTTCCTCCTAGACCTTCGAAGCCATGACTTGAAAAGTGTGAAGGGTCTGCAATACACGCTGCAAAAAACCTTCGTAGTTTACCCAACTACACCCTGAAAGGGTGCTCCAAAACAGACTCAAGAGATCTGGAGCATGATCCATGTGTGTTAGCTCAGACAAACCCCTTCACAGCACAGGAGTCATTATGCACCCTCCTCCCCTTGTGTTACTCATTTCCCTGGAATAACACAGTCACTGGAGAAACACAACAGAAAGGAGACTGGTCATAGAAAATGTAGCAATAAACACGTCAGGCAGTGTATATTGTGTAGCTGGAACAGTGTGTATTTATTTTGGCTTTTACATAGATATAGTTACAATGTAAGAAATGATCATAAATATTTTATGTGTACTATGCATTTTCTTCTGAGAATATATGTCTGACAGAAAAATTCTTGCACTTATCTTTGTATCCTAATGAAAACACAAGGTTTTGTCTTAATTTGGTTTGTCTTTTGGCTAAAACACTTTTTTTGATGAGTACTCTCCGGTGTGGAACGTGTCCCTGACTGTAATAGCGTTGTCTGAAGAACAATCAATGCCTGAATGAAAGTGTCTCGGCAATCAATTGCACAAAGACTAATTTACTCTAGTCCTTACCCGTTCTATATGGGTACACTTTTCTCAAAAAAGACCACAAAATGCCAGGTTCAACATGAAATAAACAGCAGCCAAGGCCCACTCCTTTCCTAGGTAGACAGTCGTATTGCACCCTTCCCAGTTGCACTACGTGTTAAGTAGGCTCCAAGGAAAACTGTACAGCAATACATTGAATATCCTGGAAAAGATCTGTGTTTTTGCCCTCACTTAGGAAAGCGACACTTATTTTAACTCTTACTCAGGATTCTGTTTAGCAGTGTGGCTTCGGATTAACTAACGGGACCCTGGAGTTCCTGGAAAACATTAATTAATTGTTTAGGTAATGAGCCAAATCAATGCTTTCCTTAGAAAATGTGGAGAAATGGAAAGTTACTCCAAAAAATACTCCATAATGGCAATGCAACATTCATGAGTCATTCTTCCTTAGAGACCTTGTCTACACTGAGAATATATACTAGAAAACATGCTAATTAAACAAGATGTTGAAAATAATTTTTCCCTTGGTGTGGACAAGGATGTCTGTGTTTAAAAATGTGTTAGTTGATCATGATTAATCCCCAGAGGAGCTCTGGGCTTACCATCGTTACCTAATGCAATTTAGAAGAAGGCTTTTGCATGCCTACAGGAGGAGCTGGGTCATGCTCAACATCTTCCTAGGTAACAGACTTTCTGTAATACATGCATCCTGTCAGTGCAGCCTTTTTATCTGGAGACTGAAGAATACTGGGATGGGGAAGAGGGATAACCTGGCTTTCAAACACGACTCAAGCAGCAGCAGGAAATTTCTGATATTTGTCTTATAGCATTTTGCTGTAACCAGTTTGAATCTGCTGGTACGGTATTCTTAGATTTCTGTCTGCCAAAACAGGTCATCTTGCCCTGTTGAATTCACACTGGCTCCTTGACTGTAGAGCAAATTAACCTTTTACTCATCAAGGCTTCAAATAAAAGTTGCTACCAAAGTACTGGAGAACGAGGACTCCAAGGCACACAGTCTGGATAGGAAGGAGACAGGAGCTGGAAAGCAGCATTTTGGGCAGCATGCCATGTAGCCTGGCTGCCTCTCAGCTGTAAAATCCCCTTCAACTTTTGAGGTCCCAATCCACAGACTCAGAAATGTGCTCATGCTGAACACTGCACCGTACAGTTTAAACTGCTCATCCTCAGTGCCGACACTGCTTAGCTAATATCTGCCTGATTTTGCTGCTCCCTTCTCAGCTAAAGAAAACATAAGATCCATTATTATTACCAGATGGTACACTGCTCCCTTCTGCTGCAAATAAAGGAGAACAGTTATTATATTCTATTATTTTTACTGAGCTTGAAAATTGGAATAAAGCAGTTAACCAAAAAAGATAGAAAATGGCATGGATCTTCTAAAATAGTTACAGGAGAAATAAAAGATACTCAAACCAAGTTGTCATTAAACCTAGGCACCTATGCATGAATATATTAATAGTCTTTCAAAGGACAAATTTCACCTTGGCATACCACGGGCATATGCAAGTAGCTAGAGATTATTACATTAATAAATCAGCACTTGCTATGCTGTATTTGTGCATATAAATGTATTGGGAAGATCTTAGTCTTTTTCTTGATTTCCTAATTACTCAGTCAAATAATTAACTTAAAAAAATAGGCTTATTCATATGTTTTGGTTTCCTTTCTGACTTATTTTATTGAGTTTTTAAACAGAAGATAAACGCTCCCATCAAGTTATTGTAATTCCCTCTCACAGCAGTTCTACCAGGCTACCAGCAGCTCTGCAGACTTTTTTTTCCCCTGCTGCACAGTCAAGGTGATATATGTAGACTTAATGTGGGTAAAACAGCTCCAGGTGTGCTATCTTTAGCAGAATTTTACAATAATTTACTAAGATGTTTCTCGATTTTGGGCAAAAACATTTAGCTATAATGTTGAAAGTATGCATTCTAAATTTACTACAAATRCATTTATTGTTTTTCATAATGTTTTTGGCACAATCAGCCAAATCAGTATTTTATGATCGTGCTACCAGTAGTAACCACATCTTTATGCATACTGTTGTCTAGAATACAGCCCAGGGAACCTTTTAATGTGCTTTGTGCAAAAATAAATAAATAAATAAATAAATAAATAAATAAATAAATAAATAAATAAATAAATAAATCCCTCTTCCAATTTAATTTGAAATCTTTGCTGTTACTTATTTTAAAATGAACAAGTTAAGTCTTTGGTTCACAAGCTTATCAAACTGGTCAACTTTAAGACTCTAACTTTACTGAAAAGAATAAAACTGCTTATATATCTGCCCCTGAAAAATATATGACTACTCAAAGGATCAAATGAGCTAGAAATTATGTACAGTTATATGTCCATATAGCAAGGCTATGAGTGGAAAAATCAAATCATCCAGGAAAATTAATGGCTAATCACAGAAGATCTCTTACATTGTTTTCAAAGCAAAGCTCCTGAATCTTGTAGCATGTGGCACTTGCACAAGAAAGCAATTCCAACGCACTACTCTCAGAGGTGTTTGAGGTTACCTGCCACCTATAAGGGTTTTTTGTATGTAAGCAAAATGCAATTTATGGCACAGCCAAAAAGACAGTCAACGGACAGTCAACAAAAGCATATTTAAAATTCCTGACTTTTCACACTTTGATTTAATTAAAATATATATATATATAAAAAGTCTCATCAATTTAACACAATGGTCAGTTTAATCAGGCAATCAAACATATGCAACATTTATGTACTGAAACAAAAGATAAATGTTCTCTAATGTTTATTTTCTCCATCGATAATTCTCAACGATATAACCCTGCTCACGTGTTATAAATTGTTGGAGGCCCTCCGAAGGAACAAGGATGCATCAAGATAAGAAAATCAAATAATCAAGTACTTTCACTAAGTTTCTAAATGTTTCTAAAAAGTACTTAAGTGTTATAACCTGCATCTCCAGAGCTATCCCTTAAGATGTTACTGAAATTTGCTCCACCTTAATTTGCATTTCAATTCTCACTTACCAAATATAAAGTAAAAATATTATATGGAAAAAAAAACTTAGATGCATTTATATTTCTGTGAAAAAGAACGTTTCCCAAGATGATTATCAATAGAGTTTCTTATAAAAGTCAAATTGGATTTTTTTCTTTATCCAGTCTTTCTATGTCCTTTAGTGATCTTGTATTGACACTAAGGCTTTGATTTAAAAAATAAATGTGTGCAATTTACAAACTTAAGCATCTTCTGAATCTCCAGACTCAAGTGAAAGGGTATATATCATATAAATTCTCCATAAATTCTTCAGCAAGTATTACATACTACTATTGTCACTCACAGGTGACATACTCTCTCTATCACGTGTGCCTGAAAGGAAGTTTTTAAAACATGACTGAAGGGACAAGGGAGGTCAGCACTGGGCTACATTATGTATATGTCACTACAGCTTTAGATATTTCAATGCAGATTGAATCAATATTCCTGCAAAGAAAACATGCAACCTTTATTTTCTTTGCCATTATAGCAAAATGCTTCTCAATAAACCTGTTTTCATAAGAAGTTTGCCCACTCATATGTCCCAGAGCTGCTGTAATCTTCACTGCTAATGCTGATCTAAGAGCATGGACATTATTCTATTTCTTGACACATTAAAAGTTCTCTAATGAATAAAGCAAACAGCTTATGGCTGCTTGGACTGTCACTTGATTGCCCCTAAGGGCTTTAATGTCTTTAAAATAGGCCTCCTAGTTTGTATTTAACTACCTTGTCCACAGAGGTCTGAGGGGTAGAGCAGATCAAAGATGTGCTGGAAACATAAAAAACAGCTGTCCTTCATTTACCTTTAATTAGCTACATCTGACCAGGTTCTTTATGGCCTCTCTGTCACATATTCAGCAGTCTATAAGCCTTATGACCTGTCCTTAAGGATCATATCAATACACTACAGGAGCCTCAAGAAAATCTAAATTATTAAACAAGGGACTTGGAAAAGACAAACAAGCAAAGAGAAAATTTTGGTCTCACCATGGAACTATTACTTGAGGAAATAACATGTTGACCTATTTGTAAATGTTACCAATTGCTTTGGAAAATCAAAATTGAATAGTTCCTAAATTTAGATATAGTTATTCGTGTTTCTTTGCCTTCTATGTCTCATTGCCATCAACAAGTATTACACACAAATCACCTGTAACCAGCAGAGCTAGAATCACTTGCACCACACTAAGAAACATTCAGATTTACTAACATTTCTTCCAAGTTTGTCAGTCCTGCCTTCATTGCTTTGAATTTAAAGAATGTGGTCAAAGGAAGATGATTAAACACTCACGTTGGCACAATTCCCATGTGTAGACTTTATATTTGGTAAAGGCATATATCCATGACGCTAATGCATCATTACAACACAAGGACTATGAAATATTTCTAAAGAAAGCCACATATCTGCACTTCTCAGCACCCTTTTGACGTATATCCTATTGCTTAGAGGTCTCTCAGCAAAGAGAAAAGTAAGTCACTGCCACAGTATCAATAAACAGTTCTTGTACACGCAGCCCAATAGCCAGGGCTGCATTAAATATCTGTAGCACCACCATGCCCTTAAAGAATAAGTTCTTTAACACAGCTGCAATAATATAATATGTTAATATGTTAATGACATATATTAAATATGTTAAATGACAATGATATGTTAAGTGACACAATTATTGATACTTAGTCACACAAAGCATTCTTACAAAGCCTCTGTGGTGGATAGAGAGATCCTCTTTGAATTCTCTGGATTTTGGATTCGACTCCTTCATGAAGTATTAGCTAAAAAAAGGTAAAATTTCATTCTTTGATAATTTTGTTTCCTTTGATAAAAGTTACATGAACAACAGTTTTGAAAACTGATGCTGAAGCCTAAACTACCCCTAAATCTCTTCATGCATAAAATTTTAACCCTATTTGTCAAGCAAGAACCCATGCTTTCCCACCCTGCCATACTTTTAGTCTTCCCTAAGAAAATTTTAACTAATCACACCTCTAACGAGGTCAGCACACTTTCAAAGACAGCAGTGGTGAGGAACATAAGCAGTCACGCAGCCTGTCGACATGTAGGTGCAGTAGCAAGTTGGCAGGTGTGGCCAGAAGCCAAATCCTGTTCTTCCAGAAATGTCTACTCAGCACTATGCAACTATGGACCTTGAAGGTTTATTAATATCCCTAAACTTTTCTAATATAAAATATTTCAGCCATACGGTATAGTTAAATGCTACTATTATTCATCAGTTATTTCAAGATAGGTATCTTTCATTGTCCATTTAAGAGATTTGATTTTAAAATAGGAATTGAGTTGATCATTGTACATAGGGAGAAACACATAAGCAAAACAAAATGAAGTGAGGTTAAAAAGCAATCAAATGATAAAATGAAGAATCTAGGCTCATGAAGAAGAAAATGAAAATACCAGCTCTAGTTCACATGAAGAGAGCAAATACAAATGGTGTAATAATGTGGGAGGTGTGAAACAGAAATGCTAATTTATGATAGGTTTCTCCATGTTAGCCTGAAAATAAATAATTTTTGATTAAGGCATTTCTAAAGCCCAGAAATATCAGACTGGGAGAACTCGGGACATAAAATCACCAAGCTCTCTCTCTCTCTGTGTTATTTTTTTTTCTTTTTTTTATTAGAGAATTAGCAAAACATTGAGAATTCAAATGCAACCTTTCTTTTTTACTGCTTTCAAAACTCATTATCTAAAAATTATCCAGATAGAATTTCTGATCAAAAATGAGAAGAGTATCTTTTACCATAAACAGCAGGATTGTCCACACACTCACCACTAGAACTGCGTTCAAAATGACTCTTCAATCCGATTGAGGGGACCTAAGTCTCTCGGACACATGGCAAGACAATACTGCTTTACTAATAACCTAATGATTTATACAGAAAGAAATACAGGGCACTTTGCTTCAGAGCAGATGCCGATGTCAACAAGGACAACAAAAGCTCAAAATGAAAAAAAAAAAAAAAAAAAGAAGAGGACTCAAAAAAATGTAGACTCTTTTACATCTGCGGTGAGTTGACTATACACCAAATGACAAGCTGGCTGACAAGCTGCCCTATAGTGAATCTCTCCCTCATCTTCCTCTTAAATTTGAAGATTTTGCTTTCATGATGGTATGAACAGATACATTTTAAAACATCAAAAAGCCTGGTGTGTCAAGAATAATAATTTCCTGTTGGCATCTTTTGCTCATGCTCTGTTAGCAATATTTTACCCAAAATATAGCCAAGCATGAACATTAAAAATTTTTATGTTGTAGAACATATAAACACAACCCTTAACAATGAACTGTCGCTCTGTATTAGTACACTACCCACATATAATACACAGAAATACAAAAATCTTGTCAAAAATAATAGGTAATTTGCCATCTGGGGAAAGTTAAGTTTCCAATGACTTTTATCTGGAGAATGAGAGAAGAGACCACAAACAAAATCAAAGAATTAAGTATTAAGTTACAATGAGATGTAGCGTTGAACAACTGTTGCACTTCAACATTTTAATTTTTTTTTCATCTTAGTTTTGTAAAGTATCTCCACTGCATTATCTTGGCTCATCTGTTTTTGAGTGACTGTTCTGAAACAGATGTGGCTCCTAACAAGACAGTAGGAGCAGCTTTTTTCTAAGTTCTTCACTGAGCCATTGCAAGAGAGATTGAACAATCCCTGAGCTCTGCACTGGCTGTGCGAAACAACTCGAATGCTGACAAAGCTTTGGTAACCTAAACCATCTTTAGTTCCCTGTTTAGTGAAAATGTATTTATATCACAATCCATGAACATAGGAAAATTACTGTGCTACAAATGTAGTAGTAAGTGATTTCCAGATGGATACTGAACAAATTGATTATAACAAACTCCTTTTGTGTTTAACAATGAATATTACATTGGAGTGTACTTTAGACAATGTATTTTCCCATTCCAATTGCCATAAACTCCTAACTCAAACAGCATTTCTTTAATACCCCAAATTTTTAATACAAAATATGAAATTTAGTGGCATTTCCCCCCCCTTTACTTTGGAAAAATCATGACCAAAATATCAAACCTAATTGTATCAAAACTAGTTACTCAACAGAAAACCTTAATCTATAACAGAGCCAAATTCAGCAAATTCAGTTTAATAAATGCAGCTGTGGTAAATATTTGGTTTAATTAAAAACAAAATATTAAGGCTGCCAAAGCTGGGATTTTCCTCCAGTGTTTGAATATTCCTAAGATTTTTTTTTAACTTTCTCTATTACAGTATTACACTAAAACACTTTATTAATGTTAAAATTAGGTTGACCTAACATTTTCTTCAAGATTTGGGTTTCATGAGAGACTTGCACTTATTAGGTACATGCAGTACTCATTAATTCCATAGTACTTTACAAGGACAACTACAAAGTGAGCAATTTTGCAGTAAAACAGAGTTTCATCTTTGATTTGTTGCTGTCCAAGATTTCCACTGGAGCTTTTTACATGCTTTCTATGCACCAGGTACAGAGGATTTAAGTCCTAATGACTTCTAAAAAATTAATTACTCAAACTTTATTTGTGTATCAAAGCAAAGTAATATTGGGGTACATTATCCTGCAAATACATCTAAAAAAAATGTATATTTCTTATTCTTATACTATGTCTCATCAGTATTAATGGCACTTATCACTGGATTAAAATATCAATGTTAATCCCAATGTTAAAATAAGGCCTAGAAGAAAAAAAAAGTTTAATATGAAAAGATGAATCTAATTCTCTCCTGAGGAAAATGGATGCAGTTTTCTTCCATTTCAGAGAAGTCTCCTGATGTATACGCAGAAAGGAACTGGGCTGCTGATATTTAGGCTACTAAAGCACAAAGTCTAATTACCATGTATCTCTGGATGGTATAAGAAAGATAAAATATTTTCTTGAATATGACTTGTATAAATAATGCTGCCACATATTCTAGGGTCTTCTTACCACACATATTTTTACTGAAGTCTGTGTTGTGGCAACAGGTGATGACAGCACGACTATTTTGTGTTATTCTAGCAGTCACTGGTCTTCCTAGTATTTTTCACCACTCCCATTTGCTGGCAGTATATCATGGCAAAGTTTCAAGAGAAATCTACTATGAAGCCGTGTGTTAACTGGGAAATGTCAACATGCAAAGCCATGTCTAGAATTAACCTGTCTTTAACATTTTCAAGCACCCACACCCTCTCTTCTTTCCAAAATGTAAATACATTAACAGCATGCCAGCAATAAAAAAATGATTAAAAAAAGAGAAGGAAAAGTCATAGATTTATTTAACACAGAGATTGAGCAATAATCCTCCAAAAGAGGTATGGGCACTGGTAGTGCTAACTTGCCAAGAGAAAAGTGTCTTCAAAGATATAAATATCACCACTTTCAAAAAGGATAAATTTTCTACTGAAAGTATGAGGACTTACCACCAACAAATGTACTGATAGATGTTCTCAGCTTCTTCCTTTGAGAAAACATCTGATTCTCATTGGTGAGTTAGCAAATGCTCTCCTTCTGACATGCTGAAAGCAATTATCAGTTCCTAAGGATCTTTCTCACAAAAGACACTTTTTTTTTTCCTCTAGAGTTTTATAAAATAAGATCTTTTCCAAAAAAAAAGATTTTTGCAAGACAAGTTAGGAGTCTCTAAAATCCATGCTTATTTTTGTAGCACAAGTTCTAATCAATGACAGGCGGTCAGTTACATGTCAATGAGAAAAAGGATAAACGACAGAGGTCAATACAGTTACAGCAATGATAGAGGGATTTAATCACCTGTGGAGAATGCCTTCCATCTGCTGCGTCTATGTGGTTGATGCTAACATGGAAGCGATGTCTCCCTTAGTCATACCAAATACATGTTCTTTAGAGCCAGCTCATGTAATGCAATCAGCACCGTGCAGATCTCAGAAACATTCTCGCAGCTCAGTGATGGACATCCTGAAATGTGCACTGCATAGTCAACTCTTTCATCTCTCTAAGCACGTCGACTTGAACTAGGCAGTAGCTGGTTCTTTAGGAACATGAAGAGAGGATGCAAGAGAGGTGTATATATTGTTCTTCCTCTTTGCATAATTACAAAAACAAAATAAGTAACAAAAGAAAAAAAGCAAAATGAGAGTTCTTGTATACTGGTGCATTCAAGTACTGTTTGTGTTCATTTCTTTAGCTATGAAAGCTGGTACCAGGCTGAGCTGTGCAACATTATGAGGATCAGAACCAGCTCAAGTGTTTGCAAGAGCAAAATGATGCTATTTGCTTCTCCTGCATTAGGACAAAGAGAGATTTTTTTTTTTCTGCTAAGTTCCTAAATATAGAGTTATTTTGGACAATGAGAAAGGCTTCTACAAATACATCATTGGCAAGAGAGAGACTAGGGAAAATGTGGGCCTGCTGCTGAATGAGGTGGGTGCCTTGGTGACAGAGGAGACAGAGAAGGCAGAGTTACCGCTTGCTATACAGAACTCATAAATTCCTTGATTTAATATTTTTGTTATGGATAGAATCATAACATAATTTAGTTTTAAAAGGAAGTCCAGAAGGCATTTAGTCCAACCTCCTGCTTACAGCAGGTCTAATCAAATTAGGTTGCTCAGGGCCATTTCCAATTCAGCCTTAAACACCTCCAAGGACGGAGAGCCTACACTTCTTCATTTCCAGTATTTGACCACTCACACAGCAAGGAAAAATAAATAAATAAAATCAAGAGAGAGAAGAACAAAATCTTATATTCTTCCATAAATCAAACCAGAATTTCCTATGTTTCCACTTGTCCATTGCCTCTCGTAATATTGCTGTCCATCTCCAACAAGGCTCTCTCTTCATCTCTCCAATGAGGTACAGACAGACATCAACAAGGTCACCCCTCAGCGTTCTGTTCTCAAGGCTGAACAAATCCAGTTCCTCTCCTCACAAAGTGTGCTCCAGCCCCCTGACCATCTTGGTGGCCTTCTGATGAAATAATTTGTGTCCTTTTTGTGCTGGGGAGCCCCAGATTGCTCACAGCACTCTAGGCAAGATCTTGCAAGTACCTAATAATACCTAAAATCATGATCTATTACGAATTAGCAAATGTACTAAGAAAAAAACCGAGCCTGTTTCAGCAAGTCCCTCTACATAAAAACAAGTCTGAAGCTTAATGCCTAATACATGATTCCTAATAACCATTATTTTAGTATCTGTAGATACTACCTTTAATGTATATATTTTATTTTGCATATCATAAGCCATAAACAATCCAGGCAAAGAAAATTATTGAATTACAAAACTCATGAGAACCCATAGGTTAGAAAAACTGGAAGTCTACCTGAAAACTCTTGCATTAACTTCCTGAGATTCAGTTTCTAGCATCTACTTCCTCTGATATTCCTTATAAGTCACTCTTAGACCTCTATGCTGCAGGTATGCTAAGTTATATTTACTTTGTAGGGTATGAGTTCTTACTCTGGAAATAAAGCAAGACTACTTTATCATTTTTGTTCTCAGCTGTAGGCATTCCCTCTTGCCCAATACATTAGGAAATAAATTGTATATCCTTCAAAAACACAAATAAACATTTAAGACATGCATGCTCTTGTTCTTTGAGGACCCCAAATCTTAAACTCATGCAACGCTGTCATTTATTAGCTCGCTCCAGGCTATTAGATTTCTACACACATTTTAGTTACACTGGCACTCAGCCATCCTGGACTGTTCAAGTCCAGAAAGTCCACAGGTTTTTGTATTTTTTTAAAAATGAGTATGACAACCATTCCAGAAAGTAGCTCTCTCACCTGGTATATTAAAATGCAAAACCATGAACATTGATGCTGTTCTCTCTCTATTTAGTGCTGTAAATGAAACTATTTTTCCAGGTGCAACAAGAGCTGTATGAAATCTCCCTAACGTGCAGAGGTTCAGTAACCATATTTTTAATGGAACAGATCCATTAAACTTATCTAGAAATATAAAAACTAAAAGCATGGAGAACAGGCCTTTTAACAGAGCCCTGTATATATCGCTGGACAAAAATCTGAACTCTGATAAATGCTGGGGCGGCGGGGGGGTGTCACACATTTCTTCCTGAATTCAGGAACAGAAAACTACCACATTAGTCCTTTGCTCAGACTTCGAACCACAGCTGATTTCTTCCATCATAGGAATGTATCAAGATTGATTCTCATGATTGTGATAAGTATGAAGAGAATAGAGTCATATTTGTACACAACTAACAAATCACATTGTGAAACTAAATAAACACATTTCTGAAAGGGCTTTACGCTTCCGTGTATATTGCCCCTCTAACTGATAGATGGTGGGTGAAGTTGAGCCTGAGGAATGCTATGACTTAAATAACTAGCTAAAGCACTTCAACAGTAAGAAATGACCAGTTCTAATTTTAGCCTGAGAAAATCCAAGCAGCTTTTTGGTACTATTTTTTTATCTACTTGAGCTTTACCAGTTTCAATTAATATTCTACTGCTTCTCAATTCACAACCCATCAATCACTTAAGCTAAAAATGAGACAAAGTAATGGGAACCAATACCCACAAGTAACTACAGATACTACCTCTGTTTTACTGATATAAAGCCACAAATATTCTCCATCAAACCATGATCCTTTCTCAAATTAATTCTTTAGCTACCATGGGTAAACTACTTGCAAGTAGTTTAGTAAGTTAGTTAGTTTAGTAAATTAGTTAGTTTAGTAAGTAAGTTAGTTATTTTAGTAAGCTTTGACTTGGTGAACAATTATCTCACTGTGACTTATGAAGGAAGTAAATTGTGTGAAATGCTTTTCCCATTGGAAACTATAGTGTCTGCATAGACTGTTCCCCAAGCTTGTTTCGTCATACAGCTTCTGTGCCCCTCCATGGCACACAGTGTATTTAAGCTACTAGTAGCAGTCAGTGCTAACTTTCAGGGTAAAGCGTGTAAATGCATTTGCTGTGCATTCATTGCTTATGTTAAATAAGAACGTAGGGCCAAAAGAGAGGAGAAGGCAGCAACCTTCATTAGGTCATCTACACCTATATATACTCTTAAGCACAGATCTCCTGAAAAGTTGTTCTAGGTGCTCGACTTTCTTAAGTACCTGTTTCTTTAAGCTCTCGTGCATACTCAGACAGCAAACGAATAAAAACTTTTCAGGAAATTGCTTTATCTGGTTAAGGAAGTCATTAGATACACTAAAAAATAACTGGAAAACTACATGTGAGCTTGTCAGTTGATATATTTTCAAAAATGTTTTTGTTTTTATTTCCTTTATTGAATTTACAGAAACAAAACAATGTCTGTATATTCTTCAATTAGGCAGTTAAGTATTAAAGGTAAAAATAATATTTTTAATTTATGCCACTATTTTGAGGTTCACTAACAATGTTTCTGTGTTGAATCCTAAATGAACTCTTCCCTCACTATTAACATATTTAAAGTATATTAAGATCAAGAAAAATTCCTACATGCAAGTATCTTACAGGACAAAGCTTTTTTTAAAAAAAAAATTTATTATAACTATTGTTGTGATAAAAATACTATTCTACAGACAAGTTTCATCAATCATGGAAATAAATGATACCAAGTTAGATAGTAGGTGCCAATTCAGAGGTTCAGAATACCTCTTTGTGACCACTATATAGTTTAAAATTTACAATGCTTGTGATGTTACACACCAAGATAATACATAACAAATGCAAAAGAGTCACAGGCAATTTTTGGAAGGCTGGAATTGTGCTTTTGCACTATTGTGCCTCTGTACCTACCCTACCTTGCTGTGCCTGCACTCTATGCTCTTGTTTATTGTCTAATCAAACAGAAAACTGAAAAACGGAATACAAATACAGATTTAAACAATTTTGACAGGTATGACTTGCTGGGACATGGTTCTTCTACAAAATAACAAGCTAAAAATGGGCAAAATCCATTTGTGGCCCAAATCTGCACTAGTGAAATCACAAACAGCAGTGTCACAGTCTTGCTGCAGAAGAGTTTCCAGAATGGCACTGTTGGCAGCTACCAGGCATAAATCATCTAAGCTCCCAAGGCACAATGGAGTCAAGAGGGAAGAATTTAACACTTGCTAAAGATCGTTTCAAACAATGTCCTATTTTGGCATTAACAAATGAGGTGAAGAGATGCATTTGGAAAGTCTGCAGTGCGATGTGCTCACAGCACTTCTGTATGAGGGAGGAAAAAAAAGATAAAAAGAAACTGGTAGTCTGCATAAATGCCATTAAAAATTCAGGTATGGTCAGAATAATAGATGCAGCCCTCATTATTTTTCTTCAGTATGGCCAATGCTTTTATTCAAAGTCACATCCTAAATAATTAATAGCTCTGTTAACTAAAGGAAAAAAAAAACTTGTTCATTTATATATATCCAAAAAATACTGTGGTGTCTGTACAGTCTTCGATACTTTTTCTTCCTCTGGCATCTGTGCATCTTAATATTTTATGTACAGGTAAAAAATCAAATCTTTAAAGTCTTCATATTAGTTTTTGGACTAATATGTGAAAACAACAATTATCCCCACTACTAAACAAAGCTTAGACACATTTTGCAGTCTTGAACTATAACAACAGTTATAGAAAGACATGTACAATCTTGTACATGAGAAATATAGAAGAGACACGGGCACACTGGAGTGAGTCCAGGAAAGGGCTACAAAGGTGATAAAGGGGTTGGAGCTTCTGATGAGATTTAAAAAAAATATGAACTATGATGCAACTACAATCTATTAGTGAACCATTAACATAATAAGCAAAATTAAAAATAGTACTAAAACCGGGGGGGCCTCAAATCAGCAGTGACTTGGCTTATGCAAAGTTAATAGATACACAGGAGTATGCACATAAATCATTGCGGGATCAGAACAAAGGGCCTGACTTGACTCCTCCTAAAGGTGATGAAAAAGCTTTTATAGGTTTTAGCAAGATCGGGATCGAGCCGTCAACTCTTCACGAGAAACATGAAATAGAGATGCACGGACTTTAGTAGCACAGATATTGTTGCGTATTCTGTTTTGTAAAAGGAGCGGCTAGGAGCATGACTGATCTAGTGTTTCTTTTGCACTGCAATAAATCACAAATAACTTAAGGGAAGTCCTTAGTGTAATGCGAGGAAGGTAAGAGCGAGGCCAGGGATGTTGGTGCATGCACCCATCTTGTACTGACTGCCTTAAAGAGAAATCTTAACTGCTTCAGTTCTGCTTAGAAACTAACACGATGGCATGGCATACTCAGAGGCAGTTTACTATTTTCAAAAGTTAATATACTACTTTGTTAGCAGCAATATTTGTTAAGAATTAGTGGCTTTAAAAAATGTATCTTATAAAATGAAACAGGCTTTGGTTTATAAGTTTACAAAATGGGTCTGAAACCGCCAACTTCTATTTTTGTACACCTCAAGAAAGCAGAGCTATTTTGTCAAAAATATCACTGCCAAATAAAGCCCTTACAGCTTCTCCAGCTTATTTTTAAATGGTTGAGTTCAGTCATAAACACCCCCAAATAAGAGTTTATAGTGGAAATTACACATTCTTAACTATAAAGTTACAAATGAGGTCACCATTCTGATAGCTACATTAATCATAGAAAAAAGCAACATTTTGTGAGTACATCTTGTCTGCATTCTCTTATCTCTCTGTTTAAAAATTCAGTTGTTTTAATATTAGTGTCTTTTATTTACATGATTACTTAAGGTTTTCTTCTTTAACTCTTTCACAATTAATTTGAAAGAAACTGAAGTCCTTACACAGCACAGCAGGAGGATGCAATCTTTTGATATATGTCTACTATGAAAAATTAATAAAATGTCCATGTATATGTCTAGGTGGTAAAATGCATTTAATTTTCACTGTCCGAAAAGGATGGAACATCTTTATTACTCTTTTATTTCCCTTTTTCCCCCTCCATGAAGTGCTCATTCATATTCCACATTGGAACAAGAAAACAAATAACAGTTATATGCAACATGTATAAAAAGTGATGTCTCAAAGGTGAAAGTGAACTCCAGCATTTTACCAGAAGTGTAGGAATAACCCAGCCTTTAATGTCTCTAGAAATCCTAGCTCAATGTACAAAGCAATCCTTTGTAATGCGCTATCATAAATTTTGAACGTGTAAGCTGAACACGGTCCTCAGCCATTAAACATAAATGGGCCAAATTCTACTCCGACTTGCACCTTTGGGGGAGCGCGGGGGTGAACGGGGAAGGAGGAGGTTAGTAACCCGAGCATAAATCCTGTCAAAATTTCACCTAGCAATCAGTATTGTAAACCACGTGGGATCTTTTTTGGGAAAAAAGAATGACATTCTATGAGTAAGTTGCTACAACTCATTTTTTCTAAATATTCAAAATAGACCTCTTAAAAGTTTTATGTTCAAGACAATGGGTGAGAAAGCTTATGAAATCAGGAAAGTTATTTCACTTTTACTGACTAATATGCTTTAAGATACAATATTCCTTTCACTTATTTAATTTGCTTGTTATGTACACTTAGTTTATTTCATAGACTCACTATCAGAATTCAGCAGTACAATGACAAAAGTAATTTTTTCTATAAAATAAAGTTCCTTTTTTAAGAGTCGGAGTGGTTAGTATGAACACAGTTACACAAATTCTAAAGAATATGCAAAGTGGCAGTAAAATAGCCTTATAAAAAACACAAAGACAGCTGCATTATAAAATATAATTCTTTCATACAAGTAGCCCGAGGACACAGTATAGTAGAAGTACTGCAAGTGAGCAATTAGTTAAATTGCTGTAACAAGCAAAGCTCATCTAAACAGTAGTATAGTCTTTAAAGGGTTAACTACAATGTACATTCAAAAATTTATTTAAAAAGCAATTTTATTTATTTAAGCTCTTCTTTTAAAGACCAATACTAAAATTACAGTATATTTTTTTTGCAATTCTTACCTTCAGGTTGAAAAATCTTTTATTTCAGTAACTTCAGGATTTGCCTTTCCATAGAGACTTATCAGACCACAATGAAGACACTCTGCAGTGTCTTTCACAGTCAAAAACAAATAATAACTCTGCTCAGAGACAAGAGATTTTATTTTCATTAACTAAAATAGCTATACTGAAAAAAACCCTAAAATAAATAAAAATTTGCCTCAGAAAAACATCATGCAGAGCACATACTTCTCAGTTGGAAAGAGCACATTCTTAAAAGTTTGCACAGAATGACTTTTTAAAAAAACCACCTATGGATAATAATCAAAAAGGTAAAAGAGCTGCACTGTCACCTAGTGGATAGAGGTAGTAGAAAAACACACCTAGGATTATATTTTAAGTTAGTTGCAATTTTAACAACATTAAAATATGCTTCACTTTTCATATTAGTTTTCTGGAAGAGACAACTAAACATCAAGAATTAGATCTATTGCTCTCACAAGTTCTCTGAGTACTTTGAAGACAGACCTGTAGAGCCTTCGATTAATTTGAAACCTGCCTATTTAATTCTAAATCTGTAAATGTAAAATTGCATTTTTACGTGCTTGAGATGTAGCAGGGGGGAGTATGAAATTGAAAATATGACTAATAGTGTAGACAACACAAAGAAGAAAGCCAAAAATGCTGTGTGAGCTTTCTTATGCCTTCTACTCCGAACCTAGTACTTTCTATGGGTGCTGTAAATCCACATGTGTTTAAGGTGACTCACAAAGTCAGAAAAAACAACAACCAACCAACAAACCTACCTATAGAAACACAAGAAAGCATCTATATTACAAAAACTAAGCCACTGAATTAATTCAATAACTCAGTCTAAGCATATGCATAGATTAGGCTATTGACCCGGGTCGTTTCCAAAGGACACATTTTGGTTCTAAGGGCTTTATTCTCATCGTAGAAGCAGACAAATAGATCACGGAAAATTTGCCAAAACTTTTTCCCGTATTACAACTTGGAACTCAGGACAAAAGAAAAATATTGTCACAGGGCTGCTGCCCAAATTCACTCCAAACTATCACTCTCCCACCTCTTCTTCTGCAGCAGAAACATGGTGAAACGCTGCACCTAATGCAAACACATGATGGACTCAGTTCCATCATATATCTAATATGGCAGGAGACAAAAAAGTTTTGGTGAATGGTCATTAGTTTACTGACTATTGGAATGGTTAGGAAAGAAGGAAAGAAAAAAATCTTTTATTAAAATATGTTATATGCTATATATTTTCTTCTATTTATATTCATTCAACAGTCATATTCTCAAGAAAGAATTTTCTATGCCATCATTTGCTACACTAGCACTAGCTCTTTATAACCATCTCATTCTTGTCTGTGAATTCTAGATAAAATATAGAAAAGAAAAACACGGCAAATACCAATTTTCTTTGGATTACAATTTCTGTGAAACCCTTTCTAAGCACAGAGTAACCCGCATGAGTTTTGCAGCAGTTACATAATTCTGTGGGAACACGCAGGAGGCCGGGTTACCACAAACCATTATTATTGCAAGAAACGGGGCACATGCCCAGGATTGCCTTCATGGTGTTGTGTTACCTGACATTAAATCATTTCACCCTTGTTCGCCTTCAGTGAAGCAAACAGATTTACTTGTTCTTAATGCTTTGGTCTAAAGATTAGTATTTGGGGAAGGGAAAATGGGAAAAAAAAGAAAAAGATAATAGACTATTTTACATTACTCTTTTCAGAGGACTTAAAGGCTGATGCCCACAACTTTCTGGTACTAGAGAAACTGAAAAATGCCAATCGATGCTTCTAAGAGAGAGGTTTATTTCCATGTACATGACAATATTTTTACTAAAACAGCTTTATCACATCTAGAGAGGAAGTTATTAAAGTCTGCAGGTGTCACAGTCATAGGAGCATGTTATATTTTTTTCCCCAATGAAAAGTAGCTTTTATTTTGTGCATCTCTTCTACAGTTGGCTTCCAGATAACAGTGCAAATAACCACCCTACAATGCAGCTAAGGAAACTTTCAGCATGGAATGAGTTCTTAGTGAACTGTTTTTCTTATTCATTATTTCTCTCTTAGCACATATCTATTTCCACTAACTTCTCATTTTCCAGATATATTTGCCATATTCCTGACAAATTGCTAGTTCAATGTCCATACCTGCAATTTAAAAGCATATCATTTTGATTGATTGAGCAAATTACATATTTCTTTGTCTTTGTTCTTTGAAAAATTTCTCCTGACCTCAGTAGAAGAGCTTTAGTAGAAAAGCTTATAACACACATTCATAATTCACATTTTGCCGGCAGTTAGCAGTATGTGCTTGTAACTTTTTCTTTCAATAAATGTTCTTACAGGTAAATGTGTTTGCTGGAATATTCATGCTGGAAAGCACACATCAAAGACTACGCTCAAGTGATTTTTTAAAAAGTACTTGAAAAGACATTCACCAATTCTCCTTCCTGAAATGCAGTATCTTTTAATTTAGATTTTATAGAATACACACTTAATAATTGCAATATTCTGACACTTCAAATGCACTTTACAGAACTTTAAGTGGTATTATAATATAGACGGATGTCTCCAATAATAAATAAATGATAAACAATTTAAATTCAAGAACTAGCTTAGATCTAATAAATTGCTTTACCTAAATAAAGAGGACACAACAGTTTCACAATTTGAGGGGAAGCAACTCTTACGCTTTGCATTTTCTTTAGAAGAGAATTAGTTACTGAGATATCTAACATCCTAGACCAGGATATTCAGATGCTACTCTAATTATTTTCTAAACCTGGAGAATGAGAGCTAGCACAGACTAATTGTTTAAGGGATTTTGTGAAATGCACAATAAAAAAATGAAAGAAACAAAGATTTTTAGTGGACTGGAGTAATGACAATAACTGGAAATAAGCAGATGGAAGAAAAGAGTGTTTCTGTCTGACAGCAACATTAGACCTGTTGGGCGCCAAAGGAAGCAAGACTGACTGATCTACTGGATAAATATTAGTGGAACAAATGAAGTCTCCGGTGCTAGAACAGCATGAGGTTTTCCCACACTGTATACAATACGGAAGAGCAGTGTTAGCTGCAATCTCCATTCCTTTGCATAGACAGGGCAAGCACCCCCAAGATGGGCATTTTGAGCATTTGAGGCAATTTTTTGTTTGTTTCCTGAATATGTGATCAAAGTTCAATCAAGCTCAAAACTTGTTGCCCATAAATATTTATATAACGTCCGAGAACAATCTAAAAAGACTGAATGAAGCAGTGGAGATTAGGTAAAAGCTGTGCAGGGGGAACAGACAAGTTCAGTCGGTGAGCTTTGGTACTGCCCATCTCCTGCTTCTCTCACCCTCACTAAGGGTGGAGGGGTTGTGTCAGTGCCAGTCAAGTTCCTGACATCCAAATCCCATAGAGTTTCCTTGAGCTAAAAATGGAAAAACACTCAAGATTCTTCAGCTGGCCTTTGCTCATGGGATCATAAGCAGCTCTGACGCACCTCTTACACAGCTGACGAAGAAAGCCTATGGCTGAAAAATGGGTTGCAAATATCACAAGACTTGTCTGGGACAATTCTTATCATTCCTGAGTTCAGTAAGACTGACGATTCAGAGGTTCTTTGTTTGTTTCCATCTCCTGCCTCCACCAA
>PTEX01000004.1:4135829-4197359 GCA_003342815.1 Eudromia elegans | reverse complement strand
AAAAAGGAGAGAAAGAGAGAAAAAAAAGAAAAAAAGCCACTTAAAATAAAAAAATCTGATATGAAAAAACTGCTTTGGCTTGGACTTCGTTTTGAAGGAAGACTAGGGATTATACCAAGGCTTTGTAGAAATTTATATTTATTTTAAAAGAAACTCAGAATAATATAAGCAGAAAATGAGAATTAAAAATAACCAATAGATTAATGTTTTAGTCACAAACAAAAGATGAGACACTAGATCAAGACTCCGGAGAGCTTGTTTCGAGTCTCAGCCCAACCACAGGCTTCCTGTGTGACCGAGTGTGTGACAGTGATGCCATGGAATCCATCTGATATTATAGTTTCCCACCTGTACAATTAAACTATAGTTAAACTACTTGCTATCTTAGAGGGATTCTATGAGGATAAAATTAAAGATTATTATGTTTTCTATTAGCATGGTAAAAAAGCTTTCATAACTAAATTTCAAAGCAGAAATTAAGGGGAATAATTTTTTTTTCCTATCTCAGGTTAAAAAAAAAAAAAAGAAGAGAAACCTAACAACTTGTTAACAAGCTGATAATTATACAAAGGACTAATATAGAGACTGGGAAAGTTATAAATGTAAAATGTATTTTTGCAATTAAGTTAATTCCAGAATTAACCTACAAGAACTTTAACAATGAACTGTGACATTTATTCAAACACACTTGCCTTATAAAGTGATAAAAGACTAGTGTTAAGAGCTTTAATTCAGAATCAAGGATTTAGTAAACAAGATGCCTGCAAGGCTTTTTCCTCTTCCCTTAAAGCAGTTATAGCCTGAGAAATGGAAGCATCATCATTTTAGAAGATGACAAGCATGAATGCTGGGTAAATACCATTGGGAAATGACGTGAACTTTTTACAGTCTTTTTCAGTATAGATATAACTTTGTTTGAAATAAGCAATCATGACAAAGTTATTTCACTGGATATTCATGTCAAAAAATACCCGCAATTTTTTGCAATTTTCCCCGAAGTTTACAACTAAATTTTAATCCTGTGGGGATGAGACATAGGGGAAACACGGGGTGAATTCCAAAGCCATGCAGCCAATACAATTGTTCATAGGAAATCACTGAAAGTGCTCTGGGGAGGCCACGGCAGGAATCAATCAAGAGCAGTTCACTGTCCAGATTTAGCAAACAGACACCTTATCTACCAATAGATTTAGCACCTCATATCACTGCAACAGGTCACTGAAAAAGGGCTATGTTGCAGCCATCTGATTACATACCTACCGTGCAGCCCGGGTAGCGCGGACTGGGCACCACTGCTGCTGTGATGGATGTTCTTAGCGGACTGTTGACACGGGCTGACTTGCCCAGTCAAGCTTTCCATATTTCTTGTGCATCTCTTCATGTTTCACTACATCACAGCTRCCTTACTCATCTCACCCCTGATAGCACTGTCATTAAGGAAACCTATTTCCTCAGTAATAGAAAACCATGAGGCCCTCCTGAGTCAAAGGTCAAACACAGTCAATTTATTCCAAAAAAAACCCCTCAGCTGCAAGTTACTGAAAGTTAGTTACTACCTCACTCCAAGGAGTTTTTTATTTCCCTTGTCTTTTGACACAACCTGCAAGTGATAATGAAATGCTTAAAGCAATAAGAAAGCGAATCAGGTTTCATCTACCTGGACTGTCTGGCAGCTCACTGAGTAACAATAAACGAGTGTTCTTAAGTCACAGCATTTCACTGGAAATGAGGCAGAACTTGTGTATTTTAACAGCTTTTTACAACTAGAAACCACTAGCAAATTTATTTTACTTTCTTGGGGAAGACCAGCGAACGTCCCTAATTTAAACTAAAGGGCCTTTCAGCCTTGAAGACAAAAAGCACTTCTGCTTAGCACCTGAGTAATACATGGAACACGCACAGGTGAATCGAGAGGACTGGAATCAAGGATAGTTTGTCTTTGGCTGCCCRGCAAGGTCTGACTCATTTCCAGTTGTGCGATCATTTATTATCGTGCAGAGAAAGGGCAGCTTTCTGCGCGGCGGCCCCGCGGTGGTCTGCGGCCCTGATGAATAGAGTTCGCAGGGCTGCTCTCGGCTGCATGACATCGAGTTTTCCAGCGGGCTCTGACCCACACACCCACACCTGATGCGGGTTTAAAATAGCAAAGCCCGTCAGAGCTACCTGCGTGCACTAGTTCTTTAAAGTTATTAGATACAAAACACGTTCTTTGGCAGCATATTATTTAAATTAGCACAATATGGTAATATTTTCCATCAGTAATTCCATGTCAGGCCATGATGTCCTTCTCTATGGGTACTCTGTTGTAACACCTTTTGGCCTTTGGGCCAAAAATGCCAACTGCCCTATCTGCAAGCTGCACAGTAAACAGTATCAGGACTGGATTCACACTTTGGCAAGAGGAGTAACAGAAGTGGCAGACAGCAGTATTTGTTTTATACTCGGCTCAGGGAAACTACTGCAGTATCTACCTGTCCTGCTTTGTGCTGAATGGTAACATCTCCAGACAATTATTCCTGAATTTGGACTTAGGCCAAACTAGGCTTTTCAATAACCTCAACTATTAATTAGGATCAGAGTATTCACGGGTGCAATGTAACAAAAAACTGAGAAAATTCCCTAGCGATATATTTAATTTGTCTATTTTAGAGTCTAGCTGGTGTTTGCAGTTCACCTCTTTTGGCAAATAAAAACTCATTTTCTGGCACCCTGGAATGCAACACCTTCTTTCAGTTTTAAAGAACTTGTAGGTAAGAGAGTGTTGTGTGTCAGAACGTGGTCAAAAAAGCTAAAAAAAAAATCAAAAACTAAAATAAGATTGATAAGCATATCTGTAAGGAAGAGGACCAAAATTCAATGCAACCATATTAAAATACATAAAAGTACAAGAATATAAAATAAGACATGATTTTAAATGCTTTTTTTCTAACTATATTCTCTCTGAAATTGAGGTTTAGATGTAATTTTTTTAAATAACTTTTTTTTAGTCAATCAGTCTATTCCTTGTTCTGAGTCCTGTGGATAATGCAGACTTCTTGAATATAAAAAGCAAAGAGCTACAAAATGCCTTTTCACTGAATCCCTAGTGAATCGGTGCTGGTACATTCTACCTAGCATTCGGCAAATGTTCAGTGTCCAAGACATCCCAGACACATCATAAGCACTGCCTATGCTATTTGAAAAGCAAAAGAAGCAGCCAATGAACATTTAAAAATGCTGAGGTGAGTTGTTTTTTAAAAAATAAATTTGTTTTAATCACTAGCTGAGCTTCACTCCAAAAATTACATCCTTACATCAAAGATCCTCACTCAAATGTTATTACAGTTGTATTGAACTTTCCTTGCCTCAAATTTAAGTTGTCATTTCAACATTTTTTCAGGCACTGAAATTGCCCTCCACTTTGCTTCAAACAACATGCTTTGCTTCCTCCTTCCTTTTTCCTCCCTCAGCTCACGTATCTACGATTCTCTCTAGTTCTTTAACTTCCTTCTCACGTGGAAGAGAACGTGTCTTTGCTAGGAGCACAGAAGTGTTTTGCCACTCTTTCAAGACCGCTCTTTGACTCTCCACTTACTAACTACTGTGGTGAGAGAACAAACAAAACGATTTCTCAGGACTATACTCTTACGGCTTTGGACAGGTATTCGGGAGACAGAAGGGGCAAAAATTCCTGTTTAAAAGGCAAAGAAAGATAACATCTTTTGAAGGAGAAAAATATATTGGCCAAGCATGAAGAATTGCTTTCTGTGGAAAAGAAACAACAAAACCAAAATCAAACCCAGATATATAAGCTGAATATTAGCATAGCAATCTTTTCTACTTTTTTGCAAGGACAAGGAAATTATCAGAACATGACTGGAAAAGATTTTGAATCAATTTCCTTCAGAATTAAAATAAGGCGTACAGCACTTATAGTTCAGATAAATTCTTTCACATAGTTTTCAATTACCAAAAGGGATATGGAGTTCTTGGATATGGTAAGTCTAGATGGCCTAAAGCTCGAACCACTCGAACCACTTTCATACAGAACTGTCACTGTTATACTGTATCTCTGGAAAATTGAAGTTACAATATTAGATATTTTATACATGGGAATATATAGAGTGAACATCAGGCAGAAAATTTAACCTAAATTAACAGTCAAAGGACATTCTATTCCCATACAAATAAGCCATAATAAAACGTGACAGTTGGAGAGCCTCATTGTTTTCTAAGACTGTTCGTAAGTCAAACTGATTTCAGTCTGAAGTGAAAAATCTTGGATGAAATTTACCACTTCTCTGAGTAATCTGAAGAAGCCCTTGAGTCAGACCTACGCATTAAGTGCTACTACCTTCCCTAACTTTGCTTTTTGTAAGGTCAGGTGAAATGCAAATAACATATGAAATATCCTCATTATATAAAGCATAAGCATAAGAAAAGATGGTGGGCCTCTATTTTTGCATTCGCTTATACTCTATCCTACCTAAAAGCTACGTAAAAACATTAATGGTTTATTATTTATCATTATTTGACAGATTATCTCCAGAACTAGATATTTTCCATGAGTATATTTCAATGTGTAGAACTCAGTGGTCCAGAACAGGCTGAACTGGCTTGGATTCCAAATTTTGCTGGTGCACTGGAAGATTTTATGTCTCTCTTTCTCTCTGAGCTCTCATGCATACAGATTCCAATATCCTGAGGCCAAGATGATTAAAACAGTCCTATAAACTACCGGCTTACTACTGCTTCTCTAGCATTCTGATAGATTATAAAATTGATTCTGATTATAAAATTGTCTTGTTAGGCTGAACTTCTGAGCAAAACCACAACAGTTCTGCATTAGGGAAGACCAAATTGTGGTTTGATCATATGGATATTAGGATCCATTAGGTAGTTTTGTTTAAACTTTTGAAAAAACAACTGGAGTCAATGTCATAGTTTTAACTTAACATGTCTAGATGTTAACAAAACATTTTAAGTAAACAACTCCCAAGAAAAACATAGTGTTTAGACTGAAAGATTGAAAGAGTTCTCACTTCAATATTTTCCAGCACTTATATGCTGCTCTTTGTGTAATAATTAATAATTCAAGCATAATTTGCCGCAAACTACCATTACGTTTGTCTTTATTTATCTTTATAATTTTCAACATCAGGAAGTTGAATTAAAATACAAAATTCATTCTGCTTCCTGATGGAAGCCTGAGCTTTACATAGATTTCAAGAATGGTCTTGTGCACTCATCTTGGTAATTTAAAAGCCAATTCTGTATTCAGATAATTGGATGTCTTTCCAATTTTTTTCTTTCCTTGAAATTCAAAAGATATGATCTTCTAAATTTCTATTCAGTTAGAAACAGATCTATTCAAATTACACGCCACCTACTATTTTAGTTTTCAGTATAAAAATCCAGGCAAACAAAGCAAGATCAAACAAAGCAACATTTGCCTGAAGGTCAATCCAAGCAATTGTTTCTAAATGCCACTTAGATTTGGGGTACGCTCACCTAAAATTTTGAATTCAAGAAAATATATTTTAAAGGATAAAACAGTTCAAGAAAATAGTTTTTAAAAAATAAGCGAAGTGTATCCATGTACTGGTGATCAGAAGGGAGAGAAAGAATAAATTCTTTTCTTTTTTTTTTTTTTTTTTTTTTTTGAATTTCTCTTTCACCAGAAAAATAGGACTGGAAAAAGAGATACTGTACAAAGTCCCAGACTGGTCATACATTTTGGTACTGGTCAATAAACTAGACCACCATATATAAACAAAACATTCCATTCAACATTATGTCAACCTTTAACAAAAAGATCATCAATCACTGCAAATGAATGTTCTATGCACCTGTAAAATCTGATGGATATTCTTTCAAGTTTTTATTTCAACACTGTGTCTGTCAGAATTACCCCCCACTATAAACTTATTATTAATGTTAGGAGAAGTTTTCCAAATGTCACAAAAATGAATTAGTATCACACTGAGCCGAAGACTTAGAGAGTCACCATGTGCATTTATGTATTTTCCCTCCTGCAATACTGACACATTTATATCCTTTCCATGTCTGCTCCAAGTCTGGCAGAACTGCACAGTGTGTGTCTCATTCATTTTGTTATAACATGGTGACAAAAATAGAAATTTATCTGCAGAAAGTTTGTTGAACATGCGTTAGCAGCAAACTCCATCCCCTAGACCCCCAAATTAAAACAAAACAAACAAACAAAAAGGTTTTGCTGGTTATTTAATCAAGGGAGATAAAATAACTATGGTAATACACATTGCTTCTAAAAGGATGTTAAAAATTCTATGTGAAGGAGTGCAATTTTATTTATATTTATAATAGATTTTTTTCCCCACCTGTTCTATGGATTCCTGGTAGCTAGCAATTTATAAATAATATTAGAAAAAAAAAAAGGTTTAGTTCACACAATAACTAAATAAGGGAAGACTTGCAGTGCTTGTTACAACCCTGTTGCACAATGGGGCTTTCTCAATTTGCAATAATTACGTTTGATTTGCTGCCTGTGAGCTTCATGTTCTAGAGATGCTTAGAACAAACATACTCTAACAGGAACAGGATATCAATTATTTAGCTACCAGGAAGTAAGAAGAGCATTAGTTTCAGGATGGGACAGACAATGTTCTTTCAAAGAAAACTGGTCATTCTCCATTTGTAATTGAACTTGAAACAATGTATATAAGCATAGGCAAGATTTTCAGAGCAATTCTCTTGACTGCGGTGCATTCAGTTATATGCATACCATTCTTATTCTATAAAGATTTCACAGTGTTCATGAAAACTAGTGCAATATGATATAGTCATGCTACTTCCTGCAAAAAAAACCTGCACTTCTTTACATTTTCTCCACATAATATGAGAAAAATATTTTTCAAAGTAAACCTGCAACTATAACATCAATTAACTCTGTTTGATTTCCTGTAACCTGGTGAGATTTTCTATTTCTGTTCTGCCATGTTTCCATTACATCACTAATTGAATAACCCACACCTCACCTTCTATACCTCCTTCAGCTCTAAATAGTCTAATGCAATCTAAATCGTTCTCATTATGGAGGAAGTAAAATCTGGAACAAATGAATGGTGATACATATCACAGTTCGACTAATCTTATTAAAAGGTCATGGTCAATAAAGGTCATTTAAAAAAATGGACAATGAGACTGACCCTCAGATATTACTTAAGCAAAATCTCAGTCTATTCCTCAGGTTTCAGGGAGAATTTGCCTAAAGAACACCTGACTGAAGAGGTTTTAGGGTTTGTCCTGACGTCAAGAATAGTCATTTACTGGTGGTGAGGAAATAGACAGTATATGGACACATCACATAATATTAAAACCAGAAAACAGCACTTTCATAAAGCAAGCTATATGTCTGCATGGTTGAGGAACGCTTTGCTGGATGGTGGATCTGTTCCATTTAGGCCAGGTGTTAGATTTCTCTCTGCATCTGTGTGAATCCTGCAGGGTTCAGTTCACAAAATGAACCCCTGCGGTTTGATTCACAAAGCTTGGAAAGGAACCAGTCTCTCTGTGTTCACTTACAGAGTCAAGCACTTGGTCATCTTTTTAATTCTTAACACCTTTATGTTAAAAGATTAATCCCTGTAACCCCCAGTGAACAAATGCTAGGCAGCCCAAGGACTCCTCGAGTGTACTTACAAGGACTATAATTCACACAGCTTCACAGTCTTTCAGTTTCTTGAGGATCTGATTAAAATCAGGAAGAATAGTAGTTTTCCTGCTCTTATTTTACTATAGAGAAGTCAACAAAACCAGAAGAGCTTGTAGAGCTGGAAAGGATGTAGGAATCTGCTAAACCGAGGCATACTAAAAGGCCAGTAAGGGAGAAATAGACAACTGGGATCTTTGATAATCTCAATCAAGTAGAGTGACTCCAAATAATTGCTGAAGAGGTAAGAATTAATTAATAAGCTGAGCCAAACTCAGGAACGTTCACAGAAAATAGGTAACAGAAAAGACTGATCACATTCTTTAAAACACCAACAAGAACAAAAACCTTTGCGTGTTCCAGGATGAATGAATCTGGCTTCAGAAGGAAGGCAGCAGGATACAGTGAAAATAGTCACAATTTCTGTAAACACAGACTGAGATTCTTCAGGGCATGAGATCTGAATTAAATTAAATTGCTTATTTGATACAACACCTCACACATCTCTCCCATACTTTCCACTTCACCTTTTTCCTATGGCTCCTGCATCCTGATTTTTCTCTTTTAAACCTTATCTATAAACGTAGTCCTCTATGGCTAGTTCTCATTAGAGACTCCCTAACGCTGCATCAAACCCTTCATTCCACAGAAATGAACATCTTGCATTTGTTCCTCCTTTCAGCCGCTAGCCTCTCACAGTATCAAATTAGACTGGAGATATTAAGTTGCACTAGCGAATCGTTTGTCCACCAACACGACAGCTAAGCTATCACTTACTACCAGAGGTCTCTATTATATTACTCACATGCTGTGCTGACTTCTAACACTCCTACAAAAATGGCTCAGAAATTAAAAGTTAGTCACTGAAACCTTATCACCTTCCACTGACAGGGCTGGTGTTAATCCAAGGGTGAATCATCTTATATCTTCTCCCTGGTGTGAATGTAATGCCGATAGCTTTGTTAGTAATTACGAATATTACAGGAATCAGAGTCAACATGAAGATTTTTGAAAGGCTGTTTGTGAAAATCTAGATGAGACGGGGAGGAAAGCTGCTAGCAAAAGAACATGAACAGGAAAGCTGAAGTACGTAACTACTAAAAAACAGGGAGTCAGCAAAAAGGTCCTTCTCCCTCTTCTTCATCAGACGAGTGGGAAAAGGAAACAGTTCCTAAGCTGAAGTTTTTATAACCTTACAAAAGCTTTTAATTCAAGGGATGAGTTTGATTTTAAATAAACTCATTTTCTTGCTTGTAGGGAAAGTTTTCCTCTTCTGTAGTTGATTCAACCAGTCCACCTTTAGCCTAAATTGCTATAACGTGCTCTATGTGAACCTGCTTTTGAAAACTACCTGCATATTGCCATATTTTGTAAAATGTGGTAGTACAAAAAAACCAAGGCCCTTTGCCCTCCAAAACTAATGTGTGTCTGCTCCGTTACTGGCACTTGCTACATGCCCGGGGAGAGAAAGCAAGGTCGAGGTTTTGCAGTGTTTAATTTTTGGAGATGGGCTTCCCTGGGAAAGAATAGGATAAAGGAAAGGGACGGATATCTTGAAATGGAAAGAGGGTGAGGAGAAAAACTCGCTGAAGGCCCAGCAACCGCCACTGCAAGAAACATCACCTGCGCTGTCAAGGTTCTGTGACTTAAGTTCTTTTGTTCATATACACGTCCTAACTATAGGAGATTTCATGTTTCCACTGTACAAAATACTGAGCAGCCTGTAGCCTTCATATGTACATGCATGAGTGATATTTAATATGCCTAACTTATGTCAAAGCAGCTCAAACCCTTTTAGGCACCAAAACCAGTGATAACAGTATAAAGTAAGTGTTAATTTATGAGCTGATCTCTCTGTTTAATATACAAAGGGGGAATGCTATTAAATCATTGTTCAGCAAGTTGAAAATTAATCTCCTTGTATGACACATCTGAATGCAGCCAAGATAAGAAGTGTTTCAAAGCCGAGTCAGTAGTTAGACTGATAAAAATCTTCCAGCAGGTAGTTCACAGGAAGCAGTTTTTCCCAATCTGGAAGGAATGCTGCATAATTTGGGGCAGCATCTGCAGGTGTGTGTGTTGCAGATACTGCTCCCCACTAATCCGGTCCACTACAGACGGGAAGCGCCCAAGGAGTGTGTGGGCAGGCGGCAGCAGAAATGCTGCATGCTGCTTCCTCCTGGGGTATCCACGAGGCCAGAATTAGGATAAAGTTAGTTGTGCTGAACTATGTTCAAGTCTTCTAAGTGACCACTAGAACCAGTCTTATTTAAAAGGTCTATGTTTTATTAATTATATATGTTGGCTTTACAGATCTGCAGATTTAGTCAAAATTCTGCTCTGTTGCCACCTCAGTGTTACAGGTGAAAAAACACTTGTTGTTTCTGATCTTCTATGGGGAAGCAAAAAAAAAAAGGCACAGGAGTTTGTTGTGTTATTGCTCCCCACAGGAAACCTGTTTCATAATGAGCCTTATCACCCTTCTCAGAACCTATATCTACTCTGTCTGGAGATGGAGGAGGCTGCAATTGCAGATGGTCTTCACAATTTAGTAACGCAGCACGCGTTACCTGAACATAAATGAAATTTTTTTTTGTTGTCTTTTCTAAATGATTACTGACATTAGATTTGTTTTCTTTTAATTGATAATAAGCTAATGTTTTGTCCTGACTATTATTTCTGTTTCTCTCTCTTGTTATAGGTATAAAATAGAAATATTTCTGCTTTTAATTTAGAAATGTATCTCTTATAAGACCTCACATATAAGGTCATAAAGCCACAAGATCTCACTACTGAGTGATAACAGACAGTTCAAGGTCCATCATTTTATATAGAAAGTAGGATCATTAAGATCCTTTTTTTTTTCTTTTTTTTTTTTAATCTATTAATTTACATTGACCTCCTATACCGACTTTTTCTACTCTTCTATCACACAGCCATCCAGCACTGCTAGGTGGTCGATTTGCAGTTCTCCACAGTCAAACCCTGTTTTAATTTCTGTCTGTAACCCAGTATCATTCTGAGACTCTGTCACTTCACTACTCCTCCCTCTTTTCACAAGGATCTCCCTTCGCTATGAAAATTGACTATTTACCCAGTTTCTGTGTTCTTTTACTCATGTTAGTATCCAATACCAAAAACTTACTCTCTTGCCATTTCTTCAACAACCTCTGGTGAGAAACCTCATCAAAAGTCTATGCAACAGACAATCTCAAAACCAAAGGAGAAGCAGCACTGGCGTAGCTAAATACAAAGCAAATTTTATTCTGCACCCAAGACCTATTTGCAAAACTGCTTTTATATGTCGGGATAAAAGGTACTCGGATAGTCGATCACTATTTGTTCRGCATAGATGTAAAAGGAGTCATTAGGTTCTTTAAAGTTTTCTTTACTTAAAGTAAGGTTCTTTAAAGACAGGTGAAATGAAAGCAGTCTTGAACCCAGACACAAACACGAACAAATGTGTGTGAGCAGAGATGTTAAACTGGTTATTGCTTGTGTGGGCTTGTCCGCAAATAAGAGAAACAGCAGAAAGCCCAGGAAAGCTCATCAAGAAACGAGCTGAACTCAAAACGGTGGGTTGTGACCTTGAGATTTCAGATTTAGGAGTTTCTGCTCTCCCTGCTGTGGCTGTACAAAGAGTTGTGTTATTACAAGTGAGGGGTCACAAAAGGGACATTTTCTTACTGCCAATCATGTATTGGAAACATACATAGAAAAACGGAGGAATGATACTGAGAAGCAGAGAATGAGGCATCAATTTTTAAAATGGATTGTAAGGCAGATAGAAGTGCAAAATTACGAAGCCTGTCTCTGCACCAGGCACAACCACAGAACTGAACAGCAGAGATTTTTACATTTGCCCATGCACCAGGAATTCTATAAAAGTAAGAGTCAACACGGATTTCAAAGGGGGAAGTCATACCTCACAAAGTCAACCTCAAATAATACTGGTCATCACTGAGCAAATAAAAGAGATTAGTCTGATCAATACAGATGGGGTTCAGGCAGTCCCTAACACATGATAGGCAGAAGCTGGGAAGATACACGAGGAGAAGCATCAGTCCACACTTGCTCTGTGCTTCGCTCACTCTCTAACCTTTTACTTTGGCCGCTGCCAGGGAGAGCTTACAGGACGTTTGCTCCGAGCCTGTGCGGACACGCTTATTCGCACAGAATTCATAAGAGCTTAACAGTTCTGGGACTCTCACACCTGTGCGTGATTTGGTTAAGACTGGCAAAAGAGTTAAGAAATTATGAGGAGAGAGCAAACGGCAGTGAAAGACACCCAGTAGGATTACATAAGCCCCCATTCAATCGTGTTGTTTTGAGCATGCCTGTCTTCAAACATATCTGGACTTAATGTAAGAAGTAAGAACTTTTCAGAAGTCACTCTCTAAGTATTATGTTCCATTTCCTCTGCTATACAGAAAATAAAGATTCCAAGCCCACTTTATTACATTAAGTGATAAATCAGTATTTACATTTTCTTATCTTAGATATGGAATTAAAAGTGAAGTAGCCAACTTAGGGTTATGGAACCAAGTAGTTTACACAAACCATACCTCATCAGATGTGTTAGCTTAGTTGGTCTGAGGTAGAYTTTCAGTACAGTTTCACATGTTTGAAATGCATCTGCCTTACTAAAGAACGTCATTGTTAAAAAAGAATGTACCCCAATTTAATAGGTTAAGTTAGATGTTAGGAAACATTCAAACACAGTCGATTATAAATGAATATTCTGAAATTCAAAACAGTTCCTACATTTTGCTATTGATTCATATTATATTATATAATATCAATTCATATTGATTCCTACAATCATTATCCATATTCATATTATTCATATTCATAAGCATTCATATTATAGCAGCAACATAAATAAGTTTTAAAATTTAAACACAGTAGAAATTTGGAAAAGTTAAATTCCATTTCTGCTCTCTGCAGCTTGAACTTATCTCTAGTAAGATGTTAATCACATTTTGATCTGTGAATGAGTAATTTGGAATAAGTAGGATCATCTGTAAACACCATTCAAATACCTATTATAGAGGCAAACTAAAAATTCTGTTTAGCACTTTTTGCAGAGAAAGCTTTTTTTTTGTTCCAAAAGATTCCTAATAGCAATTAGATAGAAATGCCCTCGGCATGTTGGAACTGGGTCTGGGTAGTCGAAGTCGCCTCATACCATGAGGAAAACCTCCGTGGCACAGGAAGTCCTTTCACTTTTCAGAACATCATCCATCATGCGGGGGAAGCTGCGGGAAAGGAACCTACTACTTCTTAATAGGCTTCTGCATAGAGAGCCGCTTTGAAGCAGCAGCTGCCCACAGTAAATTTCGTTGACCCTGAGAGCCTTTCTCCACGTTTCCCAACTGTTTTGTCTCCCGAGTTGCAGCTTAGCGTTAGGTCCAAGTCACCAGCACCTGACTAAACTAAGAAGCCCCGACAAAAGGAGAATGTAAAGCTCCCAGGGATGTTGCCTTTTCCATGCTCACCAGCCGGGAGCCATTACGTTTGCTGGCAGAGAGCTTTCTCTCCCTGCGACAGGGCAGAGGGCTGCTTCGGAGAGCGGCATCACGCTACGCACATTTGGCCTTGTACGGAACGCAAGGAAAACAAAATGAAAGTTCCTGGCACAGGAATCCGGGCTCTGTCGTGACACCAAGTGCTGTATCGTATTCCGCAACCCTGGAATGTGTTGGAGTCTGCCGTTTGCACCAAGGTGGTGAAATTAAATACAGCATGCAGGAGGACGGMGTACTACTCCCTGACAGGGTTCGACAGACAGCAGTCAGTTAAACCTCACAATACTCATTTATTCATGCCCAYCACATCAAACACACTTCTGATATTGCCATTCTGACCCTGTGGTCTCAGTGCCTGCCAATTACTTGTCTTAGCCTCTTCATCAAGCAGAACTTCTGGCCAGTTTGCTACTCCAGATGGAGACCCCAGTTTTGCTCAAGCACCTCCTGCTACCATCAGCCCCTCCTGTCCAACCTGACGCCAGCGTATCTCTGCTTCCCTACTCACTGCCTCCCCAGGCGCCTTCTGGTCTTACTTTTATTAATGCTGCTCTTATATGTTGCTTCCTTTCTCTTCTTATTCAAGTAACAGCCTGCGCTRGGTTCTATTCATTCCATAAAATATTTCACAGTGCCAATTTCACAGCTTTCTCTGAGAATGAATAAATTGCAACAAAATAAAACAATTGAGCAATTTTCCAGAAGGTCCTTCTGCTTAAGCATTGCAAACTGGAATATTTGTAACTTTTCTCATTTTCCTGTGCCTCTAATTTCATATTTTCAAATATACTAGCTAAAGAAGAAAAGTTTTCATTAGCTTCAAGAGAGTGAGAAATCTACCTGCCATAAATCTTTGGCACGCTTGTGTTAGTGTTGGCATTCTGGCTGCTCAGTTAATGTTCAAGTTTAGGTCTTCTGTACTGTGCACTGGCCCACTGAGTTGTGTTATACACCAAAGATGGATTAGCACACTGGAATACTATGGTAAGATCAGCATTTGTCCTTTATCCAGGAACATAAGGAAGGGGCTGTATACACCCTTTTACTTCCTCATATGAGCAAAACATGGTAGAGAACACATGGTGAGACAAAGAATATTTATTCCAAGACCCTTTGTCCTCAAATAACAAGTGGGTGGGGAATTAGGAGAATATTTGCCTCTCCTGGAAATATGCCTGAGAAGATAGAAAAATGAGTAAAAACTGAAATAAGATTAAATTGCTATTAGTGTAGAGCAAAAGAAACCTGGGCAGAAAGGAACAAAAAGTGACTCATAATCAGAATTCATTCCTTCATATATTTGCAAGAGAAAGCAAGTTGAGGCTGCCCCTCATGCACTACTCTATGTGAAGCTCTCTGGGGGAAAAAAGTGTTTTAGAAAAAAGTGTTTACATCCATTTTCTCTTTTGGAAGTATTGTGAATGAGCATGAAGAAATTAATTAAGAAAAACTTGGCAGAATGATTCTTAAGGACAGATTTCTAATATTCTAGCATATGAAAATTACAAATTTTGTCCAGCATCCTGAAGGCCAGGGAATACTAAACTATTTAGCATTTGTTTTGATTGCATTGTTTACCATTATGCTTTGAAAAGGCTGTGGATTGTCCAAAGACACAGCAACAATATCTTCATTATGTACTAATATTGAAAAAAAAAATTAAAATATTCATTTCAGAGTAAAAATCCAGAAAACAGACATGCCCAAACTAGCTAGCCTGGTTGACAGTAGTACTTATGTGCTAGCTCTTTTGTGGTTGTTGCTGTTTTTAAAAACAGTATCTTTAAATCTTGGTAATACAAGATTCAGGGCAAATTATAGAAGTCCATCTACAAAATGAGGCAATTGTCAGATGCTGAACATGGTAGGCTCTATCCCGTCGCAGTTAGCATGACAAAGAATTTAATGTAACTTCATTAAGACCTAGCTTGAAAATATCTTTATATCAGTGTAATCAATCATGAGTTTTGTGTAGTCTTATTCTACCACCAAACAAATTACACCACAAAATGGTTGCATCTTAGTATAATACTGCCCAAATCACAAGGTTTGCACAATAACATTAAACCCTAAAACTAGCATAACGTGTATATTTGTGGTAGAGAGGGTGATAAGAGTTAATATGGAAAAAATAGCACTTTGAAGTTTGCTTTGTCATCTGCATTATGAATGTGTCCTTGTGGGATGTGATCTGCGAAGAGAATTCCAAGCTGCTSATTGTGGGTTTAAACAAAATGTAACACAATGAATGTTTCCAAAGACATATAAGTCAAAAAGTCTTTGCAACAGACTTGTTCTTGGATCAAATAATTTTTGAATGCTTCATTTACCTTGCGTAGGCACTGGCACCAAGGGCTAACGGCTTGATTTACAGTAAAAGGGGGAGGAAGAAGATGCACAAGTTCACATAGCCACAGGAAGGAAAATGTATGTCATCATATTCCCATTTAGAAAAGAGTTCTGGTTCCTTAAATTTCCATTTTTAATAAAAGAACTAGAAAGAGAATTCTTAAGGAAAATAATAGAAAGAGAAGAATGGTCTCATTTAGGGAGAAAAGGAAATGTATGAATTCATATTTGACCGCTACTCAGAACGAAACAGTCCTGTCTGGAAAGGAAAGATTAACTTCAGAAATGCATTTGAATGATAGCAGTTCAAGAGACAAAGTACTGAGTAGTTAGTCCATGCAGTTCTCAAAGTGCAGACAAGTAAAAGAGCAACCTCTCTTTTGAATGACACTACTAAGAAAATACCACTATATCATTTTTTTGGCTCCTACTATCAAGATGGAGAAAGCTCCAGATACTGGTAGGTAAAACTGTACTGTTTTCCTCTATTTTGTACCTTTAGTTTTAATGTTGAAAGCTTATTCTGTTGTTTTGATTGAATTACCTTGCTTATTTTCATTTTTAAGCATATCTAGAGTCTACAGTAAAATGAGGTGAATGTGATATTTTCATATTACACGGAGAAAATAAATCCAAAGAATCATATTGTTACTGAAATTTAGTACAGTTTGGGAACCTCAAAATTACAGTGTTTCTCTTTAAGCTGTACAAGTTATTTTAAGAAATGTTATAAGTATGAAACCTTGTGTGTTTGTGGCAGGTATATGTTGAAACAGCCTAAATTTTTGGTTAACACCATTTTTGTCAAAGCAGCTTTGGCAAGTATCATAAATATATATAATAATCTATGTTGTTATAATTCTTGTAGACATTGTGATACCTAAATTTCACAAAGAAAAAAAAAAAAAAAAGCTGATTGTATTTATCCACTGTCCACTAATGCAAGTTTGCAATGCATCCACAAAACCCCATCTTGTACTATCAACAAAAGTGGCAAAAAAAGAAAAAAAAAAGGAATGAGCCACTTCATTGTGAACATTGTGAGCACTGTAAGAGAATTTCTTGATAAAATAAATAAATACATAAATAAAAACCAAAAAAGGTAGACTGTATTGGCAATCCCTTCTCACGCCTCAGTCTGGTAGGCTATACCTCTCACTGGACATGGTAAACAAATCATTAAAGGCCCATGTTTTGTGAATTTTTTCATTTATATAAATAGATTTTTTTCTTTTTAGAGCAAGTTTAAAATTAAGGCTTGAAAAAACAGACAAATTAATGCCGAAGCTATTAAAAGTATATAAAATCAGCAACAAACTCATCTGGATATTTGGAACAGAAATTAAAATTGATGGAAGATGACACTACTTCAAATTAAATACTAAGGAAGATACAAAATTTGAGACCAAGTCTTCATAGGAAAATCTTTTGAATACATTGCTTAGGGAAATTGAGGTTTAAACTGAAATAAAGCAATAAAACAATGACTGCAGTACTAGAGAAGCAAATGGAGGATGAGGTACAGTCAAATTCAGTGAATTTAGAAGAGAGGCAGATCGCATAGAATAGCTTAGAAATACAGCAGGTTTTCAAGGTAGGACTCCTGCTGTTCTACTGGCCTCTAACTAAAATGACCAAATAGTACTTGGCATAGTTCAGCAACAAGATAAAATCATCCTCACTCTCCTTTCCATTAGCAGCCTTACAGCCCTGGAGGGACCGAGTGCTCCAAGCTCCACCTTCGGCTTCCAGGGTTGTTAATGGGAGTGACATTCCTAACTCACACACATCATGCTGACAATAAATTCTCCTGAATTTGCCCTAGAGACCACTCCGATTTCTCTTACTGTGCTCCTACTCCTATTACTGTCTTACCCATATCCCATAGGTTTTACTGCAGCTTTTCTGTTAGAAAGCTGGCTTATTTTTATATTAGGCCTTCAACTTCTGTATGCAAACTTAATTTCTCACACTGTTACACACACACACAAGAGCAACCTGGGCACTCTTTACAATAAGATTCTAGCAGAAAGTACCTAAGAAATACTCTAAGTTTTTCTGCATAGTACAAAATGCAACATGTGTGTTCAAAGGAGCTTCACAGTGCAATTAGAACTAAATAAACACTAAATAAAAGGATGAAAAGGGGCCCTAGAAACTTACTTATACTTTCCTACAGAATTTAGTGATGGAGTTTGAGTGTTTAAGTGTTTAAACAACAGGGAAAAACCAGTGAATTGTATATTGAGGGGGAAAAAAAGGAAATAAAGAAAGGATCTTTCTTCAAGACAGTAAGTCGGTGAGGCAATGTATTTAACGTTCCTCCATAAATACCAACGCTGAACCAGAGCAATAACTAAAGTTCAAGAATAGTATTTTGTAATCTTCTATGCTCTTTCAATGCAATTTCTATTTTGATTCACTATACAACTACTTCTCTACACTATGAGCAGAGAAAGAGAGAATTTGATAGTAGTGATATGGCACTAATTAAAAAGTCCCACGAGGGGGGCAGACTTAGAAGAAAGCAAAGTTCAGGACACCTAGAAGGAGTCAGGGTCACAAAAAGAAACAAGCTAAAGAAGAAAGTCACAAAGAAAACATCTGCAAGGAGCGCTACTGTTGAGAGAGGAGTGAGAAGGGAACGCTCACATAGACCATTACCAAGCAGCCCGAAACTTAAACCAACACCATTGGTATGGGATTTTTCTTGCGAGATCAAAAGGAGGCAGCAATGCCATCTGCTGTTTGCTTAGAAAAACTGTTAGAGCAGATGTTCCCATGTGTGGACCCTCCATTCCTTCTACGAAGAAACCACTTGAAAAATAACCATGAAATAACATGGGGAAAACATCTGCCTGGTATACAGCAGACCACCAGTAGTGAAGCACAGGAGAGCCAAGAGAGGAGGAGAAAAAGGGCTGGAACAATTCAAGCACGTCTAGGACTAGGTCAGAGACAGGCACCCCATTGCGTGGCATAACCTCCATATGTATACATATGTATAACCACTCACGGGTTGTCTTTTCCTTTCATTACTCAGCAGGAGGAAGCCAGATTTCTCACCCATCGGACCTATGTCAGGCAAGACACTCTGCCTGTGTAGTTAAGCCAAATACCACAAAATAATGCGTTCAAGAGCTTTCATAGCAAGGCACAGGGATGACTTACTCCTTCCTTTATCTGCTTATATCATATCTAGCACAATAAAAATACGGTACTGTACCTATCGCTAACAATAGACAAAGTATTTGCTTTCCACATTTCTAAAACTACTTTTTATTCAGAGTTGTGAAATCTTCAATATTAAAATTTAAAAAGTTATAGCCTAGACTATTTAGTAACTCCCTCATTAAAACTTTCTGTATTAGAGGATTCTACTCAATGACACTTTGGCAGCTGAACTTTTATGGAACATTCTGTGTCTTTTATAAGTCTTTCAACAATATAAATACAGTAATCATAAGCAAAAAATGTTATAGTCCCAACTAGGAGACAGAAAGTTTTACTGTGCTATAGAAAGAACACACAGGGTTCACTTYGCCTTCTATCTGTATTCCAGAAATGGCCACAAAATATTTAAACATAGAGAATCATTTATATATAAAAATAAAGGGCATTTTAGACATTAAGAGATAATTAGTTGAATTGAATTTGAAAAAAAAATGTTCGTGGCAGAATGCTTTGAARGGACTGATGAATTTTCAGGGCATGCAATTCCTGTAAAGAGATGACATCCAGCCATAAAGCTGTAAAAGAAGTTAGTGAGTGGATGGTAAGCGCCATTGCAAAAACATTCGAAGAACAAAATACCTGAAAAAGTGAATACTTTATCTCAGTGGAGACATGACAGTGAACTATTCTTTTATCTATCTCGACCTCATTATCTCGCATTTGAATAACAGATCATTGAAAAAAACAACCCAATAGCCCTGTAGCTACTCTATGTACATATACACAGCAGAGTACTCGGCATTGAAAGATGCCCTTGAACTTGCCCTGACTAAATGCTTTGCCAACAGCCTGCAAAGGGAAGCAGGGTATGTAGAATTGCCATGTTTCCAAGGCAGCTTGGGGCTACATTGCAATGTGCTTGCCAAGGTCGCCATGAATAGACCTATTCCTTCCCCATCACTGAGGTGGACCAAGTTAGACCTGGTGACTTCTTGAATTGCCATCTGTTTTTTTTTTTTTTCCTCCTCCAAAAAAGCATGGTGCTTTGTGAAGTTTTGTCCTGAGACGACCAGTCACGATCCGCACACTAGAGTCATTTGTTCCTGATGCCTTTCTAAGGAAGGCTGAGGAACTGGTAGTTATTCAAATTTCAGAATAACTGGATATCACAGATAAACACAACTAGTACACAGACCTTTTGCAGAAACTTCAACAAATTGAAGTTTACTGCAGATTGAACTTACAACTCTTTTTCTAATGGTCCACTTCTTAAAACATGCTGCAGCAGGATCCCTTAACTTGCTGAAATGGCAGTTTGGACATATGTTGGTCTGAGGACGATGATCTCCATGTTCTTTTTAAAATTAACTACCTGTTTTGCTTTTAGTGCARAATGGCAGGCAGCAGCATTATGTGCATTCTTGATTTCACCATCAAGTTCATCAGGCATTTRGACATTTATAACCTTGGGTAGGGACAGGCAGCTCAGGCCATCTGAGACTGCAGACCCACCTGCTGTGCTTCCTGGCACAGCCTCCATGATTTYAAGAACAAATCTCTGCATGCCCAAGGCAAAGTCAAACATTGTGAGAGAGGAATGGCCATGGACATTTGTTTGTYTCCCTCACTACGGAACTACTCACTCTTTCTGTAATGGCCTGGGAGACTTGCAGTGCAAGGTAAGCAAAACTCTTCTCTGCCCCTCAATCCACCAGAAGAAATCTCAAGTAAGGATGGTAGCATAAATTATTACCAGGAAAAGAAGAGATACTAGAAGGAGAGTGACTTGCATTCTGARTGCTCCTGAACACAAGCAAGTCTGAGTGAACTGTGGAGGGAGAAAAAAAGAGCCAGGGAGGACATTCTGGTATTGAACTACAGCTGGCCTGAATGAAATCATGTGCAAAAAAGAGTCCAAAACTCCAGAAAATTGAAGAAAATGAGCCTGACGGAGCTAGTAGAGATGCCCAGAAGGAAGAACATTGGAGCCTGAAAGGTATGGAATGAAATGTGTATTAACTAACACCAAACTGAAGACAGGATTTGGAAAGCTAAAACCAACAAAAAAAAAACCCAAAAAGCTACCACTTTGTAGAATAGGTCATACTATATGTACTCCTTCAGAGGGTGATCTTCAAAATACTATAATATCTAAGGCAAAAAAAAAAAAAAAGACCAACCTATGCAAGAGTGTAGAGATGGGATCCTGGCAAACAGTCTTTTTGTACTTCATGTTGCAAGTGGTCCAATTAGGAAATATCTTAGGTCCTATTTCTTCATTCATTGCAAATTCATCATTAGAAGGCTTTACTGCACCACCTCTTGAGCAGATATTCCATGCATTCCATTTTCATGCATTTTAAATGCATCTATTCTGATTTTTTCATACAGCACTTTTTAAAATTGATATACTAGTTACTCACCTAAAGTAAACCCAAATATTTAAGTGAATGCATCAAACCTTTCTTCAACCACAACACTTTAATAGATAATAAAAACGTARAAAGAATTATTATCTGGGAATTCTCCCCTTTATCACATCCCACCAGATCCATCTTTATAGACTCAAAATTCCTTTGTGTTGTTGTGGAGAAAGGCAGAAATTATAGGTTTCTAAATATAATTTTTCCAATTTCATCAACTTGCAGTTTATGCCCTCTTGCCTGTATTTGTCTCATAAGTGACTGAGGAGTGATACCACAATGGTATTAGCWTTGCCAGATATGTACTTTAATATAAAAACATCACATATTTCAGATCCAGGAGCCATTTGTATCTGGATTCCAACTTTTCAGAATAAATTATACCCATTTTAAGGTACAGAAAATGCAAAATTGTCTTTGAGAAGTTTGGAAATTCATTTGGCCCTGCTCTGTTTCAGATGGTTACCAGCTGCAAGTTTCTCAAAGACTCCACATGGCTGTGCGAGCTATTCCTYCCCATTATAATAGACGGCAGAGCACCATGTGTACACCCATGTCCATCCACAACCAATATGATGAATAAGAAACAATATATTATCACATGAAGTTTTCTTTCTTCCACTGCCTTTCATTACCATTTTCCTTATTTCTTTTTTTTTTCCTGTTTGTTCCTTCTCTCTTGTCTCTCTTCCTCTCCTTCTCTTCTACTGATGATAATAGAAAACCAAATCTGCTGCAGATCAGGCTGTGATAACTACTCATGAGAAAAGCTTCCCACTCTTATATGCAGAGGCTGGTCCTCCGATAACTCAGAAAATGTAATTTCCTTTGCAACTTTAATCAAATTCTCAACTTCTCAACATTTGTTCTCCAAGAATGAATGGACAGAAGGCAGAAAGAGATGACACTTTTCTTACAATTTTTAGTCAATTTTTCAGATTTCAGAGTATGTGATGTCAGTAGTTAGCATCTASAACTAGAAAAATCTCAATCGCAAGTACTAATAGCACCCACTGAGACACTTACACATTGAAAAAATAGCGCAATTGGTGCCTAAATGTGCTATTTTTTGAGGAAAACATGCGTAAGGCACCAGCCCTTAACAATCCAGGCTTTACACTACCTATATTTTTTTCTAGATTTTTCATACAATAACAAATAAGGAAATATAGGATATTTTCTGTAATAAATAGTATTTTGTAACTACTGTACTACTATAATAAATTGCTTACATATATCTGTCCATTATATACTCTATCAATGAATCAGGGTTGTTCTGACAGGTTCACATATCCACACCTTTTACTGCAATTAAACATCTCATTCCTATTCTGGATTTACACACCACTTCCACTAGCAAGTTCAAAGTTTTTCCCAGTAACATATATTATAGGCTTGCTTCAGGTGCAGATAAGAGATAAAAATGAGCAATGCTTTGTTCCCAAAGATATTCTCACTGACAGAGCATGCCAAAAGGACACGTTCCAAGGATCACAGCTGTAGACAATTATTGACATTATGCTATCAGTGATTGCCTTTATTCCACAGGGATGTTTGAAAAGTATCCCTCTGCAAGGCATTCTAGAAATGGAGATCAGCACACAGATTTGTTGTCAGGAGAGGTAAAACGATTGATTTTATGTTTGCTCTCTGCATGATCATTCCAAAGTATAAATAAAAATGTTGCTACTTCACAATCATAAGACAAAGAAAATTAATAAATTAATCTTCCTGGTCACATTTCGCTATCATTGATTTCTAAATCTGGGATGTTCATATTTTGAAAAAGGTTTCAGCATATAAGGAAAGCTTTTAACAATTAGCACTTCAAACTTCTACTCTCCACTTTCCTCTTAAAGCTCAGGTAGATCTAGGAATTACCATTTTCTTTTCTCCTCCTCTGGATTCTAAGTAGCTATTCATCTTGATATCCTCTATTCCTCGTCCCTCCTTATGTCCTTCTATTCTAGTCCTCTATTCAGAAATAAACTGTATTTTCATTTTAAAGGGCTTTCAAATTAAAATTTCCCAAATTTTAGAAATAAAACTAATGTTAATACCAATATTCTGCATATTAGAATTATATTACATCTCAAACATAAAATTGATCTTTTCAGCTCCTTGAAAATACAGAGAAACATAAAATGCAAATGAAAATTTCAATTACAAATTGTTTTTAAGAAGAGTTAATATTCTGCAATCTTTACAATTCACAACTGAAACAAAGAAAAATAGCATTTTTAAAGTAATAGGTTATGCCTTTTTACTAACCCAAMTTGTATATCCAAAAATAGATAATCGAGGTTATTGACTGTTCTTATGAGCTCAGATCCCAGCTGCATGTCTCTATGCAATGTTTTACCAGGAAATCCATCATATACCGGGCACTAAAATGCAATATCATAAATTCAGTTCAAATTAAATCAGCCACATATTGTCTGTTTTGATCCTTATCCTTGGAGGCAGCCAAAGGAGGTAGAGAATACTGGACCATACCCAGAACCGTAAGTTCATGAGAATTTATGTTTGTGAAACAGCATGATCGCAGGCCTAGGAGCAACTGGGAGACAAYGGAGCAGAATGAAATGCCAATGCACTAGGAGCACATGATGAATGTGTCTAGCTCTGTAAAGAGTCCCATCTGGTTTTATAACTCCTCGCCTTTCCAAGTTCGGTAACCAGATAGCATATATCCTTCTTAAGCATTTTGATTACAAGAAAAAATGGTTTAATAAACAAACCTTGCAATTCTTGAAAATATGCTTCATACAAAGCTAACTGGTGTAAGAGCTGAGTCAGAGATTTAACGATAACAGAAATGTGCTGAAGTTCAGTACATAGGACATATTGTCTCCCTTCCTATTCCAAAATAATGACTGTCCTTGAAAATAACTGTGCAGTCATACTCTTCCGGTTTTCCTCTCGCTGTCCTATTTCTGAAGATGTTTTGCAGTTGCTGCTAGTCGTAGTAAGACATTAAGCAAAATAAGGACGGACAGGAAGATTTGAAAGAAGGAATCAGATGCCACTAGTAGAAAGAGGAATAGAGATGCAGAAGTTAATAATCCAAAAGAAAGTTTATAATTAAATGTTTATCAATGCAGCAGAAGCTAATTTATCCCCACACGGTTGTCTCCTATCAACAAATTCACAGAAGCATTTTTTTTCCTGTGTACAGGAAAGTGATGCAATCATCCAGTTTAGCATGTGAAGGACCTACCAATTTCAGCGGACCTACCATATCTGAGCTTGTCTTGGGTGGCACTAGACCAATCTAGAGACTCTAGGTTCCCACTATAGTTGCAGCTCTTGTACTAAACTGCAGTGCTATCAGCCTACTGGGTCCATGTAGTCTGTGTCCAAGAGTTGTCCATTGGCTCTCCATTTCTGGTGTCATCTGCATCCTGGAAACTGGTTGCTCACTGCTTCATCAAAGTCACCGACAGTGTGGCTCCCTTACTGAGTGGTAGCTATTCACTGCCAAACTCAGACTATATGCAATAGGAACATGAGGATTTCTTAATAATCACTGTATGGTACAGTCATAACCTCAGGCACATGGACAGTTTACTATGTGCAGTTTACTGAAGTCTTTATTAAAATGCTACTGACAATTTACAGCATTTATATCTTGCAAATTATTTGTAAGATATTATTTATTTCTCTCAATCAATTTGATATTCACAATTCTTTCACAAAGTAGCTTGGACAAATATTAAAATATATTAAATAAGAGTAGTTAACGACATCCTCCTCCTGTCAGCATCTACACTGCTCACRTGTATCAAACACTTCCAGTATTGTTCTTTCTCTAATATCCCTGTTTTATCTCATATTTTGCCGATGCAAAATTATGTAAAGCAATGACAGTGAGAGAAAAAAAATCTAGAGGGTACTGAAGAATACGCAACTCCTCGCATTTCCTCTGCTGGACAGGAAATATATGTGTTCACTGGGCAGAGGCAAGAAAACAGATTTCAAGAAATGATGCAGTGTGTTACCTTAAAAAACAATGAACAGCTGCCCAGAAAATGGAGTTCTTTCCTGAACTACTCACATAGTCTAGGAAAGAATTAGACTCAMAAGAAAAAGTAGCTGAAGTGATGGCCAAAACCAGAGCGCAAGCTGTAGGCAGCACAAAACAGGCGCACACTGAATTCCCCACGTGGGCACCATCTTAACAGCACCAAAGTGGAAACAGGGATGAGACAGGGAAAGACAGGGAAACATCCCAGACTCACATGGTGTGCTGCACAACACTCTATAGGGAGTGATAAGAACAGGAGAGAGTGCCTAGYTGCTTGATAAAATAAAACCTCTAAGTGCAAAGATTAAAAATTACAAGTTTTGCAAACGAGGTTTATCTGTTTCAGTGTGATCTGACAACTAGCACAGTGACAAATTTCATTACTCACATTTTTGTCTTGCAATTTTTGTGCAAACAGTTATGCGATGTGTAAAGCAATGTATAGTTTTATATTTCAAAGTATATTGCATTTTGCACATTTTCATCTAGCCCAACTTGAGACACAATTCAGGTGTTAGGTTGGCCTCCACTTTATCACATAAGTTAAAAAAATTGTCTTTTTTGAGCAAAATGATGCTGCTTTTGTCAGGATGCCTCATGAAAAGTAGATTAATGGATTATTAGACAACTTTTCAAGATAATGAAAAAAGATTCCACTTTGTRTATGGAAAATGGAGATTTGTTTAGAGAAGAAAGTTTGGCAGTGTAAATAACTGAAGACAGATTCCCTGAATCTTTGTCTTAAGGTTGTTAATCCCATGTCTTAATACATATATGTTAGCATCAAGCTCCAGCACCCATCAAAGCATCTAAAATCATTTTCTGTGTAAGTAATGCTTATGTATGAGAAAAGCATGCAAAACCTGCCCTTTTTTTTGCATGCCAACATCAATTTTGCAACATGCAGGCTGCTTTTTTCTCCCCTCTTAAAGTATAGATTGTCACACAGAAATGTAGCAACAGCAGCTATTTCTAAATGAAATGCATCAGGAAGCCAAACATACTTTCTCAGTTCATGGACTTACCAGCACAAATCTAGCATCAAGGCAGYCCCACACCACTTCTATTAGCTACATAGGAGCATTATTCTAAAACAGATCAAGTTCTCKAGCAATAGATGTTGGAGAGAAACATAAGACTAGCTTGTGGTCCTTTCTGTATAGCTATATATTGCATTGAGGGCAGCTAAGGTAACTCTTGCAAGCTTTCAGTGGCTCCTCTTCTCAACATCACACAGAACAGGGCAAAAAGCAACTAGTTTAGGGCTATTTTTCTCCTAGTGGCAATTAGCTAACAAAGTCCTCCTCCTGTATTTAATCTCTTCTGTTAAACCCTGTCGTTTCTTCAAGCCCTGGTGCGAGGCCGTTTGCCAAATACATGATTCTCTCATGTGAAACTCTTGCCTCCCAAAGTTGCTGCAGCCGYCAGTCCTCAGTGGTATCTCAGTATGCTCAGCAGTCATGTTAAGCCAAATCAATCCAAATCAAAGCCAACAATGATTTAATGACTCAACGGAAAGCAGTGCTGGATGACCTGTGAAAGCTACAAAGTTTTTCCACTTCACTTTCTTCCTGGATAATATAAATTAGTAAAATGAACTATTCTGCTCCACTGTACGAGTCCAATCAACAGTATCTAGTTTGAAAAGAAAGCAGCTATAACTGAGATCACTCATGTCAGTGGCAAATGGACCAAATCAAAATTGCCAGCTACTTTCCTCTTCAACCAAATGAGGTCCAACAAAAAGGATGTAAATGGAGAGAACCACCATGGGGGCAGAGGAGGAAGGAAATACAAAAATACAACAACAGAAATTGTACTTAAGACTCTGTTTTTCATGAAGACACATGGAAATGGAAATTCTCTACCAATTATCATTAAGCAGTTTGTATGTGGCCCTATGTTGAGCCAATAGAGAGAACGGAATTTCATTTCTATAGATGGACCCTTTTCCCCCCTACTCCTCTAACATCTTTCAGTTTAAATGAAAAAATGCCACTGAATAATATTTATGAGGCTCCCCAGCACGAGGAATGGTTCCCCCAGGCCAGTCTGCTTCCCCAGTTAACTGGAAGGGAAATGTTCAGCRTGGATCCCCAGGTTGCTCATGTTGTGCTCGTGCTCGTGCTCTCAGCTCTTACACACAGAGCGTGTGCATGCACCTTACTAAGGAGAGGACCACGAGTGCTCCAGAAGGCCAGAGTTTCCATCCTGAAGCTCACAACTTTGCCTCTTCCAGTTCACATCATCCTGACTGTCCTTTTAGCCTCTTCTCCCTAGTGTCACCAAAGGATCCATCCTTGACATCTGCAACATCCTCCTGATGGCATATGTCAAGCAACCAAACTTATCTTTTAAACATCAAATAAGAAAAGAAGTGCCTTTCAAATACCATATTTATGCACAGTGGGCATTCCAAAAATCCCTCTTATGCCTTGGAGCAACAAAATAGACATATTGTTCTTTGTCTCATGACTGAACCCTCAAACYTCCCATGCCTCTTCACACATCCCTAGTTGAATGCCAGCCTTGCTGGGATACCTCAGGGTGATGATGCCTTTCTTGTTGACAACACATCAGTGACAAATCCCAGGGAAGAAAAGYATGCAAAGGCGGAGTAAAAAAATGTCTCCTGAATAAAGACAAGGTGGAGTAGGGACCACATCAAACCTGTGTTGCTGCTTTCCCTATCTAAAACTCATTTATATGCAGCACAAATAGTGTTTGCAGCCATATATTCCCTCTTCATTCTGCAAATACTGAGTTACAGAACTGAGGCCAGATTAATTAAATGCTTCCATTACAGAGCAACATTGACCTCTGGGTCTGTAGTTTGCCAGCAGAATAAATCATACAACTTCAAGTCCAGACTTCACCTGATCTTTTAACATACAGAGATACTGCTGAGTAGTTCAGTTGGGTTTGGTCTCAGCAATGTTATACCTGTCCAGTGGCCAAAGCTGCAGTGCCAATCTGGCACAATTTTTGACATTCAATATACTGATGCTTACCTTGGTTGATTTGGGAGCAATTTATTTTACCAGAGGTGAATACCACTACTGCAAGATGGTCCAGAATGCTAGGAAAACAAGCTAGGAAAAACATGCATGCTTATGATTATGCATGTGTTTGTTAATTTAGCTCGATTTACTTGCCCTGCAAGAGCATGTTGCCAAATATCTGCACATACATGAACATTTGGCTAGGCACATTTTTCTAAACAAGACATTGTTCTATTCTCATGATTCACATAAAAAACCTCATACAATTGTGGACATTTAAAGAGCTATCCAGGAAAATACCTAACTTTGCAAAAATGTCTGCTTAATTTATTGATTCATTCTGGACCATCATGGGAAACTCAGGGCCCAAAAATATCTTACCCATAGGCTTTATGTTCACATTTCATTCGTACTGAGAATGACTGACTGTGCTAGAGGCCCTTGGTACCTGTTGCTGAAGTTTCTTTACTCGGTATTTTTCTTGGACAGGACTCGCAGCCAACTGGTTGTAATTGACCCTCTATTGGGACAAGTTAGGATAAGAACATATGCCTTTCCTTAAAAAGAAAAAAAAAGAGGAGAGAGAGAAAAAGAGAAGGAGAAAGAGAGAGAGAAATATCACCAGTATTTATTTTAAGTTGCCTTCATTTCTAACTTTTTTGGCAGAAAGTCAATCTTGTGTCATAATGCAGAAGTCCATTTAAAAGTAGCTCCTGGAAAAAAAGACTGCACAATGAACAGAAACCTAGCTAAAATATAAAATGTAAGAACACAGCAGCAGAGTTATTTCTGCCCTGTAGGGTGTACTGTCTAGTACACCTGATATTGCCGTAAGATTTCTGCATATGAAATGCCAGGCTGGCGTTTCTCTTTAGGGCAGTCATTAGTCAATTTGTCATACATCATGCAAACACAAATTACTAAATTATAACTGCGGATGTGCAAACCTCCTATGGTTCTTTACCTCAGGCCAACTATTTCTAGGCTAAACAAACTTGACACCAGGCTTCAGCAGCAACAGTAACAATTCCACAAGAATCTCAAGGGATTCGTGGCCGTACCATGTGAAAATATGCAAATTCGCTCTAATTTTTCATGTATGAAGAAATAACTTTATTCTTGCTCAACTGCTGCATGCAGAAAAATATATTAAAAACCAAAGCTTCTACCTGTTTACATGAATCCTTCTGAAATGTATATTAAGCTTTGGGGCACACATGTGAAAACTCAGCCCATCTTATCCTTATCTTGCTCGGTGAGTTTATACTCATGCTGCTTTTCTCCTGATTTTCAGCATATAAAGCAAACTTCTGTCTGAGATCTGCAATCCATGCCCAATGGAATCGGCATCCCTTTGTTCCTCTTCCATAGTCCAGAATATAAACTCACAGATAGAACCTAGTAGAAAACTTTCCTCCCGCTTAAACATGTGCAAAACCTTAGTATTTCAAAAGTTATTATACATGTATTTCTTCTTCCTAAAAGAACACGTTTTACATCTATGCTTCTGATTTTCACACATTTAGTTAAATTCCAAGTTGTGAAATACTGATGAAATCTATTTCTTCCTTAAGGAGAAGTGGGATACTCTCTCTCCTCAATTAAGTGCTCCAAACTATCATAAAATGCAGCAGAGAGAGCCAATAATTCTGTAGTACCTGGGATAAAAGTGGTTGTTATGAATTAATAAGTTAGTGAATAACAGGTATTCTTTCCAAAGGACAAGTCCTCAAGCTCTTTAGTAAATTCTTGCTGCAAAGGAATTTACCCTTTCAGGATGATGGCAGCACCATGCAGAGGTTTACGAGGGGTTAAGGAAGGAAGGATGGGCATTTTTAACTAACACGGAGTGTAGTTGGATGAAAACAGTTGTTATTTCTAAAGGAGTAAAGGGCTGCTCAGTCGCTGGTTATTCAAGCAGGCAATACAAAGAAAAATCCTATGTTTCCAGAGGAGAAAAGCAGGGCTTGTAGTTCCCGTCACCTACTGCCCCAGCCACATCTCCTCTCACAGCCCCGTGCCCAGCGGGCRCTCACGGAGGAACCTTCTTTCCTAAGCGCTGGCACAAAGACAAGAACGGCCTTAATGCTGCCAAAATGCCGCCGAGTCAGAAACCAGGCACGGCAAGGGASGTGTCAGGAGGCTGAGGCCTCCCCCAAGAAAGGATGCCCCGGCAGGCGCGTAGCCATGGGCCCACCCGCTCCCGAGAGCAGGGACTCGTGAGGAAAGCACCGCGCGCCTCGCGCAGGCAGAGCCCAAACTTGGCTTTATCGACTGTTGGGACCTTGTGATAATCTGAAAAAATATTAAGGCACAGCAAACCAGGGCATTTTTTTTTCCTGTGTTAGTTTATTTCTTTATTTTATTTTTAAACAGGAACTTAACCTCTTCGGTGGGTTTGAGGCCATAATTCATTGCATCCATTTCTAAGAGCAACGTTATCAAAACTGGAATCATCAAGAAATTGCATAAGATGACACTGTTTAAGTACAAGTCTAATTACTACAATCTTTTTTCTTTCCCCTCTGCCCCCTTCTTTTTGTTTCCTTTGCATAGATCCACTTAATCCCATCTCTTAGTGTGGGCAAAAGCTGACAGTTGCATGACAAGGAATGTTTCCCTTTGTAAAAGCCTACTTCCTCTCTGGGTAGTTTTAGTCTAATTGAAATGTTTCCTATTAAGCTCAATCAAGGCAGCAATTATCTAATTACTCACTTATGCTTTTCCAGTCAAAAATTGTTCAACCAAGCATATTAAAGGGCTGCATACATATTTATTATTGTTTTTATATGTCTCTGGTTTAGCTTTAAGCAACAGCTGGAATATTTTTACGGTTCTTTTGTACTGTCCCTAAGTCAGATTGCTACTATTTTTTTACTACAAAGAATTGTGCAGGTCTCACAACCTCAGCTATGTGGCCTCAAAATTGTGCAGTAGGTAGATGACCTCCTCAGAATCAAGTTACCACTCCATAATATGACACAGAGAAAAGAAAGTTGCAAACAAACCCATTTCACATAAATGGGCCTTGCATTCAATTTGCAAGACAGAACTGTCCAAAGCAASTCTGAGGTCCTCCTATTTAGAATTTATTTTACTGATGCAGCTTATCTTTTCAAAACTGACTGTTGATTTCGGATACCACTGTTTCTAGGGTCACAATYTAAGGCACTATAAAGTAACATCTAAGTTTTTGGGAAGTGATGAGCAACCACACACTGAAGCCAGGCCCCTTCAATCATGTGAGCTGGAGAACACTGAAGTCTCCTTCGACACCGAGTCTAGTCCATTGCGGGGGYTTGTTTGTTTGCTTATCCTTTTAAACATATAAATAGCATGGTCCAGATGACAAAYACTTAAAACTCCATCTTAAATCTAGAAAGGCTTTCTGAGCTCCCAAGTCATTTCTAACTGAGCYTTTCCTGCACATACATAGCCCATAAAAAGGGAGCACTGCTCTTCATACAGCRGTCTCTCTTGTGCAAGTGAGATGGATACAGCAGAAACAGTTACAGAAGACTTCTGTCCTACGCTACAGAAACAGCACCTTAACATCTTTGAGGATCATAGAAGACTTCCTCCAGTACCTGGTGAAGATCACTAAGAGATGCCCTTTGACTTCAGTGGTTTTGCATGTGGTCAATAAGCRGAAGGCAGCCTTTTTACAACACCGGACAGCCCAAGAATAAAGGACTGCAGACATGCAGGCTTGGCACTTGCTATTTCCCAAAAACGGTACATGGGCAGGGGSATGACCCAGTGCTCAAGCGCTCTCATGTCGCGAGCAGCTGAGCCGCTGCGTGACTGGTCCTCCTCAGGCTGCCCCCACCCAGCTCGTCCTGCTCCGCCAGCTGAAGCTGGCTGTCAAGCACATGGGCTCCTTCCTGCTGCTCTGGCCACATTCAGGTTGTGCCTAATATTGACAGAGAGAAAAAAAAAAGACAGAACCCAAGAGATCCCATTTTCTCTTTAAGGTCACATTACACGTTTTGGCAGCAGGACTGCTTAAAAGCTATGGGAATATTTAATTGTTCCAAAAAAGGAGAAAGTGGGAAAAGTAACATAAACGAACATTTCAGGAAAGCAAAACTAGAGAAAGTCACCCAACTCAAGCTTATCAGTCGGACYGCAATTAGCATTAGAGATCACGCTGCTAGAGTTACGACTGCGTGGCATCCCTTGTGCAAGAGACATGCCACACGTACGTGGGCCTGAGGCGCACACCCAGGCAGGCGGTCTGGAAACACTTAGTGGCCATAGCCTGTGCTAGTATGTAGGAAACCTAACTTCAATTCCGAGACCCAGCACATCTGGGACAAAAGGAGAACTAAATGACAATCATCACATGGTTGCCCTTTATTAATTTGCGGAACACAATACTCTTTTGTCATAATGCTATGAACGTATTCCTGTTTTCTACTTTTTAAAGTGAAAATGTTCATTGTTAGTAGACAGTATAATTTTACAGAAAAAAAAAGAGTAATTTCAGACCTATGTTGTCATAGTCAGAATGTAAATGGATACATCTACAGTATTTCATAAATWAACAAAATGCACTATTTTTCCCACTACCTGACTGTGATGTTGTTTCATACACATTATCAACAAAAATACAGCTGCCTGGTGTTTCTGGAAGATATATGTGTATAGCACATATACCCCATATGCATGGTGGTAATGTCCATGTGAAAAATTGGGGAGGTATGTGATACCTATGACTGCATCACCTGCCCACTAGCCCAGCTCCCTGGGGCTTCACTCTGACATTCCAAACCCCTGAGCAGCCTCAAACAGCTGCCACGGGCAGGAACCAAAAAAGGAAAAAAAGAAAAGAAGGGGAAAAAAAAAAAAAAAAAGCAGTGGCCCCAAACCTGACAGTGCATTGTTGTTATTCTTCTTCTCTTGCCTCTCTCCAAAGTTCCTCCCTAGAATGAGCTGAGAACCATCCCTACYCTGAATTACAAAAGCAGCAAAGCCAATTCTGAACTGCTGTGTAGAACTGCATGTAGAAATATTACAGCTCAAAAATCCTTGCGTGCCCCAAATGAAGTTTAGYACCATAATGGTATCAAATGAGATTTATTATAGGAATCACAGCTATGATGAGTGGTTCTAAATTTCGAAAGCATTGAAAGATTCAGAATTCCCAATATCCCAATGCAATGAACACCATAACCTTAAGGATGAGTACAAAGAAACAGTCCAGCTGCAYAAAGAAGTTTCTTACTCAAACTTAGAAAATAAAAGACTAGAAGATTACGCTGTCATAAAACTCAGGGCAGACAGGTGTAAATTACACTAAGTATCAATCCAGTCTTTTCAAATTTAAAAGACTTAAAATTTTTATTGTTAAAAGATTATTTTTATRAGATTTATTATTAAAAGATTTATTATTAAAATATTAATAAAAGATTTATTATTAAAAAGATTTAATTTTTTATTATTGAAGTCTACTAGGCCAGGTCAGTGAAAGCTAATGTCTCCTTGCCATCAGCAGCAGTCTGGATGGCAAAGAACAGGATCAGATCTCTTATCTTTAGTCCATATTCCAGAAAAAAACCTATTTTCTAAATGATATGAATCATGACATATGTAAACACTTTCACTTGCAGACTACTCTCTTACATCATCTGGAGTCCTATACATAAATAAATAGGTCTATATGTGGAGTCAGATACCCATGAGCTTTAACTAGTTCTGGTCCATACACTTTATGTTAACAAGAAAGAGCATCTTTGCACAGTGGTTACTATTACACATTTATCCAACAATAAGTCCTGCAAGCAGTTAATTCCTGCAACAGAAYGGCATGAGGAGCCATGTTTAATTCAAGTGTCTGTTTGCTGGGCAGACACATGCTGCAGCAGAGGGGGGACCAGCCGAGCATCCCGACGCAACCGATTCTTCCCTTGCATGTGTGGTCTYCTCTCCTCCTTCAGCTGTTTTTTTCCTTCTGTCAGTAAGCTCTTTGGACAATTTAACTCACACTTTTTTTGAACTCCAGAACTTACCCTGAGAGTCTTGACTCTTGATTTGAGTTCATTACTGCTACCACAATCCTAAGGCTTTTTTTTTTTCATAGTTACAGTTGTCAAACATTGGAACACGTTAACCAGAAGGGTTATGAAATCTCCATCCTTGGAGGTACTAACACTTGACTGGATATGGCCGGCAGCCTACTTCTATCTTGGCTTGGCTTTGAACTGAACAAAATTATCTCCAGGGGTCCCTTCTATGGTTCTATTATTCTAGTGGTAGCACTAAGAGCAGTAATAATGATAATAAACCAGTCTACAGGACAAAGTAAAACATCTCAAAATTTCATTCARTCTTCTCTTTAGTTTTCACTAGTCTTATGAAAAGGGTTCTCCAACGGCAGTGAAACAGGTACTATAATTTGAAATTCATCCCATATCATCAAACAGTTTAACTGATACATTTGAATGAGAATGAAATATTAATGAAAAAATTAAAAATGAATTCAATTATAAAGATAATTTGGAAATATCAAATAAATATTATTCTTTTTTTTAAATAAAGCTTTGAAAAATATAAAAGGTGTTAAAACTGTCTGGATTGAGTTTGCTAAAAAGTGTAAGGGGAAAAGTATCAATATGCAGCCACAAAGAAAGTGCAACTAAAAGCACATGATAGCTCTGTATTCTATTATGAATATGATGACCTCATTGCTAAATAATTAGCAAAACAGTTGATTAGGAATTCTCTTTTCATGACACATGTTAATACTTAAGGAATTTTGATAGCACCAGGAGTTGCAGGAGAGCAAAGCAAAAAGTATTTATCCTAGAAAATTTCTCATATCACAGACAATAAGTTCAATGGAAATAAATAAATAAATAGGATTTATTAAAAATAGCTACTGATAATTAATTTTTCCTGAGGCCAATAAAATCTGAAGGTAGAAAGGTTAAGAGCATAGAGGGAAAAGACTAGAAAAATTAAAATCCTTAAAATCTTTAAATCGTTGTAAAGCAGATAAACCCAGAGGGGGCTGAGAACATTAGGAAAGTCCCAATTGCACATGTAAAATAAAGGAATGGATAAAACATATGTAAAACTTGAACATTTTTATATTAAAAAGAACAGTGCTCCAGCTCTTACTGTTCTGTCTGATTAGCAAACCGCTCACTACAGGAATAATGAAGCCTGGAAAGCATGATCTGTACAATTTACCACACCGGTTCTCAAGAAAAACATGATGTCAGGATCTTGATAGTAGGTGGTCTTTAAAGGCAATATGTTGATTTCACATAACACGGATTCAATTTAAAATGTATGTGCAAATAGACAATGCACATCCAAATCACAAACCACAATATATTACCTTTGTACAGAGATATGTAACAGTGTAATTCCTCCAAATTAAAGGTTAAACTGCTCCCAGAGGAAGAGTTGTCTAGCCAGCCCCAAAGCAATATAATCACATTACAGACCCACGAGGAAGTTAGAAGCCATCAGGACGATTGCCTTTGGAATCTACCATGAAGCTCGATAGTGCTGCCAGTAGCTGATTTTCCACAAGCAAGAATCTGTTTTTAAAAACAATTCTAATCCATTTTGCAGCAAGTACTAAAAGCTAAACTGTAAGATATAAGTAGGAAATTATCTATCTGCCTTATTTATATAGAACTGTTTAATCTTGTTAATACATATGTCTGGTCATTTCATAGAGGGAATTAACCCACCACTATATCACTTTTGAGACTGTAGAGTCTGTACATTTATTTCTGTTATTTCATTGTCATATTTCTTTTTTTTTTTTTGCACTACAGTCTGATTCTCAATGTCACATTAAACAATCATTAGATAAACAGAAATGAGTTGGATCCCATTTTTGCATTAGTTTAACAACAGAACAGCTAAAATAGGAAGGGACCTCCAGAGATCATCAAGTCCAGCCCTCCTCACCCAAACAGGGTCACCTGGAGAACACTGTCCAGGATTGTGTCTAGGCAGCTTTTGAACAGCTTCAAGAATGGAGACTCCACATTCTCTCTAGGCAGCCTCCCTCAGGGCTCTTTCACAATATTTTTTCCCCTTGCATTCAGATATAGCTTCCTATTTCAATTGGTGACCATTGCCTCTTGTCCTGTCACTGAGAAGAACCTGGCCCCACCACCTGTAATGATTTATGGTCTCTCACTTGCCACGTGGCATTCCTGGTAAAATGACACCCTACTCCAGGCAGGAAGGGTGAAGAAGGATCTGCTACTGACACAATTTTCTCTGTTACACAACAGTGGGGGAATGACCTAGCACATGGGAAGGCTAATGATGAATCTCTTCAGGCTTGGGGTATTTCAAACTACATCTCCGACTTTCTGTTCTTGTCAACAGGAATTACAGCACAGCTGTATCCTGCGCTCAGAAGAGACATCTTCATTTTGGATCCCAGCAGGAAGAAGCACTCTTCGTGCAACTCTAAAGCAAGCACATCAGCTGAAAAGAGGATCAAGAATCTAGAAAAAAAGATTTTTTGCACATTGACTTTCCGYTTAACTTGCCCCACTGACAGCCCGATTGCTCTCACACACTCACATGATACTTGAGTGTCTCATGGTACTCAAACACTCTTAAATACTGTGTTAAATCCTTAAATTGAAGGCATTTGGTAGGTGTTCTGAACATCCCTCTTAGGCTAAAATGGAGATGCTAGTCTTCTGACAAATCACACTTTGATGCTTCAGCCATTAAAAGTACAGTTGTCATTGCTTTGTTCCACCATGGGAATGCAGTGTGACTAATTACAAGATTTAGTAGAAATCTTAGTGGAAGATAAGAAAACAGTAGTTTGTGGAAACAGCACCATACAAAATGAGCATAAACAGTACATGGCTGTTTTATTCGCTGTCTTTTCCTAAGGTAAATATGTGCTGGCAGTCAAATAATTCAAGGGAACTTGCAAACCAGCCATGACAAGATCCTTCCAGAGATCTAGAAACTCACTTCAAAAGAGACTGCCACAGAACATTTTCTCTAGCGGCTTTTCATGCAGCTTGGCATAGCAGTAGCCTTTTCTGTCCAATTGTTTCCCAGCTAAAAGCACATCCTTTCCACAACTGCCAGCTAATTCATTTAGTTGAGAAAGACACAGCCAACGTGTCACACTTTCCAACTTGCTTAAAACTCACTCTTGTAACACCTTCGCCTCTCACAAGGGGAATCATTACTGGAGTTCAATGTAAAGTCATATTTTTTTTTAGACAGCCTTGATGTTAACATTTGTCTGTTAATACAATAATTGCCAAGACATATTAAAAAGGGATAATGTAAACACACCAATGAAGTAACTGATGAGGTAAACAAACCTAATGATTAATTCCCTTTCCAGGCACTAACTACAAAATAACCTCAATGTTATATGTTCCTGTAACTCCATATACATCTGCTAACAAACATTATTTAGAAACTTCTTTCACAGAGGTGCAAAGGATGGGCTCAGTTGCACCAGATCTCGAGAACTCTTGATTCCAATAAATTTAGACAACAGCTGAAGGCACTCAGCATCCACCCCAATCACTAGCTAAGTAGTTACCCTGCAGTCACACTGGAATTTGTACTTGCTAATAAAATTATGCCAATGACACAAGCAGCACAAAACTGAAGTACGTAGGTTCACATTGTTTTCGGTTCATTCATGGAAACGCCCCCCTTTTACCCTCTGTCAACAGTTCTGACCTTCCCCTTTCCTTGTGCTGCAGTGAGCAGGCAAGATGACAGCTAGTGGCTCCAACGCTACCATGTGAAATAACACGAGTCTTTTCCAGCACCATTCAAGCTTCAAGTCCTTTCAGATACCTCACACTATTTGAGACTGTGGACAGTGATGGAAGTTTTGAGCACATGCTGGTGCTAACCGGTATTCTCTTCTTGGAGGGTAAGGAAGGAATATTTCCCATTGAGCCAAATCATCTGAGATGTAATCTGTTTTTCACCCTCCCAGCAGGATCCTAGAGACAAGCATATTTGGATTCAGAACGCTATGAACTGGAAGTGGAATACTGAAAGTAAATAATGGAACATTTAGTTTGTCACAAGTTGCAGTTAAAACTCAGTGAAAATAAAGGCTACATCCAGAGGGCAATGAGGCTTTCACCTGAATTTCTGTGGAAAAAAAGGAAGCCTGAAGTCTTCACAGACCATGTTTCTTTCCTCTTTTACTACAGCCGGAAATAGTGAGAACAACTGCAACTGACTGGAGTTTTGAGAAGCACAGACTAAGGGCATCTGCCTCAAATTATATTGAGAGCAACTGCAACACAGCAGACTTGTACTTACATGGATGATTTTCTGTGTACTGCCAAGATTAGAATTCCTAGTCTGCCTCAGTCTCTACCTTTATTTCTCTTGGCTTTAAGCAAGGCAGAACCAGAGATGCCATGTGACTTTCCTACAGAAAGGAACAAGGCTCAGCACAGAGGCCGGTTTATCACTATTCAACTAGTTAACATGCAACCACCGAGCCAGGGTAACCTCCTTTGCGCCCATTCAAAGCCCTATGTACTCATCTGATTTACAGGCCAAACTCAGAAAACTTGATTTACCAAAGCCTAAACCATAAAGCGATACAATCAGAGATGTCTAATGATSAATTGCAAACTCAGAGCTAAAATTAGAACTGAGGGTCACTTGCTCCTGAYTCTGTTCRTAAGGTCTAGGATACACTGACCAATACAAAGGATGAACCTAATTCATATGCACTCACTTCTTCAATGCTTCTGTAGGATACTTAAAGAGCTAAATGAGTATGTGTTAAATGATCCCAAATTATTCTGAAGTAATCAAAAGTCAGCWCACTTTTCTGACCTACTCTCTTGGCTCCTAGACTTATGTACTTGAAAGGAATGGGTAGGCCTACCAGTTTTAGAGGGGCAACTTAGTTGCACATGCCTGTCCTAAATCACTAGCCTCTTTTCCTTGCTCCAAGGAAGCCCCAGCACTATAACTGATTAAATTAGGCAGAATTTATCCTTTCTATCACAGCAGGCTAAGAATCAGGTACCTTGTCTAAGGAAAAGCTTCATACGGTTCCTGAGACAGAGCTGGGCCTGTTCAGCCTGAAGAAGAGAAGGCGGAGAGGGGGTCTGATCAGTGTATATAAATACCTTAAGAAAGGGAGCGAGGAGGATGGGGCTGGCCTCTTTTCAGCAGTGGCCAGCACTAGAGGAAATGGCCACAAACTGAAGCATCAAAAGTTCCACAGGAACTTAAGGAAAAATTTCTTAACAGTGAGGGTGACAGAGCACTGGAACAGGCTGCTAAGAGAGCTTGTGGAGTCTCCTTCTYTGGAGATCTTCAAAACYYRCYTGGAYRYCACCCTGTGCCACATGCTTTAGGAGACCCTGCGTGTGCAGGGGGGTTGGACTAGATGACCTCTAYAGGTCCCTTCCAACCTTAAGCATTCTGTGAKTCTATGATACTCAACTGGGAGAGATATAAGCTCACTGGGAGAACATTTGTCCCCGCTTCAGATACTAAGATATACACTTACATTAATTTTAATGCCCTTATCATTAATCTTGAATATCTTACTAGAATAAATTTGATCTACCTAAGTCTAAAAAACATGGAAATTCTGTATCCCCAAGATAAACATTCAGTTGAGAAACTTTGTTTTCTTCCTGTTTCACCTCAGACCTTCAGTATGTTTTCTATTGCTACAATGACATTTATACAAAACATTTTCTCTCAATGAGATTTTTTTTCCCCCAGTTTCAGGAAAAAATAGTTTCAATTAATGAGTTTGTCTTTATTTCTCTTTGTCTTTATTTCACTCTCCTTCTCTCAATATCCCCCTTTTCCATCCCAGGTCTCAGAGGTAAGATGAGGAAGAGGGGGGCATCTCACTCACCTGGGATGTAAAGTCTTTGGTTATTCCAGTGACAAAGTAGAAGGGGAGATTTTCTTCCATAAACRCACAACTCTAAGGCTTTGAGAATGGGCTTTCCTGGCACTCCATTGCACCATCTTGTTAGCTATATTCAGAAAAGAGCCTTCTCTTTGCCCAATGTCCATCTATCTTTTTCACTGTAGCCATATTCCATTTCTGGAGATTCTCCAATACTACTATAATATTAGTTAAATTTAAAAGCAAAATTACCTGAAGTATTTTATTTGGTTATAATTACTACTGTTACACACAATTAAAAAAAAAAAAGTCTCCCTGCTTAGCATATTTTTTAACGCCAGGCTTCAGCATGCTGTGATGTGACATATGAAGAAGCTGTAAATATCTGCTTATCTTTGGTTGGTGTCCAACTGGAAATTGATCTGATGTCATTCTCCTTAAAAATTTGCACACAACCCCAGTATCCTGGTCACCATTTCCTTTCTCAAAAAAGTAAYAGCTAAATACCCCCAAACCTGTGCAAGAGCTACAACTAAGCTTGAGGTGGATGCCACATTCACCCCCTCACCACACTGCAATAACTGAAAATGCTACTTCGTAAAATATTTTTGTATTCCTCAGTATTGAAAAAATAGCATATAAACCATTTTTCATATGCACATGGATATAAAAGGAGTCTTGAATGTATGCAGTTTTGTTTTGATGGGCTCTTAACATATAGGCATTGAAAATAAAGTTATTGGTATATTTTATATTCCAAGTTCCTTATAAAAATGCATCGGGAAAGCTGCTTCCAATACTTCGGCAGTGTACATTTTAATAGGGAAAAATAACTGCTGATTATTATGAAACAACGAGCCACATTTTGGTTAATCCAGCCAATCAGTAGAAAGGATTTTAGGCCTTCTGTTTTATATTTGTGTGCAAACAGCTGTATTTCATTTTTCAGCTTCTTTGTTTTCCAAAGCTTTTTAACTTTTTGTCAGATAAAATCCCTGTTGTCATGGTGGCCAATACACCAGCAAAATTGGGGTGGAGGAAGGGGGAGATTATAGGAGAATCGAAAACCCTTCAGTTGAAGTTCATTTACCAACAAAAGCCCCAAAAGCCACACGTATAGAATTAAGTTTGCCTGTAGGTAAAATATTGACTCCACAATGCATTACTTTGATTTGTTAATACTCCCTATTATAGCAATATCAATCAATACTGGATAATTTACTGCTACAAGACAGTATAAAAATACTCTATCAGACAAATGTGATACTGCAGAATTCCCAAATTCSTAATTTTGTTAGCAATTTATAATGTCTTTGGGAAACAGTTTGCATTTGTTTTAATAAAGCCATTGGGGAAGCATGAACACTGGAAGAATTCCAGCTGCAGAACRTGCAGTTCTTAAAAATTAAAAAGAATAATTTCATGACTTTTTAATGTTTTATTGCCTCTTTTGAGATTTACTTTAGAATTTAATATGTTTGTTACACTGTAAAAATCTGGGTAGAATTTCAGTAGGGTCAAAAAGTCTAAATCTAGCTTGCACTGCAAATTAAAGTGAATTTGGTGTTCTCAGTTCAAACCTCCAGAGACAAAGGTTCGTGTCACAGAACTACTGTATGCAAAGTATGATAACATAAGAGCTCCGTCGTCCATGCATGCTGGAAGGATCGATCYGTATTTTGGTATTAAGCCTTTCTCCAGAGAGATCCACGAAACGCTTGCAATACTCCACTGATAATCTAAAAGAGGAGTATGTCAGCTTAGGCAAGGGCTAGTACAGACTAACCAGCAAGAGGCGTCACGTATCTGCCCTTTCAACCTCTTTTTAAAGGACAGCCACTCTTATTGGCAACACTAAAAAACAACGTACGAAAGAAAACTAAGCATTTCAAAATCTGTGGGCCAAATGCATGTTTCTCAACCCTCTCCGACTTCAAGCCATAGCTTTACTTTCCGAAAGGAATGCCAAAGGCACTTAAAAAGAGGGGGGAAAAAAAGAAAGAAAAAGATAGAAAAGAGAGACATCTTCCATCTCAGATATGGCCYAAGTTGACCCTTGAATTCCACCAAACATTTGCTACAAACTAATCAGAAATGCAAAATGTACTTGTTCAAAATTGTTTATGTACTATGTAAAATTGATTTTTTTTCTTTAATACTCAAATTTAGTCCATCTGTTGAGAAAACAAAATATTCTAAATATACACAAAGAGTAGAGCTGCTTCATTCCACTGGCCATATCCTGCGGTAGATGCATTTTCATCAGCGTGTTTGTCTTGCAGACAAAATGAATATCAGATGGCGGTTTTGAAAAAGGGCAGACCTAACATGAGGTGATTAGTTTCAAAAACAGATTTTTATTCTTGATAAATTATTACCAAATACAATCATCTGTTGATTGAGGATATAAAACAGATTGGTCATACTATAACCCACAGGTTAAATGAAAAACGGAAATAATAAGTTTATTTAACATAGGCTTTCATTGAGTTCCCAAGCAGTGCAAATCTAAGGCAAATAATTAGATTTCCAATATAAAGATATACATTTGTTAAACCAGACATTTCTTGAGGTCGCCTATTTCTTTATAGGCCATACTGTCTACATGTTTTGTACTAGATGTGTGCACAGATCTTTACACATTTGTATAAATATATCACTTCGACTTGCAAGCAATGATTAATGTACTTTGTATAGGACAAATCCACTAGTACTGCCATTTTATTCAATTAGAAATTGTAACCTATAACAGTTACTGATCACTTGTGGATTTGAGAAACCTGCTGGCCTATAAAAAAAAATTCTAGTAGAGTATTACAGAAAAAAAAGTTTTTGGGTTTTTTTTTATAACACCAAGAGTCCTACAAAAGATCTTTGACTTATTAAAAGCAGCACAGAACAATACCTGCCTAGTAGCTCTTATCAAAATCATGCCATAATGAGTTTCATATGAATTTCAGGAGGAAATGATACTTGTTCAAAATTACCTTGTATTACCTTGAAGACAAATTACAACAGTACCATGTTTAACATGAAGATGTGGAGGTGGGGAGAAGGAATCAGATCCTGTGATTCTTATCCTACACAACTCTCAGATTTCTATGGAAAATCAGTATTATTAAAGGCAGCAGAATCTGGCCCAAAGTAGACACTCCTCCCCCAAGGAAAAATTATGGCATTGTATCATATTTTTAATGTGTTCTGTATTCTGAGATAGTTATTGTCACAAAATTTCCTGCAAATAAATCCTCAKTAAAATGATAAACTTAGACCTGCATAAAAATCTTGCAGTCTTAGTAGTGATAAGAATAAAAAAAAATTGAAATTTTAAGTTATTAGAGGTAGCCCTAAACGTGAGATAGAACATTTCCGTTAACAAAAGGACAGAAAAACTTTTAGCCAGCAATTGGCTTTGATTTAAAACTAACTGTAAACGTTAGATACAGAAGAAAGCTTATGCAGTCCTTGGTTTCTAAAAAATATAGGTTAAATCTGTAAAAAGCTATTCTTTGCATACATAAAGGTGCTGCCATTTCACTTCATCACCATTCTGAGATTTCAAAATCACTGAGAAACARCCATGTGCCCCTAACCAAGGGAAATTTCATTTCATACTTTCTACACTCTACTCGAAGGCACCTGAATGTATAAATTTCCACTAAAATGTAAATTACAAAAAACCAAACACAAAAAAAAAACCCCAACTTTTTTACCTTTCTGAAGACCTTTAGGTCCACTATAGGTATGAGTAGAATTTTCTGAAGTATAGCTACACACTACATTAACTAAGCCCTTATACTTACTTTTTACAAAAGCTTTTATAAAGCGTCATTCTTATTTATGCTATTTGAATCATCTATGACACTGTTAACTTGTCCCATTTTAACTAGTTTAATTTTTGTATTGCAGACTTCTTCCAGGTGGGGGGTAATGTGGATCTCCAACAATGCTATCATGGTGTTTGCCTGCTGGAATCTAAATTTTTTTTGCACTGACTTTTGAGCATCTTTGTTCATTCTAAGTGCTATTACGTAGGATTTGATATAATTGACTCTTAAGCCCAAGATTTCTCTGAACATCATCATTTGTTTTGTAAGGCAAGAGGCACGCTGAAGTAAGGGGATCAGTAATCATCATTAGAACATCATTTATATGAAGTTTAATTCCTACCCCCTCAAGTTATGGTCGTTTTTTAACTTGATTTTTTTGCATGCAAGAGGCTCCATAGTCATTAGCAAAAAAAGTATCATTCCTGTCAAATGAACAGTGGACTGATTAGTTCACATAGTTCACATAGGATCTTTACGTAAGTGTATTTTTATGCATTTGGCTCTCCTAAACAACAGGGACAAGAGCACCTAGCTGATTATCATTCGTTTTGCCAGCTTGGTATTATGCAACACTAACACCAAAATTATACAATTAAATATAGATCAGAGAGGAAGGCTGGAATGAGCATCAAGGGGAAAACTTTAAGAACAGCAGGATTGAATGAACAGGAAAATTTTAAGTATACAAAGTATATACATATGTAGACATAATCAAACAGCAGCAGCTACAAGATCCCACATCACAGGCCTGCCCAGCACGTGATTTAATTGTACCAAATACAAGAACTAAGAATCCATTATTACACAAGGCATGCAGAAACCTATTCCTAAAATGTGTGACAAAACACATACTTCAAAACACATCTATTCAACAGTGCAGAATGCATAGTAAAACAACATAGGTCTAGAGGGTCCTTTAGCCATCAAGTGTGTGATATGGGCAGGCATTTCACTAGCTCCTGTATTTTTGCTTGAAGGACTGCAGTACAACATCAGGTCATTTTCCAAATATTTCCGCAGGTCTCTTGGCATGTCAGAAAGGACTCGCACACAATGCTGTCACCCTCTGCAGGTTTACAGCCTCACAAGCTATGTGCAGATATCCATAATAGCCAAAAAGTCAAAGTTGTGTGTTRTCAGTAACATTTTTGTTTAGTTAAGGAGGATTTCATTCAGCATTTCTATTTACTACTCAGAAGAAGAGAGTTCCTTCACCAAATGAAGCCTCAGTGTGCCACAGTGCATTTGCTTTTCCCAGAATCTGGAAAGGAGTGCATGGACTCAATTTGTAAATTTCATATATATTCACTAACTCTATTAAATAATATCCATAAGAATTTCCATCTTTACATTGGCATCACGAAGCATTCAAATAAGGATACATTACTGTTTTCTATTCTGTCTCTCCCTGCACCCCAAACTGCATCCTAAGTTTACTTTTCTTAGACACGTAGTTATCTTTATCCTTCACTTCCACAACGTTTAAGTGTCATCTCCACTGTGACAAAATTAACCATACTTAACTTACATCGCTTGGGAATACATTATAGAGCCCTTGAGGATCATAAAGCAGCTTTGACATAGAGTTGTCACTAAGAAATATAAAGGCAAATTACAYCTCCACTAAGCAAACAACTTGCTATCAGTGGACTCAGCTGTGACAACACAAATGTTTGTCTTCTTCTCTGCCCGAGGCCTGAGCACCCAGAGGATGCTCAGCTAACTACTGTGCATGCTCCCCCAATGCTCCATCTTCAACTTTGAACTTTATTTTCCTTTTTTAATATTTATTTTAATACATCAGAGAACATGCCTGATCCCTTCAGTACCTCAAGGAAGGTGAGCGGTTTGTGGAATTGGCACGAATTGACACTGAGGATAGGAAATTCTACAGTATGTGGATTAAGAAGCACAGGTTTTTCTGTCAGACACAAAAGGATGCAAGAATGTAACTTTGACAAGTAAAATGGTACATAAAGAACGTGTAATTTGATTACAAAGAACGGTCCATGGAACTTGACTAATCCTTTATTGTCTAACCTCAGTGTAGCAGATCATCAACAAATCCACCAAATTTAACAGAAAACTCTGACACCTTGAAAAATGGGTTCCAAAATGACCATTTCTTTTCTCCTTGCTGGCTTTACTCTAARATGGAAACTCTAAATAATCCCAGATATCTTGGCTAAATAAAAACAGGAAAAKATATTTTGTTTGTTTTCTTGTGGTCCCCTCTTCCCCCCTGCCACTGCAGGGTGATGAATTGCAGGCAGAAARGATGAAAAGAGATTTTACAGAACTGGAGAAAAGCCCGAGTTTAGGCATCCTCTTGGCATGAGACAGTTAACCTGAGCCAGGGCAGCAGGGAAGGATTTTAGCCTTCAGGCGACCTGGGAGGGATCCCACTGCCTTTCYACCCACTGAACTGAAAGAGTTAAGGATTCAGAATGAGTCAGGGACTTGGGCTTAAACCAAMATCATGGTTATTTTTTTAATTAGTTTGTAATGTAAGAGGTGAAAGCAACCCCAACCTCGCCTGAATRATATAGGGCAGTCGTGGCAAAGCAGAGGAAAGCAAGAAAAGGAGAAGTCCCTGTGTCACATCACGCTGCTTCTCTGTGCAAGTCAGGAAGGGTCAGCCGCCCGTCCCCTTCTCAAGCAGCTCAAGGCTTTCCCTCTGGAAAGCTCTCATATGCCCAGACACACTGGGTTTGCAGAGCTGATGGACCAACATCCCTATCCCTCCAGTTCTAGTGGAAAGTCCCCCTTTCATCCAGGCTGATGTTAATAATGATAAAAAGATGCCCAAGTATGATGACTTCAGTTTTTGATTTTGTTTAAAAATCARCATATGAAGTTTGCTTGACTGATATTTGAAAGAATTGTTCCTTGTAACAATCAGCTCCAGCAATAACACAAGAAGGTCTAGGACTGCATTGCTAGGAGCTTTATCAATATATTGGAAAACTTCATTCTCTAGATGTTATTTCATTTGGTATTAAAATGTTTATCATAGCAGTGATCTTGGTCTCTGATTTTTTAAGTAGATTATTTCTTCCTCCATATTAGTGCTCGTGCACAATTTAAGAGCAAAAACATCAATAAAATACAGCATTATTAATTCCCCATATGGGCCAAAAACATCTCACTTTCACCTTCCTAAAAGCATCAACCACTACCTGTGAAGAGCAGGCTAAAAACATAACTAATTATTGCAAAGTGCTTGGAAGATAAGAAAGGCTATAAAAAAACCCTATGATATTAATCTTGTACATCACAACTGCCTAGATAAGTAGCTACCACAAGGAGCACAACACAAGTAGACCCTAAGTAGTTCCTCTATGATAAACGAAAATCTAGAGAATTTTCAATATCAGAACAAGAAAATGTGCAAACTGAGGAAAATGTCTCCGGGTTCTCTTTCCGCTTTGGATAATCACTATGTGACAGCAGGTATTTTGATGCTCCGTAGCAGCACAGAACACAGTGAGACAGTGTTTGGATACACACATGCTCAATCCACCCAAGGGTTAGATGGGGAACAGCACTGAGTTTCAAACCTCACAGCCACAGAACCGGGAAAGTATAGGAAACTTCAGGTCGAGCCAGAGAAGATATGCTGACCTTCTAAAACATTTGCAGCAAAAGCTGCAACCAGAAAAAGAGCTGCTATGGTTTGAACTATGTAGCACTTTAGTCAATTTTAGCTCGGGAGGATAGCTTTGGTTACCTCTATATTCAAGTCTTAAACACTATTTAGATTTGTACCTGCCAAATATTCACAATGACCCATCTCATCAGATGCAGAAAAGCCATTCACAGTGCAAGACAATAACCTACATAAGAAATTTTCCTCTCTGCTGCCAAGGAGAGAAAGGGCACACAGAAATAAGTCCAGGGCTAAGTTGTACCTGCACACTTCGGTGTTGGAAACAGCTTCTCATGGAAGCTGGGATTGACATAAAACATAACAGTAGCTCCTCCGCACTTCTAGTGGCTGTGACAGTTCACGTATGCAATTTTAGCAGGCAGCAAAAAAGATCGGGAATTCAGGGTTAAAAACTCCAGTGAAGTTTTGTCTTGTAAAGCAAAGTTGACCAAGGGAGTAAATCAAATGGATCTCCCAACAAACTGAAAACAGCTGTTTGGCTGCGTTTGTCTCTGATTTAAGTTGGGTAATTATTGCCCTACTGTGGCTCAAGGTTATTCTGTATTAGTGAAATAGGATATCATATGAAAATCATCCAACTTCTTAATTTACTATAGCATCAAAAATTCCACTGTAAAAAAAAAAAAAAGAAACATAATATTTTAAAAATTCACRTAAAAAACATTTAAATGTTAATTTATTCTTCTTATACACAATTATACAAATTTTATTTACAATAAAACCAAAGCATCTATGCCAAGAAAGCAGTATTTTACCTTTAGTCACTCCAACTTCATTTTCACCTAGTTATATTGAACGGATGCTTTAAAAGCTTTCAACTAATAATATACTAACATATGCTTTAATAGCCTACTCCCTGGGCTACTGTGCTCTACCTTAGCTTGCAGAAAAATTCCTCCAAGTCTTATAAAAAAACCATTTTTTTCACAGGAAACTCTTTTAAAGGCTTCTTACATCAACAGCAGCACAAACTGCAAAGCTATAAACCTAACTGCTCAAAGTTGAAAGACTACTTAAGACATGGTAGACACTGGATCTATTTGAGCTAAGGTCACTCAAATAATACTCAATTCCCCAGCAATTCCAAAGCATACCAAGGTTTGACTGGTTGCTTTAGTGCCTTTACTGCCTTAAAATATATGTATATATTTATATATATATATTTACTACAGTATTATTAGTCTACCTCTTTGACAAACTGCATGCAAGTACATGAAAATGTTTAATTAGTTTGAGCATCATTTTTAAGGTCTAAAAAGTAAAAAAACCCACCATGTGTGTTCTGGGAGCCCTGTACTAGGATTGCAGTTCTGGAAAGTCAACAAAATTTTGGCTCTTCCTCACATGTTGGCTGCAATTTGAGTCACTACCAATTACTGTACAGTGCTGGACTGAACCGTTAACTTCAAGCACAAGAGTAACACCAGGAATATTTTATTAAACAATAATATAATCCTAGTATAAGTATTGCGAATCAAAGCGTTCATTTTTCCAAAGATCCACTGAAAGTCTCAAATAAAGTCACTTAGGTGATTTAAGGTCAGCTCCAAGTCACACTGAATTCAGCCCAGTAAGTTACTGAAGGAAAAATTTGATTACAAGSGTGAATCATCATAGATGATTGCAAATAGGCATTTCAAGAGTATCCTTACTSTACTAACTACGACTACCCTGTTCTTTTTTTCCTCTTCCCATATGTTTCCTGTCTTCTTCACTGAGATAAATGGAAATACGTTTATGAAAACAAAATCTGCATAAACACATTTTAAAAATATTGCAGTCTAATAATTGTGGTAAATAGTGAGCATATGCCACAGAAATGGCACTTTAAGTGCACAGTGCTAATAAATTTTTTGATGCCAATGAACAACAGAAGAATTGGACAGGCTCTAGCAAAAATAGTAGCAAACTAACTTAATTTACTCTTTCTAAAATAGAAAGTGCTCATGCAAGTCTTTCTGGATATTTAACACAAAACAGGCAACAGACATCAATCTCAACCYCCTTCTGCGTACTTCTTGCCACAGAGCAATTTCCACATTGACTTGGTTTAAATACACATAGGATAGAGGCCAAAAAAGGCACTTGGATTATGAAAAATACCAAGACGTGCACCCAGCTAGAGAACCCCAGCAGAAACACAGGAACAATGTGGAAGTCCCAGCTGTGTTCTGAAGGGAGGGGAAGGAAACAGAAGGGTCTAATAATGCTCATTTCTTATCCGCTGGTCTTAAGATACTCGGTTCTTCAGGCAAACTCACAGGTAACTCTATCAGCGAAAAATCAACCAGAGTACAGTGAGCTCCGGCCCTGCCCATTCCAGAAGGATGGGAATCAGACAACCTAAAGCAGGCCCTGTTGACTTACGAGGCTGCAGGGATTTGCCCTGCAAGCACTTGCAGGAATCCCTTCAGAGGGYTTTTCTACCTGCTTCTCACTCCAAATGCAGTCCAGATTCCTCTAACCACTGCAGTTTGGCCCTACTAACAACTATAGGCTATTCAGACTATTAGGCTACACAGACTACTTTATTTTTGCACTTCTGCATTAGAGGATATTTTTATAGCTTTTAAAAGAGAAAAAGGCCTTGGGACACCCCGATATCCCCATTTCCAAGGAGCTCTGCCCAGGAGCTGCCTGGCACTGGGAGCATCGCTCAGAACCTTAGGTTCCCTGTGCACATTGAGCGCTGCCCTCCCACAGCTGAATTAATTCCTGCTTAAGCCTTTTCAGGACACAAAACTTAAGTCGGGTAGCAGCTAAGCCACACGTGGGATCCAATCCAATAGGCAAACTCAGAACATACTTAACACAGACCGGGCCTTGTCAAAACATGACTGTGGGCAATTTCAATGAAATAGTTCCCTAAAATATTCAGGATTCTTCGATACCTTCAGAATGTGCAAATATGGAGCCAAGAAAACAGACTAATAAATATGCAAGATCATTCTTTTAGCCAGTAACATTTGGTTGAAATTTCTTTTTGTGTTCTGCTCATACAGTGCCTTTCATTTTAAGATCAATGCCATTTGCCTCATTTACTCAAATGTTGCTTTCATATACTGACATACAAACATATAGAGACAAGCTCATTCAACACCAACATTCAGCCACCCCTGCAGGGAAGCCTAACAGCCGCTCCTGGCAACACTGCCTTGTACCGAGGGACAAGTTTAGAATGACAGAAACACTTTAAAGTCCAGATAAATTTAGGCAGGTGCAATGCAATGATCCTTGTAATAAGTATTTTAACATTTCAGATGACAGCTTTTTAAAGCACTAAGGACAAGATCACATGTCTTCTGTAGATATTTTGTATACCTTGCAATCCAGCTTCTCTCACCTATGCTAGAGAGCCATAATAATAAAAATAGAAGAATGCTTGTAACAATGATCAGACAAATATTTGATTCCTCTGCTATGTTAACAATCAACCTTGTTACACTGTTCTCCCTCCTTCATGTCACATCTGGAGCAGAGTCCAGCACTACAATGACTCCAATGTCTCTTTTGCAATTGGATCCTGAGAGCAGGTGTCTTCAAAAATCTTCGTCAATAAGAGTTCAAAAGCGAGAATTCCAAATTTCTCTGACTCTGAACGTCTACAGAAAACTACTCAAAAGTACGAGAACTCAAGCCTTGGTTACATGAAAAACGTTACACTGGTGTCGATAACTCACTGTGTGGCTCGTTAATGTCATCAGGCAAGTGTCCCAACAYAGACTGCAAGTCACCGCCCAGCTGTACAGCAGCTGGCTCCAACTAAGCCCAGGAGAGGTCGAGGGTGATATGAATCCTCAAAATACTGCTGGCTTGTTGTGTTTATCTTGATGACCAAAGAGTGCAAATGGCAGAAAAAGAAAACAAATGTTTCCTTCACCTTGGACTCTTAAGTGATTTAGTATCTTTGTCTCTTACAAGGAGCAGTTCAAAAGGTGACACACTTACATCTGCAAACTGGTCACTGGATTCTACCGGCATGAGGCACTGGCAGAGCCCCTAACCAGGCAGATTTGGGCAGCCTACCTTGACRAAGACATGGAATTATCCATAAGGAGCTTTCCTGACCCAGTAGCCTCAATAGGCTCTCAAGTGACGTTTTACTGGTAGGTACMTGAATCACTTTCACAATGCCAAAGGACTGGGATTCTGCCACTTTTCCATCTTTCATATGCTAAAGGCATTTTTCTGTTCTGAACTTGTATAGCAACATAATTAATCCTGGAGCAAAAGTGACCAAGGAAAAGAACTATCAGACCAGTTCAGCTGTGGAATGAGCTGACATCATGAATCAGATTGCACCACATCTCACAACTTTCCTACAGCTGAAGAATCTCTTTGAGAAAACTTCTATATTGATTACAGTTCTACGTTTAGTATGCTTTAGAAATGCTTAGCATGCTGTAAGCACAGGAAAAGGAAATATATAACACTATTCAAATCGAATGGTATAGCACACACGTAACTAAGATGTAACTAACTGAAAAATTAAACCCAGACTAATGTATGAGAGTAGTTATCAGTACAAGATACAGTTTTTAGTAAGTGTTTCTGGTGCGCTTCTCCATATTTTTTTCATTTTCTCTGTTRGTAGAAGCTGACTGCATAGAGTTGCATTAGTTTTGCTATTAGAAAATGTAACCCTCTCTTCATAGACTATTTGAGGTACAGACATGGTATAGGAGCACAGAAGCAAACAACACGATATATAAAGAAAAAATACAAGGCTCAGGGCAGACGTTAGATGTATTGACTAGTTATAAAAGCAGGAACTTTGATTACAAATATCCTTAAACTTCTCACAAATATCTTTAAACTTGCAGGTTGCAGCAGTCAAGCACTGCCTAACCGCCTCACGTGCTTGRGCCTTTCCCATTCGCAGGTCCTGCTACATCCTCCGCAGCAAGACGGTTGCAGAGGACATTCAAGACTATGGCCCTAAGCACTCGCCCGTGGCCACGTGCTTGGCCACGGTGACCTCAGGAATCTGGCGTCCTCCACTGCATGGTSACCTGGGCTTACCAGGGGACAGCAAGTGCTCACAGTGTCTAGCCCACAGCCCTGTGGCTGGAGGATATGCTTTGGTGCTTTGGGTTTGCACCCTCTCAAACTCATCTGCCAGAAGCTACTAGGAACAGAAGAGGTCCTTGTGCCTTCAGCTGGATGTCTCAGGCAGTTGGCTTCCCACAAGTGAAAAAATGTTCCACTGTCTGTCTTCAAAAATAGGGTCAATCTGGACCATTTCAAGCAGAAGCTAGATCTGGTTTCTACTAGCTCTTCCTCAGACACACAGGTAAGGCTGGTCTCTGGAAACTATTTTGTGCTTTGCATCTTGAATGATGAAYGGAACTTCCTGTTTGTGCATTCTGGATTTTACTCAGCGTGGTGGGCACCTAGGCACCAAAATTTATTATTGCATCAAGGCATTTAAGAACAAATTGTAAGGGAAAGCTCTACTCTTAGTTCTATGCTTAATCTACAAACAAGCATTGCTTAATCAAACTCAAAGGACCTCAACTAGAGTACCAAGATATGTTTGGACCTCCAAAGGGCCAGAATCACAAGCTAGCACTTCTAGAAGAGAACTACTACTCACATAAGTAGTCCAGGAACCTCAGTTAAACTAGTCAGCGCAAAAGTTTTCAGCCTGGCAAGTACCGATACGCTTAAATTAACAGGAATTCTCTTCTTACTCTGCTCTTGCTCTGTGTAAGGCTGATAGTGTCGTATTTAACAAATGCATACAACACATCACAGAATATCAATACCTAAAAAAAMCAGAATCTTAACACAAAATAAAGGTTCTATTTCAGGGACAGCATTATTTCTTTTGAAATTTTCCCTATTTCATTGTTCAGTTTTACTACTCTGAGTTATTGCCTATAAAAAATTAGAAGAAGCTATTACCCACATATAATGCTCAAATACCTGAACGTAAGTCAGTGTATTCTTAGCAGATGTGAACTGCACAGATCACAGTCTTTTACATAGTGTTGTAGAACATCCTCTTATTTATATTTTTACACCTAGATTTTGAGGTCCAGTTGCAAGTGTTTACTATAGAAACCGTGGTCAAGCTGGTGTTTGACCTTTGACAAGAAGCTGCCCTCGCTCCGGCTAGTCCCAACAAACTAGGCCCAAGACAATAAGCTGCTTTATAGCTATTAGCTAGGTCAGAGTGTTTCTCCAGGAAGACYTCAAGCTGAAAAGCCAACATGCTTGACAACCACAGCCAAGGTACCAAGGGCCCAAGCACAAGACGTTGGAAAACAAATGGAAAAGCACACATGGCTACATCTGGAATCCTAATGGGCCACCAATGGTTCCCAGCTAAAGGAAGAATTACCAATGTTATTTTATCATCCCTTGTGCTAACTTAGCTGTTTATGTACAGCAATAAATGATTTTTTAAAAACATATTTGGGTCATTATGTCATATACCACCAGCAAGTATGGTTGTTTTATTGTGCTTGGAGTCAAAATACACTGCTATACCCAGATGTGAGGGAAGTTCAAAACCTCTAGTCCTTCTGTATTYGTTCCTGTAGGACAAATGGATTAAGTTTTTAAAAGGGAAACTGAGAATTTTTATAGCCTGTAGTCCCATCTCACTAGTAAAATTCGCACTGATATTTTCCTACAGAAGTCTGCCTTGCCAATGCTAACATTAAATATTAACTTAGTAAGCAAAATAAAATTTCGACCAACAGGAAATGCCACACATTTTGTTGTCAAAACATCTCTGATCTCTTTTGCCAAAGCCACAATATGCMATATTAGAGAAATACCTTTGTCTGCAAAACATCTACCATTCTATGGGCTTTTTTACCTGAGCACCCATTGAAATTCAAAGCAAAATCATCATCTTATTGTAGAATTTTAAAAAGGCTTTTCCAAAATATACAGTCAGCATGTTTTCTTTCCATTTACGTGCAGTGGAACACAGAATTTGTGTAAAGGCTCTTGTGCAATATTTTTACCCTAATACTGTGACTTTTAAAATTGAGATCAAAGCAGACCACAGAAAAACAAAAAACAAGTTGCATTCTTCTGCATGTTAGTTCAGAAAAATAATTTTGTAAATAAGAGCAAAAAGTACCCTGTTAATAATCTAAAGTTTCGACTCTTGTTGAAATTATTCTAAAATTTACAGTATCCCAAACAATTTAATTAAGCATCTACCCATACAATTTTTCCTTCCACAGCTTTCCATTCTAAAAGAGATACTGACGTTATTTGTAAATACTGAAGGAATTTGAAAATAAGTGCAGTTTATGAGGTGACAATTGAATCCAATTTCAGTAAATGTAACTTTAATGGACTTACATTAATTTCAGTGGAGGTTGGATCAATCTGTAACCAAAATAAATGACTAATTCTAGGAATCACATTTTTGCCTCTTTCATTCTTGCTTTCCTTTCCTTACTGATCATTGGCCTTGTTGAACTTCTGTTCTCTTTTTCCTTTTTCTTTTTTTTTTTTTTTTTTTTTTGGGGGGGGAGGGGGCGCGGGAGGAGGGCAGGTAGTGGCAGGGAGGGGGTCGAGGAGAGGGAAAGGAAGAGGAGCAGCAGCAGGTAACTCTCAGTGGCGAAAAAATAAATCACCAAATAATTACAAAATAACCATAAATAAGCACAGAGCAGGAATCTACAATTYACTCTAGAGTACAGAGATGCCCAAGGTCTGGATTTGTAAGGGCTGTCTCACATGCAGCTGGAGTTGAATGGCTGGAATATTTTTAAACCCAACAAGTCACATCAAGAGTCCCTGAGTGCACAGGTTCATTGCAGGTTATTTTATTATACATCACTACTTTGCTAACCCTTTCACAGATAATTAAAGGCAAAAAAAAAAAATCAATTAAAAAAAAGACTGCTGAGAAACAAATGATCCAAAAGAATGCAAGACAGTGCTAAAAGGATGAGAAAACCAAAACCATGTGCATGTCCCACACACCAAGTAACCCTTAACTACATTACAGTGAATCCAGACACAGGAACTTGTCAACATCCTATAGAAGTTTTTCCATTACATTAGCTGGGAAAGAGTGCTCAGAAGATTTTTTTTAAACTCTTCTACCAAATAATTTGTATTTCTTTAACATGCAGCATGAAGAAAACAGGCAATTTAAGAAGTTACTTGCAGAAAAAAAAAAAAATGCCATAAAAGTAGCTTCTTTTCAAAACAATTCTGTCAACCTTGTTTTTCCTTTAACATTACACTCCGGGCAACTCTTATTTGCTATGGAAAAACAGACGTGTGAATTTGATACCCTAGACTTGTTGATGTGTTTTTCAAGCTGACTAGCAGCGTGCAGAATGCGAAATTTCCTTGCTTCTGCTGCCACATGGCTGGTTAAGAGCACAATTAAATAAACAGCTATATATTACCCCTGATTTCCAGGAAGAGCAGAAATATTACGTTAAATTGAAAAAAAAAGGAAAAAAAAAAAAAACAGCAGCTCATCTCATGACGTGATCACAGTTGTTTCAGAAATGTCTGGGTTTTTTGCACGATGTACAATACATATAAGAAAAACAATACTTATAAAACAGATTCTGACACTTCTATTAAGCACATCCTTGTATAATGTAGTGCATTACAAATATATATTTATATATGCACATTTATACTAACATTCCAAAATTAMACATTATTTTAAATTGGTAGGAATTTTAAATATAAATCGGAATACCTTTGCTTAGCAGCCTTCCCAGATGGCTCTTTAGTTAATGAAAAAAGCAGAGCAAAGACTGGAGAAAAATTTTGAAGAAACATAAGATACATGACAAATACTGAAAATATATATATATATATATATATATTTAAACTCATAGAAGAGATTCTTTACATATGCCAATTACTCCTTTATGTTATCATTAGAAAAACCCGGTACTTGACAAAAATAGATTTAAAACATTTAAATAGAGAATAAAAATAGTTACCTTTCACCAACAGATGAACAAGAAAAAAATTAATGATTTATTTCATCTGCAAATATTTTATTTCAGTTCACGTTACTGTTTTTCTCCCTCCTGCCTCCACTCCCTACCTCATATTCCCTCCCCTTCTTTTTAAGGGAAGGGAAATTAAATGATAAATTAATCTCAGTGTTGACCTGTGTAAGAGTCGACCCATCTGAAGGGCAGTTTGCTACATTAAGGCAAGATTTCAATAAAAAGCCTTGTGTGAGAATGGTACAAGCAGGAATTCCGGGGGCCAGTTAAAAACAAAAGAAACTTGCACCGTTCTCGCTGATGAGTTCTGTGTGAGGCTTAAAACTTTTCCTTCCACAACTGTATTTATATTTTCGGATACAGAAGTATAACTTAAAAATCACTTCTGAAAGCACTCCTTATATTTATGGGTGCTCTCAGATTTATTTTTATAKGCATTTAGCAGCAATACTGACAAATTTGGGAGATATTCTACTGTTTTTTGCTGTATTCTAATGCATCAAATAGAAAATACCAGTTCCCAATTTACTTAGCCTCACATGTTTCACAATAACTACACTTTTGTGTGTGTGTGTGCGCGTGTATGGAAAAATGTTTTCCCCCTAGCTGTGAACACTTGGCRCGTACGTGTTTCTAACACTAATTAAAAAGAAGTAAACAAAAATAACACACTTTTGTCCCAGCAYGTCCAACAGTTTTCAGAAGAACATACTTAGCTAGCAAGGGGGTTGTTCAACAGCTTAGTATAGGRCAAGGGTTATATATGTACATACCCACACATCTCTCATGCTTTAGGTGACTCAAAAATGAGTGTTTGAGGAGCTGTGGGGAACATTTTTGGAAAAAGAATTATTTGGAAGTAAATTCCTTATTAGAGAACAAATATTTTAAGTCAAAGCATGAGAACGTTTTTTAAAAGCAAAGCAGCATTTGCAGAGGATTATGAAATRCTTCCACATGTGATGATATTTTCACAATCATGGTAACTATCAAATGTTATAYTGCACATTAATTTTTATTGTTGAATAAGAGGCACAAGCCAAAAATATTGTAGATTGCACAGCACTGCCTGCTGCAGCCTACTCCYGGGCCAAGTCCTCATACCACAGACATCAAGCTGCTTCCCAAAGCCCTGCACRTATTTACTGATGTGCTCATTTTTTTCATATCATAAGTCCCACATTTAGCAGATCTCCTCAGTAGCGTTAACCAAATAGTTTGTAAAAGCAGTTTTAAATGCAGCTGCAAAATACGTAACTCTGCTTTGTGTGACCAGTTGCTTTCTGTTCCCCTTCAGATCAGCCATTTACCATTAACGGGGACCACAGACACTGTAACTTACATTGAGAAAGTTGTTCCAAACCAGTAGATTCCCAACCAGTATCTTGATTCAGAAGGTACTTCTGAGGAAAATACTTAAACTCAAGTTTAAATAAAGGTCTGTGATTAAACATACAGAGACATCTTTGCTTAAATACAAACAGTGCAAATGCAATTCTTGCTAAAATTGGGCTATTGTCTTCCAAAGACTGAGTAGTCATAAAGCATTTAAGATSATCTTTATAATGAGCACTCATACAATTTCAACACAAAATAATGCAAATAAACAGAGTTTGCAGCAAAAATATCTGCACAAACCCAGAAAACTTCAAGTACTCAGTAGCCCAACACTGCTCCTACTGACATCAGTGGGCAGTCAAGTTACATTCACACCTGTGCAAACTAAAATCCATSACCTTCCAACAGAACATTATATATAAAGAGTCTCTATTTAAAGTCGAGTACCACAAGACATCCCCAGGCACATATCTTACTGAAGTCAGAAGTGTCTGYAATAGGAAGGTTTGCAAAGCACTGAAGTTTCCTATAGGTGTATCACTGATAATCCTTCAATYTCAAATGCAAATCACTGTACTTTTTAGAGGCAGAGTATTCCACTGGCTAATAAAAGAGTAGGAAATTTTTCTTTGGCAGGTTGATTTTTATTTTTTTTTTAAACTAGCAGATGTTTGAAGCTTTGGTTGAAGGTTTGGAATGTTGAATAAATCCCAGTGGAGATAGATTAGTGGCAGAAAGCAAGTGAGGTGGTCAAAGGTGGATGTAAATACAATTTATCAGATGACTCTGCAATTTGTCACATTGGTATCATGACTGCACATGTGGCACATATAAAAGCTTAGGCAAAGAAYGAACATCATTCCTCTACCTAGAATATTCAGAAATAAATTGTACAGCAAAGGAGGGCTGTACTACCAGTAAACCAAACAAGAATGAAAGCTAARGAATATTTTTCTATCAAAAATCTAGAGGGCTCTGAGGAAGGACACAAAGGTTCTATGAAAACACTTGTCTATAATTAAGCTCATTGGCAAACCAATTTTAGAGTTCAGCTCCACAACAGCAAAGCAGTATAGCCATGCAGAAAGCCACAGCACACATCCACAGCATCAAATGCTGCATTTCTTCTTGGCAAAAGAGAAATCAGGGACTTGTCAGCATGCTGCCTCATCTTTTTKTGGTCTTATGGGCTACCAGAAGAACTTCAAGGGACTTTATCTTCAAGATGTTAAGTGACTTTGGGCATCTGAAAAGCCGATTAATCTTTGAGAGCCTGAAATGGAAACGAAATCCAGCACAAAGTACATGACCTATGGCTCTCTTCCATGCTCAAGGCCAGCAGCAGATCTTTTCTAGATCACAAATACTAGGAAAAATAYGTATAAGAATTCATAATAGAACAACAGAAGAACTCATGTTAAACAAAACAATGAATGCAATACAAATTCTTTCTCTTATCTGACAATCAGAAATACAGGCCTCCAGATAAACAATTTTCTTCCAGGGAATGAACTAAATTTATCAGGACAGTCTAAGAAATACCAAAATCTGTCTTTTACTCAGATATCCTCAGAGCATCAGTTTATTAGATAGAACTGAAGGCTTCCCATCTCTGAGTCAAGCAGGACACCTGCACATACTTGGATCTCTGGTAAAGTGGGTCCTTCTCTAGCCGCAGGCAGGAGGGAACTCATGGTGAAGTCCAGYTGATTTAAACAGCTGGAATTATAAGAAAGAGGTTCTCAAATCCTTCTCCMAGCCTTCCAGTTTTGGAATCAATTACCTGCTACGTTCTGGGGTAGCTCAACACTTGCTATCTTTCCTTATCTGCTTGTGCTTGTGAAGGGTACATTTCACCCTAGCTATTAGGTCTAAAAAGGCTTAAAAGCTTATGGAGTTTCTTTGTGATTTACAAGATTTTTCTCATAGGTGTCAGGCAAAAAAAATAAACACACAAAAGGAAARCTATTAAATAGATACAGATCAAAACATTAATCATTCATTCATAGCTAGCTTTCTGGGACAGGACTTCTTAACATCTAGAACAGGAAGGCATAATTAAGCATACTGCAGTGAAGCAAAGCAGTAGTAGTGTTCACACTGTATGCTTGCTCTGTAAGSTACTCCTGCATTGCTCCTAATATGGCTTCAGAACTGAGTCATCTCCTGAAAATATACAAGAGAGATAGCAYATGAGGTCTCAGCTTAAAGCACGTACAAAAATGCTTACATAATGGAAAACAATTCCAAAGCTTACAAAGTATGATTTAATATATTCTGCAGTTGCTAGGTGTAGATTTCTTCAGGTGGTACACCAGGATAAACAAAAACAAAAATCCCTTAATGATCTCTTTGAGTTATCATCTTTAAGTTGATTTCCTTCTGCATTGATCATAGAGTTATGTCAGAATTTAATTATTTCTTGTTTGAGAAAAAAAAAAAACTTTCAGACTAAAACAAAAACAACTTTGTTTTTATTTTTGCAGTCCTTTTCTTCCTCACATATCCATCTCTTTGCTTATCATGCTGCCCCTTAATACTTGTGTGAAAATGTTTTGCTCTTCATTTATTAAAAATAGTGATAATAGAGTCTTCTTTTAAAGTCTGAAAGCTGTGTCAGAACAGCACACWGTCAAATGTGCTGTGCACAAAGCAAACAAAAATCCCTTACAGAGCAAAATAAAGGTAAAATCTTGTGATATAATACTCAAACTCAAAAAACAAACCACATCTCTAGTAAGAAAGGAAAACATTACACAAAAAATTATATAGAAAGTATGATATTAAGCAGTGATATCTTAATCTGGGAGCACTAAGTCAGCTATTCAAATTTTACAGTCAAGGAAGAAGACAGACAGCGTGGATAGTTACTGTATGTTTTTAATGAATTTAACCTATCATTTAGTGAGGCCCAGACTTTTGGTAATGAAAAACACATCACAGTGTCTAGACAYGGTTCATACTCCCAGCAGAGAGTCCTCAGCATTTTGAGAGTCATGACACAATCATTTTTATGGGGAGTTTTCCAGCACTGTCCTTCCTTAAGGCAAAAGCTGAGACTAATACGATAAACCACAGGCYATGGCCAGAATAGGCAAATGCTTTCAAGCAAGTTGGTCAAGAGCAACTTGATCTTGTTACACTGCCTTACACCTTAGCCACGTAATGCAGCCGTGGTGCACTAAGCAGCAGCCTATGTTACGCTGCTTAGCGTTACACATTGCCCAAGTTGAATTTGGGTCAAGTGCAACATCATTGCTTACTTCAGTTCCCATGCAGACATTGACGTGTTGTGCAAGTCATTTCTGTCACATACTTAGTCTGACTGCTGTTACCACCGCAATTTAATAAGCCTACCTCCTGAACATGGAAAAAAAAAAGTTCTTAAAAACAAAAAAAATATATTTTATTAATTCTGTTGTTCAAATGAGCGTAATAGCTATTTGACACATCCTGTAGAATAACTGATGACTGTGAACCCTCTGTGAAGATTTAAGGTGAGAAAAGGACTATTAGTAAGATGCATATGGTCTACATATTTTTTCATTTAAGAGTTCTGGATTTCTTTTCTGAAAACAAGAGTAAATCATTCAATAAACTAATTCATGTAAGGAAAGACAAGACTAATAAAATGTACTCAATTAAAAATTACTATAAAATTACTTCTGCCAGATTTCTAGTCTCAAAAAAAAAA
>PTEX01000004.1:4115726-4135814 GCA_003342815.1 Eudromia elegans | reverse complement strand
AAACAAAAAACCCCTAAATTAACACTCAGTAATGAAGGAGATTTTCCTACTAGGGCATCATTTTCATAACTATTTTAAGCACTCCTACCTAACCTTTTTTAACCATTATGTCTCTGAAACCAAAACTTCATTTCTCAGACAAATCCCATCAGCCAGGCTAAACATAATGATCTTTTAAAGCTCGTATTTGGCATATGCCATACAAAGACTGTGCTTCTTTCAAGTCCTCAGTCAACTTGTATACGTACATTATTTTAATTATGCCAGCACCTCCACACCACAGCAGAAAAAAAGGGGGCCTCCCAAAACAGGGCTCCTGGTACTCGTACTATTTAGGGAGGGGGGAAATAAGGGAAAGAGGGACTAATGGTTCTGGTAAAAGACAGTCTTCTATCATGCCTTGGAATGCCTAAAATGCCAGTATGGCTGTCTTGGAGCAGAAGAAAAGGAGTGAATTGAAATAGAATATGGACCTGTGACAAGATGAGCTGTGCAATGTGGTTGATGCTTTGATTTTAAAGATCCTGCTGCCTGACGGTTGGAGAATATTCATCTTTAGAGAAGTACATAAATTAGCAAGCGTAAAAAGAAGCAAAATGCAGTAAGAAGGCACATGATAACTATCTTGAAGGAACCAAATAGATTTCAAATGTATTGTACCATTATAAGAATCATTTATGGAACAGTTACATGAACAGCAAGAATGAAAGAGCAAACACAAGATATTTTTCCCTTGCTTTTTTTGATACTCCATGCATTGCACTTTGACTTCAGCAGCACACACAGCTTTACACTGGAAACAACATTCATAGCAAAAATAGTCCCAAATCAATCATTTGTGAACTGCTTAATAGCACCAAAGCTACATAGATGTCAAAATAAATTGCCTCTACGATAGTTCAGGCCTGGATGCAGACTGGGCCCTCCAAGAGCTGCCCCAGGGCAGACCATGACCTCTTTTCTAGGTCCATCCCTTTAAACTCACTGTCATGGTCACCAGTTTTTCTTTACTCCACTAAGTGCTCACTGCACATTTAGGGCTCAGTTTAGCTATTCAATGTGGGTTCCCTCTCTTCAAAAGTTACCCTAGGTAATTAAGAGATGATTSTATATCAAATCATAATTAGTTCTCACAATTAAAAACACAAAACATACAGCTCTACAGTTTTTTGTACAGTTTGTACAAGTAGCAAGCAGTCTCTAAATAAATAAATGAATAGAAGCATCCAGTAGTTCAAAGTATGGGCAAGGCACAGACCTATGAGCTAGCACAGTTACTGATTTCTGTTTGTGAGTGCATTGGCTCAACTCCCTTTGGGGTCAAGCAAGAAAAAAGCACTTCCCTTGCATGGTTTGACTCRCCTTAATACAGGTACCTGAAACAGGTCAGCAAAAGCATAACCTCATAAGACTTATTTTTGCCAAGGAATATTAAGAACATTTAGAAYGATTAGCATAAATAGAGCTGCCTARGCTCACCTGAGATGAATTCTTGCCTCGCATGTATGCTCCTGTAATAGGCCAGTGACTGTAGATGYGATCATAATGCTTGGGCTTTATGTTTTAGGTATACAAATGAATACGTGCATGAAAAATTTGCACAGGTCAAAATAAAATTGTTTYATTTCAATCAGAATATTCAAATCTCAGATCTAAAAATCTTAGAAGTTCAGCTTCTAGCTTTGTAGTCTAAACCAGCAGGTAACTAGAATTGGAAATCTACTTCTCATCTCTCAGCCATTCACTAACCCCCATCTCCTGCGTAGGCAATACAACTCACACCTAGTGCTGGGGAAGTTTCTGTACCTACCTTGGCTGCGAGGAAACTGGGGTTGGAAATGGTGAGGACTGAGAAAGGACCTCCTCTTCTTCCCTGCTCAAGCTCCAGAATATTAATATAATATGACAGATATCATGACTGCTTATTTCTTTGCCATTCTCAACACGCAGTCACACCAGGACTTCACAAGGAACAATRACATTGGAACGACTATTTTTTAAAAAACTAAAACTGACTAAAWGCTACAAAGGGCAGCTAACTCGCAATCAGTCTCTCTTTCATCGCCACACTGTTTTGATAGACATACTTCCAAAAATATGAGTGCTACTTGGAAAAACTTTGTTTCAACTAATGGACACAAACTGTGCAATTCAGCAAAGTTACYATTCACTGATGAATTTCGAGTACAACCACATATAGCTTTTAAGGCGCAAAAYCTTTAACTGGCATGTTTTATATACACATAATAATAAACAAAGAGACTCTTCTTGATTTGTATTTAAGCTCAAAATATTGATTCAAAGTAAAGCATATATCTATAAACACTGAGCTGGACACCCAAAGTGACTCTTCCTGATTCAAAGCAAATATTTTAAGACAATCTATTGAATTAAAACCACTTTCTGGAGTAAGAAAATCATTATTTTGAGATACTTACAAGAGATTTCAGTTTAATTTTTACATTTTGTAAATACAARWTATCTGTTTAAAATTAAACTCAAAAGATCTAATCAGATAAGYTTTTGAAGGGCTCAGAGACTGCAACTATTTTAGCATCATATTTGCAAGGGATACAGCCAGTTGTTTAACCACACAGATATCATTTAGACTGTAACTTAAACAAGCATTCATAAAGTTTTTTGCAAAAAGATGCTATCAGAAAAACAAACACTGTATTTTGTATTACTTCAAAGCTTATTTATAATGTGTTTAGAAATATTCAGTGGAAACAGGAAAATAATGTCTTGATTTTTCTAAACTTTACAACATCTGCTTCTACTTACTCAAAGTATTGTAAAGTTCTGCAGCTTTCAAATGGGTAACTTTTTTTCTTGTCTGCTCCCCTATTTGACAGTGTTCACATTATTTTTACACATATAATTTTCCATTTTTCACTTATGAATACAGCCATATGAAAATTTCTGCAGCCTTCTAGCAGCGGTAAATCACTAGCTAGTGTAACTTACCATTTTAAATAAGCACATTACCAACCTGCTAAAAATTTATTTTCCTCAAAAGACTAAAATTCCTAAATCTTTATCATTTCCCTATGTACACATGGAACATTAACTTTTTTAACCATATATCATATTGTTTATTCATACTACCCTCTCCCAATTGGGTATAACCCACAATAATTTCCACAGAAGAAAACATCCTTTTCTAAAAAAGTGTTTCTTTTCACTGACTTGGTGCAGAGAAATTACTACAACCTTCTACAACCAAATGGACTCTCCTTGGACATTTTTTTCATCCATAAGAAAGGATTCAAGCTTCAGTTCTAGTATATTAAGATGCAGCAAATGCATCTGGATGAATAACAGGTTACTGTGGAGTGCAAGGGTGCATTATTGCATATAACTTTACAGATTCCTCTTTGCTATATAAATTTAAAATTTATTTATATTTATATTTTATATATATATTTATATTATGTTTATATTTATAGAAATATAAAGTTAAAGATTCAGTGACAACTCTGATCAAGATTCAKGTTCTGTTTGACAAATACACAGTAATATCATCAGTTGCTTCCTCAACTCGCTTAGAACACAGGTAGACAGGTTCCTCTACTATACTGGCACATACTGCAGCACATTTTATGTTTCTGAGCATCTTGGCTTCCTGATCACCCCGATCGGGGTAAGCAGCTATTGCAGGGTCTGGCTCCCATCTGGCCAYGTACTCAGGTTTCCCTCCCATCAATCAATAGCACCTGGGGGGACAGTGGGTCAGAGAGAGGAACTGGTGCAAAGCTGGATCTCAGGCCACTGTTGGGATATGTGGCTGCAGACTGAAGCAGAAGGCTTAGCCCGTGCTCAAGACCTGCTGTTTTGCTGCAGTTATGGAGTGAGGTTGGCTGTGTCCCCATCCCAGAGCTTGGAAAAGCTTCCAGGTCTGTTCACATTGCCCTTGCTCCTGCGTACCTGACCCGCAGAGACAGTGAATAAAAGATTTTCTCTACAATCTTTAAATAGGATACTGTGCTATGCGTTTTTGCAGTCTGTAAAGAGCTGCTTAGCACAGAATAGTTCTTTTGCTTTTTAAATMTGTAATAATCTTAAAGTCACTGCTTTTCACACCATCATCTGGGATAGAGATTGAAATACAGGCTTTGCAACATACTCATTTACAGTGGAGAGGTTGAATTAGTACTYTACACCTGACCAGCTTAGGCTAAAGTCAGGCATCTTGAATGATTTTGTATTAACTTCAATTCTGAGCCGCAGAATCTACATTTGGGCATATAAGAGTTTACCTAGCACACAAATGCTGTATCTCTGCTGCATCCTCTAAATCCGCAACTGCCAGGGGCTTCAGGCAGCTCCCTCCCCACCAGCTCTTCAACTTCCAGATACCAGCAATTTCAATATTTTTGTGATATGTGTTATTATGGAAACACTCAATGAAACTGGAACGCATACCTGCTGCCAATAGCATACTGCAGTTACTAGGCTTACAATCCATACTCCTCTGTATGTGGTAAAAGACTTGGGGTCTATATCACAGTAATAGCTGGATCCTAGTTCTTCATCCTCTGCCTTTTGACTCCCTGTTCTTGCAAATAGGAGTGCCCAATTCAAATGTACAGATTCTGCTATCAAAGCATAGCACTGTTTACTTTGTGGCTATGGGTCCTCCTTTTTCAGTCATTTATGCAGTAAATTTGGTATTTGAAGATGCGATTGTAGTTGAAAAATTCTGCATCCTGGTCACAACTGACCAGTTCAAAAGTTCAAATCCATTTTCCTCCATACTGTTGCTTCTCCATAGGAATCACTATATGTGTTGCTTGCTCCCTGCAGGTAAGAGGAGAACTGGAAAGCAGAAGGGAGCTGGAAAAGGCAGCTAGCATCCAAGAGAACAAATGGAGAGACAGAAGCAGAAAATATGGAGAGGGTAAAGTGATTACACTGATTATCTCAGCCTTGAAAAGCTGCTATCAGTTCAKGACAGGACAGAAAGATGAACTATAAGAAACTTGTCTACCAGGCAACCTATGTGACACTCCTTTCAAAAGCCCTATGATCTTTCAGATGGGCCTTGAGAAGTCTAATATAGATCAGTTTTCACACTGCATGCCCCTCTTAAATTAACCCTATTTTTCTCTCCCACCACTAATGTCCAATTCCAACTGGCTGAGCAAATGCTAAAGCAGCCACAGAGTCAAACAGCAGCTGAACTAGTAATAGAGCCCAGCAAGGCCAATTTTCAGTCCTCAGCAGTTATTACGAGACAAGTTTCCTTAGTCAAATAAGCACTGTAAAGGAATGTGAACAAACTGTTYCCTCTTCATTTGTTTGGTCAATATGTGTAAGGAAGGGGATATCTAACCACCCCGTCACCAACAGCTTGTGGCAGGTCAAGTTCAATAAGGAAACATTTGACAGTCCTCTTGAGGGGAAAATAAAGCTCCCCAAACTGCAGGTTATTGCACTTACTTATTAGTTAAAAACTTATCYGACTTTTACAAAAAGCAAGCATGAAATAAGGAACCAATAATTTGCTTTTCCTTTCCCGAGCCTGATGAAATGAATTGAAACACAAATAAACTCCACGAGCCTTGCTTCTCTTCTGCTGGCATCACAACCACAACCTTAATACTTCAAACACAGGTTTGTATTTCAAGTCCCTCTCAAGAGAAGGCTCAAAAGCTTAGAAAATGGGTAAATATTCTTCTGCCAAATGTATTGCTTCCTATTCTCTACTCCTTCTGAGCAATGACAAAAGAGTTAATTTTTTTTAAATTAAACAAAGCAAAATATTTGGTCACTTAGTTTCAATTTCTTCTGGCATAGACTGTGTGYACTACATCAAGTCACGAAAAATAAATAAAAGGTAGCCGAACAGTTCAGTCACCGTAGGTGACTACTTTTTCCAGTTCAGGGAGATTAATAAGCCTTTTAATTCACAAACTTATAAAAATAGGACTGTATTTGGTTCACAGACTAGCTATACTTACATAGCTGACTACTAGAAACAAAGTTCTCCATGACAGAAAGAAAAAAATCTGTAATTAACAACTAAAAGTAGTCCCTGCATAGTACTAGTCTAACAGGATCCAGAAACAACAGGCAAATGCAGCRACTATAACACACAAGCGGGAAAGCRGCGAGCTGGCAAACTCTTGAGGTCATGGTTAGACTCRAGTATGTCGCTTAGTCCAGTGAACCCATTCAAGTTAAAGTCATGCTCATGTGCTGTGTTTGGTCATATAAATTAGTCATTTCACTTTGGAACCAAACAGAATAAAAAAAGCTTCAAACCGCTCACAAGCTTCTTACACTGCAGAGAAGGCAGACRTGATGATGGACAGAGCAGCACAACGCGGGTCTAAGCAAATCCTCAGACCCAAGCAACCTTGAATTTCAGGGCTACCCAAACGCCAATAATGATAACATTAATAATAATAGAAAGAATTTCAACTGATTTTTGCTTTTATGTTATTTTTAAAAGGGTGAGTAAAAAATAATAAAAGAGATAGTTCTCTATCAAAATTAATTGCTCCTTTGGGCAGTTATTTGTCAAACATTTGTAAAACATCACCTTTTATCAAAAGAACCATCAAGCAGCAAAACATATATTTCGGATGTCATATTTTGCATTAACTTCCACATAACACTGTCAATATTTATAACTTCTATTTCTTTCATATACTTTTCTAAATGTCAAATCCAAACACAGTAACAGGTTTGAGTGTGCTGGTAACCCTAGTCTTATTGTAGCTGCCTTATAAATCATGTTATAGATAATTAATCTAATTAGCAGTCCTATGTCCCAGATACATTACAGGAAAAGACCAGATTAATTCAGCCTTTGAGAAACCACTAATGTGTCTCAGACACCAACCCTGCATTTGCTGAATGTTCACCGAATATCAACCTGCTGGGAAAATATTACTATACCTGCTGCTTTTATGAAGTTGGATTTTGCTTGCCTTTTTTCACTAAAAGAAGTTTAGTAACAGARAAGTTAAAGCTTTACGCTAAAGATACACAGCAAATGGCTTAACATGTCAAAGATAACTAAGCTGAGTAGATGGATCTGTGAAAGGTTTAAAATTCACARGCTTATAGTTTGAGATCATTATTCATAGGTTTTTCTGTCGTATACTTTTTTTTCATCTCTCCAAATTAAAGGACTGCTACGCAACTAAAACTCCACCAAGTTCCTTGAAACTYGGGCTGAAAATTTTCACATTTTCAGAGGACATAAAAAGAGCATTTTGAAGCAGAGCAGAGTTTCTAATGAGTTAATGTAAAAAAAACCTCATGCAAAAGCAATCCGCATCAAAGCTAGCAGGCTCTACCCTGACAGTCATCCATCAAACCAAAAGTCCCCTTAATAAATGCCAATTATAGGGCAAATATGCACAAACGCGGATAGCATAAGCCATGGGATCATTTCCTTCCGAGAAAATTAGTGACCAACAAAACACCCATGCAGTGTAAACTACCAGCCTGCCCTACAGCAACACTCACTCCTGACTGGAATACTAACTACTACCACCACTATTATTTCACTCCTTTTTATTTTATTTTGTAGTTTTGCAGAGGCTCAGAACCACACAGAATTGTGTTTGGGGTTATACAAATTCCTTCACAATTTGTATAGAAGTCTAACATAACTTTTTAAAAGCCATGACATGCCTATAATGTATACAGAGTCTCTGACTTCCGCCGTAAGCGAGCCTTTTTCCTAACTTAATCATACTCAAATTTCACCCCTTTTAAAGATCCTGATTCAAAAATGTTCACTCATTCTCCACAGTCCACAAATTTATACCATCTCTTCCTGTGGTATTATATGTGCATAAATTAAAAAAGAATGGTTTTGTATAGGGCCTAGAAACTTAACAGTCAAAAGTCCTGCCGCCCTCCCCCAATTAAGTATAGCTTATCAAGGAAAACGCTTGATACAAAACATATATTCTTATAAAATTATCTACTTGCTTACAGTTAGGATATTTTGTATTTGAGCAGAGTTATAACCTTGAAATTCAAGACAAAGGGTAATAATTGCTTMAAGTAAAGCATACAACATCAATGTAAAACACCCGATTCGTTTCTGCCTCTCTTGCTAACACCTTCCGCACTCCCCACCTGACCACAATATGCAACATTTCTGTTCTCTCAAGAGCAGATTTTTTAAAGACTCATTATATCCAACATACAATATACCGAGAAGTAGCACATTTTCTCATGTAGGATGCCAGAGGTCTGTACCCTGAGGTAACGGTTAAGGCCTAAGCAAAAAGAAACATCATGCTAATAAGACAAAGCAGCTTTCCAAGAAGAAATACTTAATACTAGTGTCATGACAGAGAGAATTAATTTCTAAGACGAAGACACTCACGTTTGCTGTATTTGTACAATTGGATTAGAAAACACGGCGTTAGCCCTAGCTTGAAGTCTTACCTAATTGACCTCTAAAGTGACATCTTCCATCACACAGGTTGGCCCGTGCTATATTCATTTATTTCCATCTTGCCCGAAATTATGATGAATGGTCTGAGCTCCATTCAATTATTGAAAATGTGCAAAGAAACAGAAACAATGAAACTGGCCAAGTGCTCTGCATTCTTAGCAACAATTTAGGCTAATTAGCATCAACTTCTCCCCCATTCATCATAGCCCTTTAGAAATATAAACAAACTGTCAGCTCTAACCTAACAAACAGATCACTGAGCTACTTAACACAAATTATTCTTACATGAAAAGCTCCTTCTCAGGCAATATTCTCCTCTAGGGCATCTGGGAAGCTGAGCTATTAAAATTGAAGACATATGTTTCAGTCAAACTTAACTCCCAGCTTGCAGCAATCGCTGTTGTGACAGTTTTCCGTCAGCGTCCCGCTGTTGGCAACACACCACATCTCTAAATGAAGTGATGCAACAGGCTTAAATGACACATGTTCACTTACTATGAGGGCAGTACCARCCAATTAGTGTTTTGCACCTCAAAACGGAGCTATCAAAACTACCTTTTAGGTGGAAGTCWAATCTCATATTTCATTTGGGGACATCTTTAAAGAGTCCAAGTTTTGGAGATTTTCGTTAACGTGCAGAAGGCAGCAGCCATAACACCACCTTTGTAATACCCATCCAGCTGAATCAGAGGCAATGCTTTTAAGAGACCTTGGAGGGGAAGAAGGCTGATATTCCTTGATTCTAGCTCAAACTTCTCTATAATAAAGTGCTACAGATGAGAGGACAGCTCTTTGAACTGCAAGAAGTAGAATTAAGTTTGTTGCCCACCCAATACTTGACTAAGAGCCCTTGTGCTTAAGCAAAGACATATTCCTCAGTTCAGTAGAAGAGTTCAATATCTTGTGGAAGGAAGAAACAAACGATGCCCTGAACTTTTCTGACTCAGAGCTCCTTGCAGTTCTGCACCCCTTGTGATGCTGTGTATAAGCCTGCTCAGGTTGACTGTCTTCTGAGCTCGTCACAAGTRTCCTGTGCTGCTCCCTAGGACCACACGTGCCACCAGGTAAGAGTCTGGGAACACTGAAGATATCTGAAATAATCAGTGGTGAGAATCGATTCCCAAACTTTTTTTCTATTTGAATCTAAGAAACTTCCTATTCATTGCCTTACATTAAGGCAGTAAAAGGTGCAATTGGAACTTTGTGAATTAGAGAGAGAACATTTTCTTATCATTTCTCATTTGACTTCCCAGAGCTTCTCTGTTTTGCTATTTCCTTCCGCCTGTTATTTTGTCCAAGGCTCTTGCAGCACAACATAGCTTCTTTGCCCCTTTTTCCATCCTCCCAGCCTGTCTTCTGAAAAAAAWAATGCAAGAAGATAGCAGCAGCTTTGCTGTCCACATATACAAGAACRTTTATCAAGGATATCATTTTATCCTTGACTGAGAGAAGAAAAGAGAATCTTCCTAAAATTTTTTGAGTTTACTCTCACTTCTGGCTCCACATGCAAGTATTTTTCCTTCCTTTGGATACAGAGCTTCCTGGGCCTAGAAGCACAAGTTAGAGCTGCAGAGCAGCTGCAGATGTGTGGCCCTGAAACAGCACCACAGCAATGMACTGCTCCCATAGTGGGGAGACACCACCAATGCAGCATCCTGCTGAAGCAGCACCAGCAGGCAAGACTCCATTCCTCACATCCAAATGAAAGGATCCAGCATTAAGAGCTAACAGCCATCAGGAAAAGCATTTTATGTATTACTGCCTCCCAAAAGGGCTGTGTCCTAGAAGGGTCACGCAAACAAGTTTGAGATTTGAAAATGAGGAGCTACACAAAGGCTCATGTATAACTTGGTCTGAATTGACATCCCAGCTAAGGGGATACTATAGATATCACAATAAAARGGAACTATGTTATTTTATATGTCATGAGCATGAATTGATAGAAAGATTAGACAGGAGTCAAAGTTTTAAGCTGGAAAGAAAGACTTAAGGTTTGAGGTAAAGAAATTCAATTGGCAGCACAAGAACAATACTTGAACTCATACACACAAGATTGCTCAGAAGCTAAGTACAGAAAGGACACCCTCTYCTCCTTGTATTTAATCCTCTGCTTTCCCCCAGGAAACATGCTCTTGGGAATCAAAAAAGGCTGAAGGAAAAGAATAAATTGTGATTATGCTAAGTCACACTAAAAGACAAAAAACATCAAGGACGAGWATTTAAAGGTTACTCCACAAAACTGAAGGAGTGAATAGGAGTTCAAGATGACAAGGATAGGTGCTGATAGATGGAGAAGAATAGAGTACTTGTGGATACTTTACTGCATGCAGTTAATACCAAACACCACGAATACCTAAATCTCATTAAATACATTGAGCTAGAGGAAAAGGGCATACCCTCAGAAACATCTCTGCTGGACAGAAAGCTTCTCAGTATCAGGAGGTTGCCCCTACCTAGTCTCCAAATCACACAAAGCCTCCAAAGGACTTAACCAACGTGCAGGGTATACTCTTAAGCTGCACGGAGGGGCAAGTAGTGATACAAGATTCCCAGAGCCATAAAACAGAAAACTCCAAAACATAAGTTAACGACACTGAAGTATGGCACAGTGTGAAATACAAGTCTTAGGTCTACCCCACTCCTTCGATTTTTCTTGCTTATGTCTGCTTGAGAAAAAAAGTATAACCAAGACTGCTCTAGCAACAGGAGTATGGGTAAGAAACAGAAAGAGGCAGAAGATGCACCAGGTATCTCTGGCAATAGAGGAGAAACTCAAGGTACACGGATGCTGCAAGGGGAACGTTAGTTCACGCACCAGAATGTCTCCAATTCCTATAGAAAAGGATTTGATAGAAGAAAGTTATAAAAGGGGATATCAACCTTTCTGCTAGGTTACTGAGAAGATGAAGAACAGAGCATGCTAAATACATACCAATGTGCATGTTCTAGTTCACCTACTTTGCATATGAACCAAAAATAAAAAGATGTTTTTCATATCTGCACATAAACAGAGCATCTAATATGCGTGAACACACAGATCACATCTTCAGAGTTGTTGTCTCAACAGCTACAAAGTCATCCTCGTTTTTAAGGAGATAGCACATGTGAACATAATTGTCTTACAGCCAACTAAAATAAATATTAAATCACATAACTAAGTTACTTCCAAACTGGCACCAGACCTTTACTGGGCTATGCTGAAACTGGGATATGCCTCCCAAATTATCTTTAATATTTTATATAAAGTGTGCAATATTTGAAGATTACTTTCTTAATTAGGGCTGGCTTTTGTTTTTCCTTACATTTGCAAGTGTTTTCTGTTGGTTCAGAGGTTTTCTTCTTGCCTGGTTGMAAAGGCACAGCACCAACAGAAGCAGACAGGAAATAAGCATTGCTGCTCTCCAGAGGATGATTAAACAAGWCTGCAGAAGTTCCCTGATGTTCCCACAAACAAGCTCTTATGTAAGAATGGACAACTTCAAAGATACTTCCTCTGGCTAGTGAAAAGACTTCAGAATAATGCAGACTAATTTTGATGACAGTCACTTTGAATCATGAAATAATATATAAAATAAGAAGCACAATAAATGAATTATTAGATGCTTAATATGCTGCAGCAAGTGCTCCTCAAATTGTTAAAAAATTTTTTTTTGTTAAATAAAGAAAGTAAAGTTCAGGTTTGCTGTCTCTTGTTTATGCACACAAAGCATAGTGCATGTTCCTTGGAACATCATCTGAAATGTTTTGGGATGAGTCCAGATCAAGGTTTTAATGAAAGCAGTCTAAAGAACTCCAGTGGATTGCTTCTGTGAAGAAAGAAGAATCTGTTCCTTCTCAGTTTTCACCAAGTCAAAACTTTTTTTTCATTCTGTGAAGCAAAAAGAAAAGAGGAAAGAGAACTAGGGTCCTGTGACATTTCCCTTGCATTAGATCTTCCTGCTACGTGTCCTCATTAGATTGGTTGGTAAAGAATTTTTTGGTCAGAAGCCCTTAGTAATACCGTGTTGCTCTAACTTTAAACAAAATTCCAMATTGCTTTATTACAATGATTTTAGGCCCAAGTAATATTTATATTCACAGGAGTAAAACACTACCGAATGTTAGACATAAGGATAGGCTACAAAAYCCTTTAATTTCTCAACTAAGTGATAAAACATTTTTGGAACAGAGCACTTTGGTGTCACACCATGTTACTTTGAGCACATATTTTTGATATTCTTGTTTAATAGAGACAACACAACACATATACTAAATTCTCAAGTTATTTCCCTTTTAATGTCCCTGCAGGAAGGTTTGTCAGATGAGGTGGCAAAGCCAGGTCAGGGAGAACCTGCAAAGAACTGCACTGTCACAAGCCTGTCCCCTCACATAGATCCCAGCCAAAAACCTGCACTCCAAGCCTAAGAGCAGTAAGTMAGTCTGATTTCAAAGAATCATATTATGTATTTCATTCTTGCATAATGTGGKCAAAAGCTTATCACTTTACATATAAAAACCACTGCCCACATGCATAAAACTGCATACAAGCTTATATAAAAGTCTAAAATTTAATACTTCACACAACAAGAGCACCGAGTCTCAAAAGGACTGAATATTCTGGAGTATTTACTATTTAACTATTCTGATATTTATATTATACGACATATCTATACACACACACATATATATATTTGCAAGACACAGAGGAGATATTTAACAGTCRTTCCCAAAACAATGCAGGAAGAAAGATTAGATACTTTCTGCCTTATAAGAGCTAAACTGTTCCCATTGGAAGTTCCACGTAGCTCCGTTTTCACAATGACAAAGTGAGAAAGTTATACTGCAGTTATAATCCGGTGACAATTTGACATCTTCCTGTGAATATACATTATACAAATACCTCAAAATAGATACACTTTGTATGAKTCACTCTTTCCCCCTAGCAGATGTTCTGCTACCTTGGTGCATGCCTACATGCTTAAGAGGGGCAGTTCGCTCTCTGCGGGTTGCTCAGTCACAGAGGCTAGAATTAAAATGACCTAGGAGGCCGTTTCACTGGCCAGATAGAACCCTTTCAAGGCAAGGAATGGTTAAACAACCTGTGTGGTCAAATTTTCACCCCTTCCTTGTTTCCCAGCTTGTACATGTCACTGCTAGAATGCAGCGTGCTTTCACAAGTYAGTCTTTTTAACATCATGTTTTATTTTCAATTCTTCTTCCTGTACTGAAGCGGTATTATCACTCCACAGCCAGTTATGATTAAGTGTCAAGCAGTCAAAACAGACATGATCAGGATTATGTGCAGCAAATATATATATATATAAAGCTATTGTAATATATGCATTCTTCTCCTGCAAAACTGAGCAAAACACACACACACACAAACTCATTCACATCAACAGTGAGAAGTTAAGCCAGCTACTGTTTATCAGGTGACACTAGAGATGATTGAAATTTTAGTTCTTCCAAGCAACTAAGTTTCTAGGGAGGTAAATCCAAATTGTAGGTGAAAAATTAAGTGAATGAGTTGCAATGCTATTCTTTAAACAMACAATACTACTCTTAAACTAAAGAAAAACAGCCCATAAAAGTAAGAATCTTAACTCCAAAACATATCTTTAAGAAAGGATAGTTGCACTGAAACAGCATTAAAATGAATGAAAAGAATAAAAGCAGTCCTAGAACAGCCCTGATGAGGAACATGAAGATATCTTTCATGGAATTAAAGCACAAAGTTTCAAAAAAAATTTAAATATATTAAATAAATTTAATTTTTTGAAATAAATTTTTGAAATTTAAATTTATTAAATAAATTTAAATGCTATAAGGCAAATCAACACCAACTGATATGACTATTTAAGTCTAAAGGTCCAGTAAGAGAAACTGACTGCTTGGTTCAATTGCACACAGGCTGTGAAGATGGATTTTTTTTTTCCTGACTTGCTTAAGAATGAGGAAATCAATTCAAAGTCTGTGCATATTTATATGAATCTTTTCCAAGTGGGAAGTTCATAAAATAAATCTTAATGCAGATTACTTTCCCATAATTTATTAGGTCTGGCTTAATACACACCTTAATGTATTATTCAGAAAAAAAAAATGTTAAAGAATCCCGAATTTGTTCTGTGCTGCCTAAACTAATGAGCAGATCCAGAATTGAAAATCTGCCTTCCACATTGCATGAGCCTCAGAAGACAACAGATGGAAGCACTGTAGTTAACAGAAGCATCAGAGAGACAGAGGAGGAGGAAGGGAGGGAAAAAAAAAAAAAAAAAGAAAAGAAAAAGAAAAGCCAAAGCATTCCTGCTCTTTGGTCAGGAACTGCAGAGTTGCCAAAAGCAGAGGTCAGGAATAGCAGGAATAGAAAACTGACAGCTTAGGCAAATGCTTTCCAGGCTATGAGAGTCATGACTCCCAGGGTAGTTCAGTTCCCTAGCTAGGGCTACACAGCTTGAGCAAGCATAATTTTTTTGAAAAGCCATGGGTGGGGAGGCAGGCCATGGGCCAGCTTTTGGACTAAAGTCACTTTTATTTGCGTTTAAAAAAAATAAAACCAAATACCTATCACTCAGAATGGAAGCAGGGAAGATGGGCTCAGGCCAAGGTCTGTTTACAATTCCACYCCAGCTGACAGATGTTCTTTGAACATGAGAAATTCCATCTTATGCACTGAAGGCTAATCYAATGCCCACTGAAGTCAAATGGTGCCTTCCCATTGTGTTCAAGGAAGTGGTCCATCAAATCAGGATGTTGGATGATTCAGTGGATGTTATTCCTAACAACCTCAAGATTTCTAGGACCCTCAGTAGGAATCCATAAGTGCATTCATAGGAAAAGTCAGGTTGTATACCATAGGAATTCAATTTTAGGTTCTAAGCCTGCAGCTGGTTAGCAACAGATCTCTACATGTATGTGGATGTTCCTTTAAGTRGTAAGGAAGCCACCTGAGATAGCAAATGCTGGTTAGTCAATTTTAACCAATTTGTGTTAATGAAAAATATCTATTTATACATATATAGAGAAACTTCAAATGCTTTTGACATTAAGCATCAGCCCAAAATAAATTTGAGGCCTACCCATTTTCTGTTGCCCCAGGTATGCCTTTCTCATTTAAATTCTGGCATACAAGCAAGACTCTCAATATAAAATGGTCACTACACAGCCACGGTAATGTCCTATTTCCAGATAGTCCAATTAAGATTTCAGGCATCTTTAGTTCACACAAGAAAAAAAAAAATGCTGTTCTTAAAGTCACTGGAGCACAAAACTCCAAACCATTATCAAGGAAAATACTTCCAAGACAAGGGACRAGAGCAGGACCCCAAGTAACCAATAGGAAAGCTTGAAGCTCTAGTAGTATGAAGAGCTGAAGTGGATCAGGCAAAGTTAACACTGTTGAATCCTCAGCCTCAAATGGCAGTAACTATTACCAGCCTGTAAAAGGACCACAAATGCACAAATGCACAAATGCACGTTACCAGTTGGACACTTGGTTGTTCTCATTATTTCAGAAAYTGGTWTTTACCCTGATCTCCGTACCCMACTTCCTCCTCTGCTGTACTTCCCACCTCATTCAAAGTAGCAATCTCAACCTTGAATACCTTGAGACTAAAACCATGATGAACCTCATCATGAAGAAAGGCAGAATACTGTTGTATCAGCATTTTAAATTGCTTGTTTTGTTTGTGAGATCTGCAATAAAATTAAAAATATATAAATAAAAAAAATAATATTAATAAACACACACACCAAACACACATATCCCCACACTGATATGGACTTTACCTGCAATCCAACAGGTAACCAAATCAATAGATAACCATAATACAACACTGGCACAAGAGAAACAGGTTTCTGCCACCACYGAAACAGATTTAAACTTTTTTCCCCTCCGAGGCAAGGGGCTCTCACTGCTAAGCTACACCAGGGCAGCAATAGGAAGGACTTGTACTCACTGTGCAAACAAATACATCCTGTTCAACCTGTCCTGCTTTGCATACTGAAAGGCCCACRACATGAAAGACCGTACACACTGGGCCAGCAGAGAGGCAGGAATGAGACCTCCTTACCTGCCAGGAGGGTCTGAAAGTCATGCTTAGTCTAACCTCCTCTCTCCACCTTTTATCCTTTTATACAGAGGTGCTTAAGATGAGAGGTGAGAGCACGAGTCAGTCCCTACAACACCAGCCAACAGTGGACGCCTAATTCCACCACACAGGGAAGAAGGTAAGTTTAAGTTTTCACAGGCAGGGAAGGAGCAGAATCCAAGTCTTGAGCACCACAGCTGAGTGATCCAACACTGGAGAGCAAGAGAAGGAGCAGCAACACAACTGGAGGCACAGTCTCTCTTCCCATCACAGTTAACAGGGAGCCTGATCTGAAGAAGCTACACTAAACATCTGCTGAATGAATGAAGCCCTACAGAGGAGACAGGACATCTAGACCACTGGTCCCGGTATAGTACAGGCACGAGTAAACCTACAAACTGAAAAGTTTTTCTTAGAAAACCCAATTATTGAAAACTGATCTCAAGTAAGAACAAAATAACTTCTTGAAGTCCAAAAGCAAGGAACTTAATTTAAAAAGCAGTTAAAATTAAGTCTCACTGGACTGTAACCCTTAGGCAAACTTTGCTTCAAGAATGTTTACATCTAATGTTTCAGCCAAGGAGTTCTGTTTTTAGATATATGTGCATTTTTCACATCCAGGCAGGTAAGTGTTAAAAGCAAAGGGAAAACAATAGGAGGCTGAAGTACGCGATGCAATAAGAATGTTTAGCATGCCCTGACACTCCAAATTTTTCCCCCCTTCAGGCATCTAATTGTTTGCTTTTCCTCCTACATACAATAATGAAGTGAACTACAATCAAAGTGTGATGACAAATGGTCTCAGGGTTTGCATTCTTCAGAATATATTGGCATTTGTAAACCAAAGAAAAAAAAGATAGATGTAATCAACCACCCTCATACAAGAGTGGGATCTAGAAGAATATGTTGGCAGAATCTTCAAACCACATTAAGCACTAATTTGAAAGAATGTTTGAAAGGAAAAAGCAATGCATCTAATACCAGTTTATTTGTGTAACAACAACTAAAAACCGAACTCGCTGGACATATTTTTAAAGATGGAAGCAATTAAAATACATTAGTGATCTAAACAGGCACAGTATTTTAAAACAAAAGAATTCTAAACAATCAAGGTTACATATACCCACATCTTGTTGACTAATCCTCACCTTCCTCAATTTACTAATTCTCAGGAAAAAGTTGCATCTGAACTTACAGAAATTCACAGAAATTGTGTATATGAATTCATAYATTTGTTCATGGTGAGGGCAGTATATTCTCATATGAGAAAGTCCACATCAGCAGCAGGATCACAATTGTTCTGACTGGTCCAAGATTAAAACTTTACATTTCTACCCAAAACCAACATATTACTTCAAATACAGAAAAGCCCCATTGTATCTTCAGGTTAACCATTACATTTTCTCATCTAATAAATTAAGATGGGTAATATACTCTGAGAGAACATGCTGAGTCTTTCTCTGCCATATTAACATCCTGACCAGAGGGAAGGATGCTGCTGCCAAAGCSCAACTCATGGTCATACGTAATTTGCTGTACGGCCCTGAAGAACTGCAGCAAGGAAAGCTAAACGAATAAAGTTCAAGGAAGACAATGGAAAAAGCTAGTATTTAGGGCTGAGGCACAAGAAACACAGTATTTGGAGAATGTCTGCTATGCTGCACTACATTACAACACAAAACTCCCCCAATATAGAGTAAGGATGACTTGTACACAGTAGGACCCAATAGTCCTTGTATTTAGTGAATTTCTGACCGCATTCAGATGTTCACCACAGTGGAACTGTATCCACTTTTATCCACAGGAGTTAGTCTTTACCCTAGTTTGCCATAAAGCATTAAAACACTGTATTTTATTAATGCAGTACTTCTTGAAGCTAACATTCTCTGCTACAAATTAARACAAAGTCATTCCAAAGTCCAAGCACAAACTGTTAAAAATTTAATTATTTTTAGGCATACGTTTTTGAACTGCCACWCTCTAAGCTACCACAAACATGCACATACTTCTGAAAATGCCAGCCTAAGTCTTTGCAATATGATACTTCCACTCCTTCTTGCATGCTTTGATGAGCAGCAAAATTGTTAACATTTATAAAGCAGCATCATGAGCGTACATGAGCACAGAGCAAAAGGAGCAGCCCAGCAGCTACTGTTTCTAGTTCTCTGAAAACCCAAGGCATCACTGCAGTGCTTAGCGTTGCCCTGTCTTGTGGACTTGAGGTCCACAAGATGCAGGAGTGATAACAGGTAGTTTGAGGATTTGGTGCCAAAAGGAATGATTCTAAYTAATTACATTCAGTGGGAATTTCTTTGAACTATATGAGCTATACAATAAAGAGGCCATGTTAATCAATACCTTTTTTGAAAAAAGACTTTTTTAAAAACTTGGTGTAGTCTGTATAAATTATTCACTTCTGTAGAAACCAAAGGGAAAAAAAACCTAGAAATTTTAATTAAGAAACAGAGTCACTTTCAGATAATACAAAAGAGTTTTCTAAAAAAGAAAAAATGCAATGCTTTCATAGTAGAATATTTAAAATCAGGAAAATGATGATAGTTGCCTGAAAGCTTYGGCATTGACTACAAAAGCTTACATGGCAAACCATTGAAAACAGAACAGTTTACTTCAAAATTATCTTTGGTACTATGAATAAAGCCTGATTGAAACACATGCCAGCAGCCCCATCACAATATATTCTGTATGATTTATGCTTTAAGAATAGTGATACATCTTGCTACTTAATGGTCTGGAGCCTGTTTCCAGGAAATTCCTGCCTCAGAAGAAGAGAAAGTAAGTAAAATAAGACTTGGACAGGCTACAGAGAATAAAGTCTAGAAAATATGATGTCACCTTTTAAATATCATTCTAATTTATTAAGGTACATAAATGTCAGCCAGACCTTCAGTTGTAAATACAGCTACAATCATTAAAGAAACAAACAGACAGTATATGTAGAACATAAATGTATCACACTTGTCCCCTTCCAACCCCATTCCACATATTTCTGGCTCTTCAAATGCCCTAAGTGCCAAAAGCTTCCTTGCAGGATAGACAAGAKCTGGTAGCAATACAGGCTTTAAACCAGGTATATAAAGGGTTATCCTCCTGAAGCWGCTATTGGCAGTAAGGTTTTCAAGAGGAGTAAAGAATTAAAAATGCATACACTCCTAGCATTACCTTTTCATGCTGTGTACATCTTCTGAATTCTCCAGAGACCTAGCTTTATTCCACTCGTGATTTAGTAGGCATTGCATTGAATTTTCCCCAAAACTGCATTTCAGAATCACTAACAAGACACCACTAAGATATAATTGATCTGTATTCTTGCCTGCTGAATAAAAACATACAGTCAAACAAAGCAAGTGCAAAATTATTGGAGAGAGGAGAAAAAAAAAAAAAACTATGGAAAGTAAAAAGGTTAAGATAAATCTATTTCAATTATATCGAGAGAGGACTATTAACTGCAAAGTTCCAATAATAATAAATGTCTCCCTACATATTTACTCGTATAGCTAACCCCACAAGACAACAACTAGCGAGCCACGCTAAGTGCTCAGTGCAACCTTCAAGCTGCCCCGCAGGAGCGGGCCC
>PTEX01000004.1:3929759-4115711 GCA_003342815.1 Eudromia elegans | reverse complement strand
ACAGTCAAACAAAGCAAGTGCAAAATTATTGGAGAAGGAAAAAAAAAAAAAAAAACTATGGAAAGTTACAAGGTTAAGATAAATCTATTTCAATAATACCAAGACAGGACTATTATCTGCAAAGCTCCAMTAATAAAAAAAGTCCCCCAAAATATTTACTCGTATAGCTAACCCCACAAGACAACAACTAGCGAGCCACGCTAAGTGCTCAGTGCAACCTTCAAGCTGCCCCGCAGGAGCGGGCCCTGCAGGGAAGGACCCCCGGGACCGCAGCAGGGCCTCAGGTGGGTGCCGCGTCCGCAGGTGCGGAGCAGCTGCCGAGCTCGGCACTGGCAGCTCTCCAGAGGCAAGGCCAACGGTTCGGATGTCAGGACGTGCTGCTCTGCTTCCATTACGAACGCGTTTAAAATATGAATCCTCCAAATAYAGAGCACATATATTTTTATTGAGGGCAGTGAGCTTGTGCCCAGTCTTCTACATCAAGAGTAACAAGTATTTTTCTTGAAAGTAAAAATCGCAGCTTCAGCGAGTGTTTATGACTTCCATAAATACTATGAATTTCATGATTTCCAGGCTATGAACACTTCAAAATCCAGAGTCATTCATCTTCATTTGGAATGAAAGCCACAAYTTTGTGAAATAAAATTAACAAATTTAGAATTTTAAATTATGTTATGCATTAGACCTTTCCAGCTAACAGCAGAGTCTCCTGCAATACCTATAAACTGCTCTTTAACTACTGGCAGTAGCTTAATGATTTCTATATTTTTGTCAACAGAGATACTTTTCTTACACACGAGGCTGCACATAGCAAACCCTGTGTGTGTTTAGGCTTCTGTCTGAGTTTGTGAATTCATGCAAACGTCGGCCGGAGCCACCTAAAGCAGCAAGGCTGCATTTCCAGTCAACAGGCATCTGGAGGCCACAAAAAGCCAAGKGAACAAGGCAGGCACAACACTGCCATCTCCATCTGACACACTGAAGTACATGCATCACAGGCTAAAAAGCGATTAATGAGTAGAGGCTCCTAAATCACGAGGCAGTTAGGAGGAATACCACCAGGACCAAAGAAGTTGGAGAGACCAGAGTGCATGAGAAGGACACTGAAACTCCCAGCCTTGGAGCCTGGCAAGAGGCAGAGACATCAGTTCTGAAGTGTTTTCACGCTTCAGCTTCTCTGACAGCATTGCAAATGCTAAAACAGCAGTAATGCTTTTTCTAGTGGTGAACTGTGCTCTGCAAAGCACAGAGACCAGCAGCTCAAACACCGTTTCTGCAACCTGGTGTATTTTCACATGTGCACTCAAATGGGTTATGCACTGAGAAAAGAGCAATACAGAGCCAGAAACCTAGTCCAGGAACTTATTTTCCATTCTTAACTTATTTTCCAAAGAAAAGTACCAGCACTTTTCTTTGTGGTGCTGGTACAGCAAACGTGCATGCACAGAATCTGGTTCTTTCCTAAGGAGCAGAATAGAGCTTTCCTTCCCCTTTGAATCTTGAGACAAAGCAGAGCAAATTCCTTTCTCACATTATCTGAATAATATGATTAAATATTCCATTTAATCCAATCTAAGAGTTCAGATATCTGAAAACCAGGTCATATAGGGGACAATATGGAAGGTGACAAGCAACATCATTATTTACCACAAAGAGCGAGCAAACTGCATCCTGATAACGCAGCTCACCCCTATAACAGGAGAGCTGCTACCAAAACCAACCTCTCCTTCCCCTATCCAACAGGGCACTTCTGCCCCASGATTATCAGACTGAATTCAAGTCACATAAGGTTTCCAGGCATATAAGCCTRGATCACTTGACAGAACAACAGAGCAACCTAGTCCAAAATACGATAGTATYAATGTGATTTTCTAAATCTAACTTGGGTTAAGAAAAGCAAATATTATTTAGAATTTGCTTTAAGTGCACAGCAACTTCACGTTCTGCTCCAGAATTGTTAATACATCAATAATATTGCATTCATGAAAGGATTTAGCAAATATAAGGCACGTAGCCTTAATCATGCTATGACAGGAAGGAATTGGTTAAGATCTGTCAGATGCCAAAAACACAGGCCAAGGTAAATGCACAGGCTACACTGGTGGTAAAACAAAATAACTCTYACTCTCCTGTGACAAAGCAAGTAAGAATTTGTGTGTTGATTAGAAACTGTGATTTTATCTAAAAATCTAGGATTCTCACTCTCCCAAGATAGGTTTATTTGTACTTTCATGCACCATACGGCTATTTTCATTAAGTGCCACACATCTGATAGAGCAATGCCTGATAAGAGGATGCATATTTTAAAAGTTAGGCAAGCAGCCTGACAGATCTGAGCCACGAGCCATGTAGTCTGTCTTGAACAAATTGCTGCACCATGGAAATAAYTCTACTTAGTACACCGAGTTTAACAGAAACTATTAATTGGCTACCACAAAAACCATTTCCTTTAAGATAGAAATTAACATTTTGTTTTGCCTTTTAAAGGATAACAAACTCTCCAACACTTAAGCTTAATATCCAAATGTAGATGAGCAAATAGTGTCTTGCACAGAATTTCATAGTTATGGCTTAGATTGCCTCACATTTGCACAAAACTTACTACAAAGTAGCCATTTGTAGTAGAGTCGGAATCTTTGATGGTCATCTGGTCCAATCTCTTTCCAAGAGGKGGATCCCCTATGAAGCTTGTTGAGGCTGACCAAGGCTCTCTCCGGTGCATTACTCCTGCTATTTTATTAACATTGTGGGTAAGGCTCAACAGAGGGTTACATACGTTCATAGGGTTACACATGTAACAGAGGGTTACAGATCCTTACATAGKGTTTCCATACTGGTCCTACTGAATGGATGCCAATGACAACTAAGCAATATAGTTTACCACAAAAAAAGAATACATTATTGTGATAAATATTAACCGTTAATTCTAAAGTCCAACTCATGTAAGTAGTCCTCAATCTACAAAACTAATTTTAATCTAAATCAACACTTGCAAATTTCTTCTGATTTTTTTTTAAATTTAATAATCTCCCAGTTTAAAACTCATTGTTTCTATAAGTGGTAAGTGATAAAAAACCTTAGGCAGGTTTTACTGAAATTGAAGTGTGTTTAAGAGCACAGAGAGCGAGGCCTGGAGTCCGAAAGAGCTCCTTGCTGGATTACAGGCTAAGTCAAGCAGGGYGCCGATTTCTTCCCTCTTATCTCATGGATCTCTCGTGCCTGTTCCGAATTGTTCCCGAAGCTGCGGGCGCCTGGGGTCTGCTCGGGCAGACTGCAGGCAGTCTAAATCTCACCCTTAGTCAAAACGATTTACGCTACAAGCTAAAGTACTGAATTGTTTACAAAAACWATTAGCAAGCACATAATAATAAAATATGTTCAGATTTCACAAACAGTTCAACCATAATACAAAGTACAATACAAAYGAGATTTATTCCTCTGCCTGAACCTAATTTCCTAACCAGACTCCGTAGTCAAAATAAAGATTAAGCAAGCCATTCCCATCCCAGTTGAGCTAAATAAGATCCCAGTCCTACCCTATGTCCTTCTACAAAGGGGACACATCAGATGCTGCTGACTCGCAAGATTTGCTCTTTGTAGAGYTGACAGTTACACTTCCGAGTGCAAATACACAGACAAATTAAAACAGAGGAAAYAAGTATTAAGACCGAACAGAAAGACTGTTAGATAAAGATTGAACTAGCAAGAATTGGCTGCCAGCTCTAATCAACCAAAGTGTTTTCCTAAACGGCCCCATCCTCACTCTGTGCACAGAATGCACACAACCAAGCCCAGGTAAGAGTAGTATGTTGTCCGTGGCATTTCCTTCGCATTTTGAATACAGTCGAATATGTAGAGATGATACAGAGGCCTGCAGACAAAGGGGAAGAGGGAGATAAAAATAACAATGGAGGCAGTTAAAGTCTTTCCTTCTCTCCTTCTGCCCAGGATCATATCTCTGTTTGACAGGGATCTTAAGGAGCATTCTACAAGTCACATAAAATAGATATTCATAGGGCCTCACTAAATCTGTACTCTTCATCGGCAGGTGCCCATCTTGAGGCAAGGTAGTTCTCATGCCCTGTCATAATCTCCAGAAAAGACTGAACAGAAAGGCTGTCCCACAGAAATGGTCACATGAAATCTGAGCAAAGGGTATTTGGAAGCAAGCATCAAGCAGATGATTAATGCTGTTTTAGTGCAACCTGTGCATCAGGCTGAAAGGGCTATTCTTCCAGGAAAATAGTAATTAGAAAAAATAGTAGCAACAAAAATAGTTCTACAACGATTAATATGCTACTTCAGTTGCAATTACAAATGGCAGAGTGCCAGCAAGTCAGTACCTTCTGTTTATCTAAGCAAATACATTAAGAGCAACGCGCTGCCTAAGCCACTTCAGCCTTTGGAAGATGAGCGTTTTCAATTTGGGAATCAATGCACAGCTCTACCTTTTCAACAGAAAAAAAATGGCAATTGTTACATGTTGAAATATTGAAGACTTCAGTAAGTAACTCAGTGCCACATAMAGAACCTTCATATCCTTTTGCACAAGTTCATCCACTGCTTCAAGTTTAAACAAACCATTTTTAAAAAATTGTTTAAAATAAACTAATTAGTCATTCAAAAGCAGAAAGTGATAGAGATACTAGGTACTGGTAGGTTCCTTTATGCAGTCTAGACTTGATACTATATTATAAATTCTACCGCAGTTTTCTATCATGCTTTTGGGGAAGATATAAATGATGTGGTAAATTTGCATTTGAATTCAAGAAACCTTAAAAAGCCTGTTTCCCATTTAGTCCTCCAGCCAGAAACAATATTTTCATTTGTAAACACCCTGTTTCATAATCAGACATTGTGCTTTTAAGGGTTGCCCTCAAATACAAAATATTCAGAATTATATTTTTAAAAGAAAGTAAAGCAATATCTTTTCAACATTAATCATTCAATACTTTCCGTATCTCTCCACAGTCTAACATATAAGGAAAGATTTTCAGGAAAATTTAATCTTGTGTCCAAATATAACTTTACTTTAAACATGAGGTCATCCAAACATCTGTCTCCAATATATCCCTGTGGATTTAAATCAAACGTCTGCTAAACATGTACAATCATTTTGAAAATAAATAACAGAACAAATTTAGTCTTGATTATGATTATCATGCTTTTTAAGAGGAAACATTTATTCTAATAAGAAAAGTCTGAACTAATTTAAACTTCATGGATATTAACTTCGTAGAGTTTCATACTCCAGATAAGACATTTCTTTCCATTTAGTCTAGTCTTTAACAATATTCATTGTTTGATATTTGAAAAAAGACAGACCTGTATTCTTTCTTCTTTCCCCCTTATAGATTTCTCATCAATAAAGCCATTTTGCTTCTCAAATAATTTCTCCTTTATAGAAGGATGTTGCTGACAAATCAGCAACACAGACTGAATGACTTCCTCTTTTCATCATCTACAATAAACAGCATTTTATTACCCTACTTTACACTAAAGAGGGATATGCCGAGCATGAAAGATTGCATCTTGGTATTTGTTTTCTTTTGATACTTATTTTCTTTATCTCTTAAGAGACCAAAGACACCACACRCACGAGGGTGTTTTTAAGCAAGGCCTCATTCGCCGGATACTTTTCCAGATTTGCTATTTAAAACTCTATGAACAGATATTATGACTAAGTGGCAGCTGTGGCACCTCTGCTTAATTCAGCAGCCCTAATCCCGTCCAGAATCCTAGCCCCATTTCAGACAAGGGCAAGGACGCCCTCAACCACACAGCAACCCCAACTCCAGGAACCACCTCCTTGGGCTCCAGTACCGCAGACCATGGAAGGGAGAGAACAGAGCAGGGCTGTGAGGACTCCAAACCSCCACATTCTCCTCCAAATACTTTGCCCTTCCAAATACTGCCACTTGCCATCYTTATGCACCCTCTTTCTGAGGGAGAGCTGCTCCAACGGGTAGCTAGAATTCAGGAACCCAGGAAAAATAAATGCTCACAAAAACCTAAAAAGGGCCTTCAATATTTTGTTGTAAATCCAGTATTTAGAGTGTGTAGCGTGAACGATGCGAGGACTCATTAGCACTGCTAGGCAAGGCAGGGAGAACACCAGAGCGCACGCACACCCACAGCACAGCGCTGATGATTTTACAAGCAACTGCTATTCAGGAAAACAATTTTAAGAGTCTATAAGCAGCTTTGTGATTTGTTTTTCTCCATGAGGCAGAGTTAAGCACATCTGCCTATGCCAGGAGATGAAGGACATCAGYGAAAGCCTGAAGGGAATGTATATAAAGCCAGGCTAGAAAAGKCTGGCTAAGACTATTAGCAACCTCCAGCACCCAGAACTTAGGATTCAAGTCACCAAATCAGCTAGAACTTATAGGAACCGTATTTAAAATCCAGTTTTATGTTTTTAGCACCCTTGACATTAAAGTCATGTTTTCAAGCCCTAATGCTGTAACACTAAGTAAGATTATATATTTTTAACTAAGGAGTTTCAGGTTAATCAAYTGGCACCAAAGGCTGAAAGATGCTTAAGGACCATCAACTTCATATTACAGAGTTAGAATTGGTGACTGTCCAAGATTATGGCAGGTAGAAGCACCATTCACATACTTGATGTCCCATTTATATTTTACTGTGTTCAACATGCTGTCAGGAGKTGGTTGAAATAAACCAGAGCGATCTTTGCTGTGTTTCAAATGCATACTTATTTTAAAACTATAATACTCATTACATGTATATATATGAGACTATAGGCATTGATGACAGAAAAGCAAAACCTAGCACTGTTACAAGAATATTTAGAGAGTTAACTCTAAAAGGAAGCAAAATAAATCATACAAAGAATTTTTCAAATTTATAACCTATGGGGAAGGTTTGCATTTTGCTTTTAACGTGGCTCCTTGGGGACACCAGCTACACACAGACACATCAGTGCAACACACACACAAATCAAAGTGCTTAGGCAACCAGGATAACACCCTCAGCTGGGAAACCATCTAGTGACTAAGGACTCAAAGACGAGCTATAAACTACACTTCCTGCCAAAAACTAGCAAACTGAAAAGGWTTTAGTAAAAAAGATAAGAAAAACACCCCACGGCAGTTCAGAGTATAGTTCAGGGACTGAAWGCCAAGCGCCATCACCCCATGTTCCCTTATCCACTGCAGGGCTGGGAACCAACACTCAGACCCAGCTCAGCCACCTTTTACCTCAGGAATCCCCACTGCACATGGGGCCCTCCCAGACCCACGGATCTGGCAGAACAGAGTCCTCGTCCTCACAGAGCTGGGGCTCTGTCTACCTCTGCAAATGCAGAACTTCTCGCCTACAAACCTCACAGCAGAGAAACTGCAGTATTATTTCAAATAGCTATTTAGTTATACACTCGTAATAAGTAGTACCATGTGATATTCTTCAATTTGATTTGACAAATTTGCCCAGCCTTACTTGTGATAAAGCATATAGAGTTTGCTTTGAGGATGCAAATATTAAGCATTTCTGCTTTGCAGTGCAYTTCATTCCTGCCAATACTTAAAAAAGTAGGTTTACAGCAGTGTAGAGCAGCATTACTTAGCTTTTAGTATTTGTTTTATAGATCAACATTTGAAGCTATTTCTCCAATATCACATAAGTCTAGGATAAAATTAGTTAAGTCAAGAGGCACAATTCTCACTCCACAGAGATCAGCAGGTGGTTGCTCATTGATTTCACTGGGCTAGAAGTTCATCACAACTTTATGCACTGTTAAGTGGCATCTTCCCTTTAAAGCAACCCTTTGGCATTACCAGTGATAGATGTATCTGTGATCCTTACTGTTGAATCAAAAAAAGTCATATTCAGTGCCATGTTTTGTACTAAATGTATAAAAAACAGCATTTACTGATGATAAACTTTTCATTTTATAATTAAAGCTTTACATTCATCTATTATTATCCAGACAGACCTATCCTAATATTTTCACCTGTAAAYTTTCAGCAGATTATTCCTCTTCCGCCAATACAAAAAGCCCCATGCAGTAATCACGCTGCAGTGCTCTGCTGCCATCTTGTGGGTACCAGGGCAAATAACTCCTTCACTGTAATCCTGTAGCTTTAATATTGGTTTTTGCTACAAGGCATGCTTCCTTTTATTTTAAAGGGAAGAATAAAAAAAATTATGTTACACTAGAAAATAACTATAGAGAATGTTTGCATTTGTGCTACTTCAAATAAAACTCTATTCCATAAATACAGTTTCCTCAAATTACTTTTGGAACATTTTGATAATAATTTTGCTAGCTGACAGCTTCACAAATTCCATTTAGCATACAAAATCCTGTGAAGAGTTTTTGTTTGCACTAAAAATACAGCAAGGTTTTAAGGCAACCCCTCAATACCTTTAAGCAGAGGCATGTAACCTGTCTTTCAGGTACAAAGGGGACGTTTTAGTATTAGGTGGTAGGGTTGGTCATAAACTAAAAGTGTTACTTACCCAAACATGTTTGCTATTTTTTTTACTTTAGGCTTTATCTGTGTTACAAACTTTAAAACTTGAGATGCTGTAGGGGCTGGGAGAATAGCCTGRAAGCTTTCTACTGAGGAAAGTTTGCAAATTAACTCTAATCGCCTCCTTCCCCGACATCCCGCACACTCTCAGCTTGAYGGTTTCCATGGACTTGCAGCGTACAGGTACATCCTCAAGGAATAAAAGGAACAAGGTGAAACAAAACATTTCTAAGATGTCCCAGAAACCAACACTGTCAATTTAACCATACCGGCTTTCAAGCTAGATTCAGTTTCCCTGGGATTTCCAGCAACTACGGCTTTCAAGCTAGATTCAGTTTCCCTGGGATTTCCAGCAATCCGCTGAGGTCACCTGTCATTACAGTGTTTTCCCTCCTTATGTGGGGAAAGCAATGGTGCTTGTACAGACTTCACAAAGATGCTTTGTTTTCAGGATGGCCTGTAAATACTTTGGACAGTTTTGTCTGTAGGCAGAAGACGAAAACAAATGCTGGATCCTCTGACTATTCCTAAATCYCTCTAAGATTCTGGAGGGCTACTTTAAGTCCAGGATCTTCTCCTCAACTTACAAGCCTCCCTTCTAACCTTATTCTCAAGTTGTCCTCACCATTTTGCCCACCAAGCATCTCCCCTCCAAGGCTTCCTTCCATCCTACATCAGGCTGCCAACTTCAGCCTGCCACAAGAACCTGGCTCCACTTGGAGAAACCAGTTTATCCCCCTGGATAACTTAGATTCCAGGGACATATCACACAAGCTGCCTGACTGCTTCCTACTCAAAGCCTTTTGTTTAAAAAGTCTTTGTTGATACCTAAAATCCCAGTCCAGTGTAGGTAGTGATAGTGAACACATACTGTAATCCTGTACAGTACTACAGACTTCAGAAAGAGGAAAGTTTAAAATTCCTTAAAATATTATGGTTTCAAACCAAGGTAAAATTATTTAGTTTTAACTAAGGACTTCAYTAGTTGAAACTACCTCTGATTATTAAATGATTATTTTATGATCATGTAAACGGCAATTGCACAGTATAGAAGTAAAAAGGAAGCAGCTAGAAAACAATCGGTCTCCTAATTTCAAATAATCCCTCCTAGGGAAACAAAAAAAAAAAAAAAAGAGAGAACTAACCAATGTTCCTGCTGCATGCAAGTGCTTCCTATCCCATCACATTCCCCCTTTCCTTTACACAGGCCAAATAAATTCAGCTATTTGCAATGTTGTATATCTGCCTCATGCCTCTCRAGATGAGAGGTCGACACACTTAATATCACCATTACATCCGACACCGCTTACTCCAGCGATCGGCTTTCCTGCTCAGGGATCTGTTTTAAAGGAGGGGCTGCAATCTTGCACRATCTACTCCTGAAATAAAACACCTCTCAAAAGAAAAGGATGGGCTTTCAAAGAAACTTAAGACAGGCAGACTCTGAAAGCCTATTAGATTTCAATTAGTGGAAATCCAATCTCTTTCTCCTTCGCCGTTTCTTCCCACCACCCATCAAAAAAAAGCTRACAGGTCCAGACAGGCAGAAACCCTGCTGTTTCCTGAAACTCTAGAGAAAATGGGGAAGGAAAAGAAGCTCAGCCCAATGGATTTGAAGAATATCTTCTTCATACCTATCTGCTCTACACAGAAAAATTCTTCCAAGTTTTAACTTCAATCTAAAATGGTTGTATTTTATTTATTCACCAGTGTATGGGAACATGACAAGCGAACATACAAACTAAATATGTGAGGTGCATATTTAAATTGCTTGAGGTTTTAGCTAAGATGCTCCCTCTGACAGTTCACACAAATACTCAGACAACCTGTCATGGAGTCTCAAAACCTTCAGGCACTTCACTCAGCCAGGGGCAGCTGCACAACTGCTTAAGATGCCGTTTGTACTCAAATCATTCCAGCACTTACCTGACACACTGGTAGCTGAGCTGTCTTGACAAGTCTACCTGGGTATTGGACAATGCATYTTGTAGTATTTAACTCCTCTCCTCCAAGGGGAGAGGTCTGTACTGATTTAGCATGCAACCACACATTTACTGCACTGATCTCTATCTTTTCCATACAGGTAGAACAGACAAAGATTCTGATCCTCATGAATCAGAAAAATAATTCTTCCTCTGTGGCTTGAACACCGCATCCATCAGAGTGCATATGATAGCCTATKGATTCCCATGTCGTACACACACTTGTCCCAACACCACAATTAGAGATTTCCAAGTTCTTTTAATGATTTACAGTCCAGAGAGTTTCTCTGCCTAAGCTCTCCCRCAAGTTGTGCACTTGTTTCTACCTGCCTTCACTTACTCATTAACCACTGGASAAAGGAGCATGCCCTCAGTTCACTCTAAATGAAAGACCAAACTTTTTACTAAGTGTTCCAACTGCATCTCTTCCAAGCTCCTGTGCCCCACTGCAATTATGCACTCAGGCAAAAAAAACAAAAGACAAATACACTTAATTACCTTATTAACCTCCATTTGGGAGCCAGAAAAATAGCAACAAACTGARTGCCAGCAGGGAGAACATAAGCTAAGACTTTTTTGAAATTTAAGAAGGAGTTCACTCTCAGGAAGCTGAGCTTTCATTTTGGTATAAAGTTAAACTGTGAGCCACAGGGAAGCAGCTGCAGCCCTTGTCTCAGGTATGAAACACATGCGAGATTCTGTCGTGCTCGAGTTCTATGGTTCAGTTATACTTGAGAGCCATCCAAGCTTCTCTGCAAGCCAGACATGCCTCAAACAGTCAAYAGTATGTTTAAACCTTTCAAAAGGTGAATACTTTCATTTCTCCCTATTTCAGCATGCCAGCATCTTTTACTTTCTCAGTCCTGTAGACTAAGGGTCATGCTTGATTTCTTTCTTTCCCTTACCCCTCTCCTTAAGCCTGTGAATAAGTCCTGACATCTTCCATTAAGCTTCAGAAATCCCTTTCTCCCCCTGACAGTTGGGGCTTATCTCAAMTCATTTTCCACCCCACCTGGCAGAGTCACCTCTTATCAGATCCTTTTACATCAAAACTGCAGAAGCTAAATAATCTCTCATTTTATTTAGGCAGGTGCTATTTTTGACTCTTCACTGGACTCCATTCTGCTGTACAGTTCATTTTCTTGACTATCTTGCTACTTTCATATCAGTTTTGCTAAGGACAAAAACTACCTTACGCTGCTCGTAAAACAAGCAGCCATTGATTGGAATCTCAAATATCTTATTSATCACTTCAACACATTCTTTTTTTCTAATTCACCTTCCTACTAAATATCAGCTTGTATTATAGGTAGCATGACAGTAYTGACAGTTAAGAACCTGCCCAACAATTGAATGAACAAAATATATACACATGTCCTTGCAATGGCACAGTAAAGCAGCTAAGAACTGCATAAGCACTACAAGGCCCAGGACTGTGGACTTGCTTCTGCTGTGCTATCTCTGTCAAAGCAGAAAGCTGAATAGAAAGAGCTCTGCAAAGTCATGAGCATGCTCCCCTCCTATAAATAAATAAATAAATAAATAAATAAATAAATAAATAAAAATAATAATAAAAGAAGTGCTCAAATGTGTTTGTATCTAGAAAGCACAGAGGCAGATTTAGTGAGCAAAAAGAGGGCAGTAGCATTACATAACCTTCCTCATTTGAATGAAGTTAAACATAACATTTCCCTATAACTCACATGGAAGCCTGGAATAGTGWCATAGCGGGTCAGTGGTGTATATTTCAAAGGCTTTAAAAAGAACACAAAGTTGCTAAGTGAATCCTACTAGGAGCCTTGTCCTGAAGTGAGGCCCAAGCCAGATGCACTGAGCATTAAGTGAATGAGGCCTGAGCCTCATGCCACATGCTCTATCGCCCTAATGGACACGTTCATGAGATAGCTACCTTTCCCCTAGAAAAAAAAATTGTTCTTTCTAGGGTCGTTAAATACCTCACACACTGAACTGAAGGGGGCATAAGGTCCAACTTGTGGAAGATGCGAAGAAACACAGCCCTGTAAGCAGGCAGAGTTGCCTTCAAATGTCACATTTCCACAGAAAGGGCTATTACTCATTACCTGTTACCAGTGATCTAAACAACTTATTTCCATATTTCAGTTTTACTTTTGTTCAACTAGRCTGCTACACATGGTGCCACAAGCAACAGGATTCACCAAAGAATAAGCCTGTAACAAGGCTAATTGGTGACCTACAGGAGCATCACCACAGCAGGCAGAGCACTCTGACCCAGAAAGAGACACTTAGAGTTAAATAAACAAACAAGCACTAGAGGATTGAAACGCCAGCAGGTCACACACACTCGCCCTGGAATCCTGCACTTCATTTAAGTGCTCCCAATGCTGCTTGGGAACCCCAATATTTCTAGTATTTCCCTAGAGAGGGCCCCGGGAAGTCCCCTAGTGGTTCTTCCAGGGCAGGGCACGCCTGCAGGGCTTTGGCACTCGCTGCTCCCAGTGCAGACCGACCCCGCCACGGGCAGCCCCGCTATTCCCGGTACCGGGAAGCAGCGCRGGCGTTTCCACGCTGCTCACCGCCCCTTTTCCCTGTGGGGCAACGTCCGAGAAAACGCACGACCGCGAGCACGTTTCGAAAGCRGAGCCACGTTTCGCCGCCGGCAAGGCCGCCGCAGCGGCGGGCGGGAGATACCGCCCTGCAAGGAGGCGGGTGGGCAGCGAGAGGGGCCGCCCGCAGCCGTATCAGCCGGGCCGCGGCCGAGCCCCGCGCAGCCCGCGGGCCGCCCCGGAGCGCAGCGCAGCGCAGCGCCGCCCGGCGGGGGAGGAGCCGCCGCTCCGGGCAGGGGCGCGCGGGGAGGGACGAGCCGCCCGCGGAGCCGCGCGGCGGGGAGGGGAGGGGAGAGGAGGACGCGCTTACCCGCCGAGCCGCCGGCCGCGATCTGCTGCGCGGCCTCCTGCAGGAAGCCGCCGCCGCCGCGGCGCTGCGCGGCCATGTCCGCGGGAGCGCGGGGCGGGAGGCCGGGCGGGGCGCGCGCCGCGCTGTGTGCGCCGGGGCGGCGGCGGCGCGCAGAGCCCCGCGGGCCGCGCGCGGGGTCGCGCCTGCAGCCGCGGCCGGGGCAGCGCGAGGCGGCCCCCGCCAGGGGAGCCGTGGGGGGAGCCGCCCGGGGCAGGGAGGCGAAGCTGCGGTGGCCGCGCGGCGAACGGCCGGGGACAGTCTGGCACCTCTTGGGGCCATCCGCTCGTCTTCTCTGGGCTCGTGCCACTGCTGTGGCCCTCTCACCTCCCACCACGGCGGAGAGCCAAGTAACACCCACGTGGATTCTCTGGGAAGCATCCAGGAATGCTCCCAGGAAGCAGCCCTGGGCTCACCCACTGCCTCTGAAGCGTGCTGTTCTTTTATGGCCTCCGGGCTTTGATACCAGTTCTTCAGTGTTCCAGGGACACGGGCATTTCTTTCCAGAGTCACAACGGCTGTGTCTGGAAGGCACCTCTGGAGAGGAAGTGCAACCTCCTTCCTCGGACAGGGTCACCCAGGGTCATGTCCAGAATTTGAGTGTCTCGAAGTAGGGAGACTCCGCAGGCTCCCTGGGCAGCCTGTCCCAGTGCTCTGCCCCAGTAAAAATGTTTTTCCTCATGTTCAGACAGAACTTCACGTGTTTCAGTTTGTGCTTGTTGCCTCTCGTCCGATCATTGGATATGACTGAGAACAGTCTAGCTCCATCATCTCTACTCTTTCCCCTCAGATAATTATACACATTGATAAGATCCCCCCTCAGATGCTCTCCAGGCTGAACAGCCCCAGCTGTCTCAGCTTATGTAAGAGATCCTTCAGATGCTAAAGCACCTTAGAAGTCCCTCGCTGCACTCACTCCAGTAGCTCCTTGTCTCTCCTGCACTGGGGAGCCCAGACCTGGACACGAGGTCCCGATGCAGCCTCATGAGGACTGTGTACAGGGGAGTTCCTTCCTCAACCTGCTGGCAATGCTCATCCATAATCCAGGACACCCCTGGCTCCCTGGGTCACAAGGGCACATTGCTGGCTTATGCTCAACTTCTAAAACCTTTGGACTTCATCCACCAGGAGTCTGAGGTCTTTCTCAGCAGAGCTTGGAGACTGCGTATCTCTTGGATCTGTTGTGCAGATCCCTTGGCTTTATCCTACTAAAGCAAGCAGTGCCAGGGCATGGTCTCAACCTCTGGGACACAATCCCTCCCTCTCTGGATGGTCCCTGGCATGGCTTTGGCCCAGGTCAACAAAATACTTTTCCAGAAAATGCCCAGCTATAGTCTAGAACCTTGGCATGGGCCAAAGACTCTTCCCTGGAGTCTGTATGCAATGAGGATCTCCTGCTCACCAGGAGGACGGTTTAGCCATATGGATGTAAAACACATCAGGAAGTTGATCCTCAGGGCCAGAGAGAGAACAGGCAAAGGCCTCTTCTAGGCCCGTGCTCGTACAGACATAGTCTTTTTACTTGTATACAAGCTTGACACCATTGGTCCTGGGAGAAAACAGCTGCTGATGATGTCAAGGACATGCTTATTAAAGTAGATTTAGTGAAATAGTTGTTCAGCAAAGCACAACACTATTTTTTTTTCATTGGTCACATAGACAATTTGGAATTTAAGATTTTTTTCTCTTCTCCTTCCTACTGTGTTAGGACAGACAAGAGTATTTATTCTGAATCAAAAATCCTTTGTATTAATCTCAAAGCAATGTTTAACACTGAGTGTGATTTTGGGCATCTTGAAACACAGCTAGGAAGCTAGATTTGCTAGAAGCTTTTCAAAAAGGGAAGAAAACAATAGTGATTCTGTGATCCTTATTTTTTAACTTCTCTTACTTGAACCTCATTTATCCTGAAAAAAAGATGGCTGTGTTCACACAACTAGGACATCAGTTTATGCTAAACTTGTGTAATAGCATGATAATTTGTAATTAGGTGCATGTTTTTAGGGCTTTTTTTTTTCCTTCTAATCTACCTTTGCTGGAAAGGTACCTCTAAGGCATATGAGAAATCTGCCTTTATTCTAGTAATACCACTTCTCTTCCTCTAGTATAAGGCATGGAGTAAGAGGAAAAATCCATTGCAAAGGAAGGGGAAGTACTCAAAAAGCCCAACTATAACAGGGAGGAGGCAAATTTCCAAAGTTAACTGGGATTAAAATACCATTATTCATTTTATAAAAGTGGAATGAAGTGCAGCCAAAGAAAATCTCTTTCAGATATTGTTACATAAGCATGCTTTCAAAATACAGCTCTGCATGGAAAGAAATAAAGAGTCACTGTTAGGCTGGGAGAAAGAGGCTGGAAGGAAATTAGCAAAACAATGCAAACTTATTAAAACCAAAATGAATCTCATTTAACTGTCCAGCTCATTCACTGGCAAAGAACATTTTCTTTTCTCTCCTACAGACATTAAGCAATGATTTTCAGGTGAGCATTTTGAGAGGCTGAAAGTGGGTTTTGTGCAAAAAGTTTTGAAACTACAGAGATCTCATCCTCTAAGCAGGCCACTTCCCCCTCCCTCCCCCCCCAGGAATCATTTGTCAAAACTTCCAAACACATTTTCCTGTTATGATAAGAAGTTGCATGTGACTTAGCACTTGAAAACCAAGACTTGATAAAATGTTTTTGGAAAGTTTATTCACGAAGTCACAATTTTATTCTGAAATGTTACTTTGCAAAGTGTCTTTTGTGATAGTTTAGCAACAATTCAGCTAACTGAATAGAGTTTATATGGCTGAAATAAAATGTAGCCGATGTAGCCTTTGATTATTAAGAACATTAGAAACTAAAACAACAGGTTTTAATTCCTGCTGTAATGTATGGGAACATATATTATATGCAAAAATGTTGACAAATTGCTAAAATACTTTGGTTGCAAAGGCAAGAAAAAACCTTCAGGTATAACTTGAATTCTTTGCAGGCATCAGCAAATAAACAGTAACTTCAGCTCTTTGATATCTATAAAAGCAGTGTAGAGGTGTGGGAATACAAAGTGACTCCCTTAAACTAATAAACTTTGAATATGCTGACCTTTAAATAATTAAAATCTCAACTTCAGTGTTTCATTAACATTTGCATTAGTTCCCTTGGCTTTGCTCTCCGAGACTGCTGCTCAATAAATATAGCAGTACCATCAAGTCTCCAGCGTCCTGTATCATCAAAAAGCAGATGCTGAAACTTTTTTCTCTTTTTCCAGAGATGTAGGGAAAATTTAGAATTACAGGGAACTTTCTGGAGCAGTTCAGCAGTAAAGAGCATTCGGAGATGATCATACAGTGAAAGAATTCCAGTTGGTTAGATTCGATTTCCGCAAAAGGTGGCACTGCAACAAACAATATTTATATTAAACATAACAGCATAATGGAAAACATTATTCATAGCATATAGAGTAATGTCTGTTCCCTGGAAGATGAGCGCTTAGCTGTGGCGAGGCGGCTGCTCAGCGCACCTCACGGGACTCGCTCCAGCCCACGTGCTGCAGCTCCAGCTCCCGTGCCGAACGTTCCTCTCAGGCCCTGCGCATCCCTCCTGGATCTCACCACGCGTCCCTGCCTGCTCCACAGGAGGCTTCCCGCTGTGCAGGCTTCCCGGGCACTTCCAGGCTTGCTCCTGCGCCTAGCCGGCCTYTCCCCGCAGCCGCGGAGCGCTCCTCTGGCAGCCCGGGCCAGCACTGACCTTCCAAGAGGGGCGGCCCTCCGGGGCGCGCGGAAGCCCCGGCCTCACTCCCAGGAAGCGCGGCAGCCCCAAGAGCCCCTCACCACCCTCCAGCCCGCGCCGTCCCGGAACAGCGCGCCGGGACAAGGGCGGCAGCGCCGCCCCCGCGCGGGCCGGGCGAACCCGGGCCAGCCCCCGGCCGCAAGGCCCGCCCGCCCGCAGCGCTTTGTTGTGGAGCAGCCGCCCGGGCGGCCCGGCCCGCGAGGGAGGAGCGCGCAGGTAACGGGGCGCCCCGGGGCGCGGCCGCGGCGCCCTCGGTGCGTTGCGTTGCATTGCGCGAGTTCGGCCCCACGGCGCGCCCCGCGCCGCCAGAGGGCCTCGCCCTCGGCACCCCTGCCCTTGCCGCGTGCCCSGGCCGGCGGCGCGGCCGTTAGTGACCGTTAACGGCCGCGCAGCCCCCCTCCAATAGCGGCCCCTCCCCGTGCCGGGAGCCTGGCAGCTGCCCCGCGGCGGGAGACCGCGCAGCGCCCCGGGAGGCGGCAGCACCGCGCCGGGGAGCGCGGCCCGCGGAGGAGGCGCTGCCGAGGGCCAGCTCTGCGGAGGTCGGTGCGGGGTCGCTGCCATCGCGTGGAAATAGGCCCTGGCGGGTACTCGGAGCGGTTATTGAAGTTACCAAAATAAAGTTTTGCATCCGTGCTCTTTTGGCCTTTGCAGCTTAAAAGTGGCTAAGAAGTCCCAACAAGTTCTATACCTCAGTAAGTTTCCTACTTGCCTGACTTCTTGAGTGTGTTATAGGGGCTGTCTGCAGGCTTGGCCCTCATGGGCAGCGTGTGCGTGAGAGCAAAAGCCTGCTGGATCGGGCAGTTTGCAGAGAAACAGTGCTGGGTGTGCAGGGGCTTGTCTAATCYGACACACTGCTAAGGTGCTCGTAGGGCAACAGTGATGGGGGCCTAGGTACCGCTACAAGGGTTTGAGGTGCTTTGAGCTACGTATTGTGTACGTAGCTGCTGACCCTTCCTYGGGGACTCTGAGTGTCCAGCAGCAGATTTTACATATATATATATATGTGTATATATACACATACATGTATATGTGTATATACACATATATGTGTGTGTATATTCATATGGCAGGAAGGCTTTAGAAGCAGAGCTCAGTTACACTAGTCTTGAGTTACTGTGGTTTATATGGAAGTTACATGGAAGATGAATTAGTTAACAGTGGAGGTACCATTGCTGGCTCAGCAAACTTCAGATTAGCAARTTCTGGAGGTTGTGGGAATGTAGTTAGGGGACCCTGTGTTATACTTGCCGTGTATTTGTATACGTCYTTGAGCACCTGTTCTTGGTTGTTGGAAAGAAAAACTTTGATTCAACTGAGTTCACCAACCTAATGTTCTGTTTCTTTAAATACACTGGTGCTAACATTAATTATTATTATTATATTAATTATTATTACATATTATACATATTATTACATATTACATAATATGTAATACATGACATTATTATTACATATTATATAACATATTATTAATATTTTGTTTTTGAAGTTTTTGAAGTTTCTGAAAGAGTTAACACAATCTTTAACAGTTATGGCTTGGTTTTATGTACTAATTTTGTCGTCTTCTTTCTTAATTTTATTTAAGTATGCAAAATTCAACCTGAGGCCCTTCTTGTGAAACAGACAGGTGAAACTGAACCATACATGAGCAGAATGGTTAGGGACTCTGCTTCCCTTCACGGTACAGTGATGAGCRCTGCTTTCAGTCTCCTGAAAGTGAAAAGGCTTCTCTTGCCCTTGTAGCTAAGGAGAAGTTGCTTCAGGACTAGTTGCAATGTGAAAAGTGGAGGCAGAGGCTGGAAGGTAAATAGTGTACACAGGACTTCAGAAAGTGGGGACAGCTGCTGCAGGCCATTGATGGGTGGGGAGGTTGTAAAGCTATATGGTCCCCGCTGCTGCCCATCACTGCGAGGGAAAGTCCTGTTAGGAGATCACAGCTGGCTCAGAACTTGGTAAATCTGCCTGCAAAGAGAATATATGGTAGCAGAATATCCTTTTTCTCTGCAGGATGCTTCTTGGCTAATACTAGATGTTTTGTCTAGTTTTCTTCTAAATGTCCAGACTGGCAGAACTCCAAAAAAACCTCACTGTAAATCTCACAGTCATGGAAATTATGTACTCTCTTATTTTTAACAAAGGATTCCTTATCTTATATATGTATATAAGTATATAAGCATATATAAGTATGTAAGTATATATATATATCTTATATATGTACCCTTTGTACAAAAGTTACTAGTAGTGATATAACTGTGATTCTAGCAAGTTYTTTAATTCTTATTTCCTGTTACACTTTGTAACAGGAACTATTTTCTTCAATAATAGTGGGTAGCAAATGAGATTTAAAAAATTCTATCCCTGATTTTCACATGATGGCTAATTAGGCTTCTTTGCTGTTTGTTTAGATTTACTTTGTTTGTCTAGCAGGTACTACTTTTCTGTCTCCAGTGCAAGTTACAGAAACATGATAGCTTAGAAACATTATGGCTTAAATGCCAGCATATGTCTGTAACAGCACTGTCTGTGTTGTTCAGTATCATCTTCTGTATGTTGTTGAACATCAGCTACCTGTGGAAACAGATTGTCTTATTTATTGTACACCATTTTGCTTTGCTGAGCCTCATGAAAGGTATTGTCTAACTTATTTCTTGCTTTCCAGAGATGGTGAATCTCAGTGGTTTGGTTGATTATTGTGGAAAATTAATTGTGAAAGCTAGATTTTATATTGACCACCAAAACACCTGTGTAGCTTGTTTTCTTTCTTTGTGGGCCAGTGCTCTTCTAGTACAAGCATATGGAAAGGAGCTCAATGGATGAGGTGAAGCTTCCTGTGCACTCCCTGTGAGTTGGTCAGGAGATGCTTCTGTGGGCTATGTAGTAGAGGAGGRAAAGAGCAACTGAGCAGTGTGTGACTTTGCCTCCCCAAAACATCCAACACCTGGCACCCCTCATCTGTAGACAGGTAATTAAACCTTTTCAGGTAGGGGCAATTTCTTTTGAAAGAAAATAGTCCTATATGCTGTTTTGAGACCTGCCAGCTCACTTCTGTGCTTACCTTTAAGTATTTAAATTTTTACTCCTTATTAGTGAAGGTAATCCACTCGGAATTGAACTGCAACTGATACTTTGTTGGCATGTGTCAACCTGTTGCAAACAGAAGGGAGTCCTTCACTGATACATAAGAAATAGGTGCTTCTAGGRCATTGCTGTCAGGATATAGATGATGATCTTTCTCTTGTGTTCTCTGCCTCTTTTTTTTTTTTTTCTTTTAATTTTTAAACTTACAGTTTAAAAGAAAAAGACAGAATCCTAGCAGAGTTAATATTTGTTGTGGAAAGCTACTGTCTCTTTCAGCAGGCAATAAAATATTAAGAATGATTTAAAATTATTTTCCTTATTGGTAAGAAGTCAGGCAGTATCTATGGTACTGATTTATGGTCTCTAGAACAGCAAACTGGGCCACAGATCCAACTTGCCTTTAAGTGAATGGTGAAACTTCCCCCAGTTGAAACAACATGAGATTGTGCTGTAGGTTTGGAAGAAGTAATTGGTAATGAGTTCAGTTCCTGGAGGGCACTCATTTTTACACCATGAAATCCATAATAAATTGAGTTGAGGAAATCCACATAACATGCTGGTAGACAAATGTTATTCTTTCTTTTTATGTAAATCTGTTGAAGATGGAATTTGATCTTTGAGTTATATATTAATTTAAATAGTCATATTCCAACTATATGTGCTCTAATTTAAATGTTAAGTGAAAAATCCAATCTGCTTCAGTAATATAATATTAGGCCAAAGAAGGATTAAAATGTTTCATTATTGATTAGTTCCTTGGAAGAAGCAGGTGGCAATTCCTTTCAAAATTTGTAGAGTGAGAACATAGTTGGGTTTGTATCTGAACTGCTCTGAAAATGCTCTTATGCTCTATTTAGAGATYGTTTAATGTGATTGGTGTACTTGAAGCAAACAAACTGAATTTTTAAGTCTTCTAAAAATAGACAAGTCTAGTAACTTATGTTGACTGGCAAAAAGACAGGTTTGTTTAGCAAGAAAAAATGCCATTTCTTTATGAATGTAGCTATTTCAGATGCATATTCCTACTTGGAATCAAACACCCCCTTTTCTTTCCTCTTGTAGTGAAAAATTGGAAGAGAAGAATCCTCATCTCTAGAAGAGGGCTTCTTCTAAGAATGTCTAAGATTCTTCTAAGAATTTTTTTTTTTTTTAATTGGAAAGAATAATAATAATTATGGCTGGAAATTTACTCAGTTGAGCTACAGGAGTAGAGAGAGTGGTGAATGTGTCCTTGATTTGCCCTCCTCTCTCAAAAACCTTGATTCCTTTCCTTTCAATTAGTGAGGTGGCAAGACTTGTTTGCCTCCCGTCACCATTTTCTAAGCGGGGAGCCGTTGTGTCACTCTACAGGTTGTCTTCAAGGAAACTGAAGAAAAATTTACATGCTAATCCTTGTCATCAAAGGAAGGTTTTCTGGTTGGCAGTGGGAACGGTTGCTTTCTTCACTGTCTTGCTCAGCAGTAGGAAAACCAAACAAAACTTTTCCTTGTTCTTCAGTATGTCTTGTAACCCAAAGCATGTAATTCTTCCTTTTAATTATGATGAGGAAAGGAGATATTTGTAGCATATGGAGGGACACAAAACACCAGCTACAAATATGGACTTTGTATAAAATTTATTCTCCAAAATCCTGAATGTGAGAGACTGATTTTTTGGAAGGATTTGAATTACACCTTTAGTTGATTGTGGTACATAAATCAGAATCTCAGTGCTTCCTGTTTGTCATCAAGAAACTATATATATATATGTGTGTGTGTGTATATATATATATATATATATATATATATAAAAGACAGTGTAAAAATAGCATATACTTAGCTCATGTCCATTGGATAAATGAGAATATACTAGTAAAACTGTGTCCTTTTAGTTGAACAGCATCTGAAATATGCTTAACAAAGAGTAGTTTAGAGGCTAGGGAAGTAATTTCTCAGAGCCATACAAAATGTTTTCTGATGTTCATTTTCTTTATTGCAAATAGTATTAGATGAGTGATACAGTCTATAGCCATTCAGTTTTTTAATCCACTTTCAAACATTTTACTTGACTTTTTTTTCTGCTATTCATTATTTTTTGCTATTTATCAGGATACCGTGAGTTGTTGATAGTGTCATCAGTTCAAGATAGGATAAAAATGCATGAGATATTAGTTAAATATCTCAGTTCACATGATCTGTATCTGAAGAAAAACAAATAGCATTTAATAAATCTACATTCTTTGCTTTGTTTGCAGATATTTTTATTAGACCACAAGAATCTTGAGGTTAAGCTCTTCTCTTTGCACCTGACTACATATGATGAAAAAGGATGTGGTTCCACACCTATATCCTTAAGTATAGCCTGTACCTATGTCATCATTTCTTAAAGAGATATGAGCAATCCTATGGGTATTTTCAGCTATACTTCAAAATACATTTTGATTAAAATTTAGGAAATAAAATCTTCTGCTTATTTCTTTTCCTTCATGTCTTAGGGATGGGGAGAAGCTTTTTGTTCTTGCTCTGTGGTATTAAACAGCTCTTCTGCCACTCCAGTTCACTGTAGGATGCTTGTTCACTAATATTTTCAACTGATATTAGGGGACAAACAAAACTGGAAAAAGTTTGGATAAACTGGGCCACAAGTGATACAGAGTAGGTGTCCTTGTTTTTCACAGCTGTAGAGGATATTCTGCAGTGCCTGTGCTTTATTACTCCCCATTCCTGCTTCCTTGCTGCACCTGGCTCTTAGTTGCTTCCAAGTGTTCCTCATTGAATTTCTCTTATMTCTTCCCACTGCCAGCTACTTAAGTAGAGCAAGGTGGGAGGGTGTTTCTCTTTCCCTGATGCAGTTGTTTCTGTGCTCAGTCTTCAAGGTAGCTGTTGACAGCAGTGGCTGTGTCTTGCAGAACAGAACCGGGGTGTCTGGTGGGGGGCTGTTTGGTTTTTCCTTGCTCTCTAGACGTGACTGTAGCTGTGTTAGTCCTGCTTTCCTGGCTGTTGCTACACGCTGACCTTGGTAAACTCGTTCAAAACTGCTTTCAGAAGCTATGGGAGCTTCTGCACAGAAGTAATAGCTCTGGTTCTGCCGTGGGCTGTGGACCCTGCTCTGTGGCATGGGCTTATACTAAACATGTTTGATTGTTGAACATGGAGGAACTTTTAGAAAAAAAAAAAAATTGTGATATTTTGCTACCATATGTGACCTGAGGCAGAGTGAAGTGAGCAAGGTGAGGATTAAATGGCTGAATTTCTTTAATGCCATATATAGCCTAGCAGAAATAGCCAATTTAACCTTTGAAGTTAGAAATGCCCTAGCTGGGGAGCTGCAGCTGCTAGACTGCAGGGAAACACTTGGTGACAACCACTGACTGGCTACTACTGAAGTATTGCTACTTCTGTATGTTTGAGGAATTCATTTTTCTGACGAAAACTACCACCCAAACCTAACATTTAACAATTAACTTTTTTTTTCCCCTGAGTTACCAGCATTTGCTTATTTCCTTGCTTGAGGAAGGTGGAATAAAGCTTTGCAGGTGGATCAGGAAAATAGAGCGTATTGATTCTTCTAGGGATTTTTTTCTAGGGAAAAAAAAATGTTTAGGTCTATTTTTTTTGAGATATATTTTGAGAATACTGGAGAATAATAACAGACTTGCTATAGAGATAATTGTTTCCATATAGCCTATTCGCATATATTTGCTTTCTTCTGAAGCAGTGGGGTGAAAACGTGAAATAACCGTGTGGGGTTGCGGACTGGGAGAGTCGGGCCGTTATCGCGGGTGTTTATTGTCGCTAGCCGCTAGATGGAGCCTTGTGCCGCCGGCGACCCCGCTGAACGGTGCGTGTGGAGAGTACCTGCAGTACGTTTTATTTGTATGTCATGGTTGAATGTGGTTTTGGAATTAATGCTCTAATACTAAATGCACAAATTAGGGTAACGACTCTGTGTTAAGMGGATTAGAGCCCCCCAGTAGGTGTTGAGCAGGGGAGGTGTTTGGGTGAAATGCACTGATCTGGGTAGACAATATATTGAGGATGTGACTGCTTGACTGAGCAGCTGGGTGTGTAAGGCTTTTTTTCCCCCTTGAGTTAGTTTTGGGGTCATCTGCTAGTCATTAGAGAAATTTTGACCAAAAGCATCAGTGAGTGTGGTAAGCTCTTAAAAGCATTCTGCATTGTAAGCTTAAAACTTAACTTTGGGGTTGCTTTTGTGTTCTTGTGTTTTGTTTGTCCCCCCACCGCTGCTAAATATAGCTACTAATTCTTTTGAAAGTGTATTTTTGGATATTGAAAACTGTTGAATGGTGCAGTTCACAAAGTCAAAATCAGCTGTAGCTAATCTTACATATTCACAATTTGCACGGTATAATCCTCGTGATCATCCAGAACTTGCGATATGCAGTCCAACTAATTGATGGTGTTAGTAGACTTAATTTGACAAATCCCGATGGGCCACTTGTAAAACTGTTTAAAAAAAAAGTCAAAGTAATGCAAGTTATTTACAATTTCTTTCCAATCACTTTGCCCAAGGGTTTTTTTTTTTTTTATGAAGACTAGCTATTACTTTACTGTGAGAATAATTGCTAAATAGCAAGGTACTAATTTTGTTTGAAAACCTTATGATACAGTTCTATTTAATAATGGAGAGAGTAGGATAATGTTTTTAAAAGGAGAGGGAGTAAACTCTTTTAACTGTAACTTTATATAAATAACTTGTCAGATTATAACTATTCACAGAATGGTGGAGGTTGGAAGAGACCTCTGGAGATCATCTCRTCCAACCCCCCTGCTCCAGCAGGGAYGCGTAGGACATTCCTCTGTTATGGTAACACATACATAGTTATTGCCTAACAAATCCGCTGCATTTCTTATTTGAAGTTCCAAGTAACTTGCTTACGTTCACATTTCAAAGCAGTGGGCTGGTTGCGAGTCATGGCTGTGCTGCTCTGACTAAAAACTTTGTGCAGTACCTCGTATCCTAAAGCTAAAATTGTGTCCGAGGAGTATATATGAGTGCTAAGTTGTGGTGTGAAGTGACTTTGGAACGTTCTTTGGAAAAGTTTTCTTTAAACCAACTGCGTATAGTCTGCCTCTTCATACAACTGGTTTAAAATATTTTATGTGCTCTGCAGTCCATCCATCAAACAGACGAACAATGTGTTTTTTGAGTAGGATGAAAAAAACACAGAAGCAGGGAGGAAAAAATAGTTAGGTCTAAAAGCGCTCTCAAACTTGCAGTCTTGAGGAAAAGAGATCAGATACCTGGTCAAAATACTGGATATTGGTAAACCCCAAACTAATCCTGATAGACCAATTACAATTTTGCCATGGAAGTTGGTCTTGTGGTGTAGGCTTTACCTTGTATTAGTGGAATTTCTCTCCACACTACTACAGAAAATGCAGGGAAAAACTAAGATGCTGGAGGAAAGGAATTAGAAGAAAATAAAAAGGTTGACTGTGTCAGCCTGCTTTTCCCCAACTGAAAAATAAAGTCATTATTGCCACAGTGGGTGGTGGGGGGAAAAAAAAAACAAACTAAAATTTCAAATGTCTAGTGGTAGCTGTCAGCCTTTTTTCATATATCAGCAGTATGTATATGCATTTAAGAGTGCTAGGGATATTGTGCAGGACAGTGCAATGGTAGAAGTGCTATCTACCTGGAGCAAGGTAAAATGTGCGGTATTTGGACAMGTGTAAAAGCCAGTGTGGTGCCAGAAGCAGTGATACTGGTGGGAGGGGAAAAAAATATTGACTGCTTTTATAATAATTCTATACCATTTAAGGACATGATGTAAATTTAAATATATCTTATTAAGTTTCAGCTCATGTCTTTATTACAGGGGCATATTCTCTGAAGGGAGAGAGAACTGAACTGTTTGACGGAAAACCTGAGTCAACAGGAAAACTTTCAGTAAAACACAAGATAGAGATGAAAAGCCACATGGCCCTGAAAATGACATTCTAAGGACAGTTTACCCTGAGCAAAAGAAGAGCTTGATAATCTGTTATGAAGTATGAGATGAGTGAAAGTATTAACTTGTTGGGTGTATTGAGTCATTAAAAGGTGTGGGAAGGGAGGAAATAGAAATATTCAAAATTTTATTAAACTTGTTAACCTTCACATTTTTTCCCCCTCTTAAATGAAGAATTGTGCCTGCCAGTAAAGGGAGGTCCTATGAAAAATGACTGATGCATTGCTATGGCTTGATGCATCAGTAGAATTAGGCAATTGTCTGAAAAGAGTTGAGTCTCACCTATGTGTGCATCTTACCTTATGTAGCACCTTCTCTTCATCTGGGAGCCATTTGGATTATATGGAGCATGTGGAAACATTTGATACAAAATGTTTAATAGTAGAGGTTATAACAAGCCTGATATTTTGACATAGGGAAGACAGTATAAATGTGTGACCAGGAATTGTGAGAAGTTGTGTGAGAAAACAGAGCTTCTAGATCAAGTCTTAAAAAGAGATTCCATTTCATACAGTAACAGGCCTATGAAATGAACATGGTGTGTTACAGGCTGTAGAAATGGACTTTGTGAAGGCTGAGACAGCTGTCACAATGTGTGGTATGTCATGACAAGCAATGGACAGATTAAAATGTTTCGTTGGTTTAATAAGCCGAGAGGAAAGTGCAGGTACCCTAACTACCAGAATCTAATGTAGTGTCTACACAAAGATGTTTAGCAATAGGCATAAGTAGCAAATTTCAGTAAGGGCAGACAAACTGAGGTGGTTACTGAACGAATTTGCCATTCTGAAGAACTCTGTTAGTAAATACCCATCATACTATTTGTTGTTGTTGTTGCTATAAAGAGATTAAAAAATAAAGGTCAGAAATGCATTATAGTGCATTCTAGTAGCTTGCTCATGATGGGCAAATCAAAAAAAAAAAAAAGCAAAAAGCTCCATAAGTACCATTCCTGAGTGATGCAAAAAGGAGATAATATGAGCTAGCTGGTTTATGGATCATGTGTTCTAGTTCTTTTGGTATTCCAGCTGCTCTAGTGAGCTCCTGTATTGATCAGTGATAACACAGCAACTGGCTGAATAGGTTTGAGAGGTTTCTGAATACAAATGAGAATGGGGAGGAGGAAAACCTGAGCAATAGCACTCTATGCGAGACCCTGAGGTTTTAAGGTCCCTGAGGTTTTTATTGCTTAAATATGTCTTAGCTTCTGAGCTTTCCATCTTAGTTTGTCTTTGGCAAGCCTTTGCAGGCTTTAACATGTGAAAAGCTGGTGTTTGGAAAGATTTGGACTTTTTTTCTGTCCTTCTTCAAAAGGTGAAAGTTAAGGAAGAAGAATGCTAGCATCAACACCTGAGATAAGATATATGCCTTTTCCCAGTCCCTGCAGGTGTTTGGGTTTCTCACAGCTTCAAGCTGGGTGATATCAATGGTCCCTAGAAAAAATAGCCATACTTACAGGTATTTTCAATATAAAAGTAAATGTTAGACAAACCTCAGATTTAACACCAGAGAAAATGACTTTGGGGCACAGATTCAGTAAACCTTGATATTCTTCTAGTATTCTTTCCAAAGTAATCTCTAATGCTATGGGAAGCAGTTCAGTGTGTGTGATTTGTGAGTTTTAGTTAAATTAATCACGTGATGTGTTTGCTTTTCCAGCTGATTCTTAGTATTGGACCTTTTCCYTTCACCAGTCCCTGCCTGGGACTTCTGTTAGCAGCTTGTATCCTTGAGACTGTAAGACTGTCCCAGGAGCCTGTTCTGGGTAGCTGAGGTAGAAGGAGATGCCACTACAGGAATGGGGACCTAGGAAATGTTTGTAGCTGTACTGATAATTTCACTGCTGTCTTAATGAGGCTGCAGCTACTGTTGTAAGTGTGAGAATGCTCTACTGGTGTGGGTAAGCATTCCCAAAGGTAGTACCATGTATTTTAGAGTAGTGCTAAGCTTTAATATTCAGCATTTAACAGTYGTTCAGATACACAGGTGTGGTAGATTTAGTACAAAGCATGTTCCAGGATGTTGTTTTTTTCTGTACTGGCAGTAAAATGCATGTACTATACTTACAAGCTGACCCATGCCTAGGAATTGATTTTCTCCTGTGTTGATTACCCCCTAATTGTGGCAATCTTACATAGCAGGAAAGGGGAGCTTGCAGAATAAGTTGATCYGACACTGGCATTTATGAGGTAAACTGTCTAGACTATGCTGTTCTTCCAAAGGCGTGATATATGTTTAATTGTATGTAAATAAACTCCTTAAGAGGGGAAAAAACAGGAAAAAAATAAATATTGTATACTCCTATGGCATGCAGCTATTTCTGAAATTCACATGAATTTGGTGGTAGTTTGATTCTCAGTTCCCTTTAGCTGCAACTTGCACAAAGCGGGCAGTTCCTGCCTGTTCAGCTTTGTCACTGTACTGTGGTTCAGAGTGACAGGGTCACTGTTGCTCCAGCATGGCCAGTTCTGCGAGTTCTCTCTGTATAAGGCACAGATTCCAGCTGGGGGAGGTGCAGGGGGAATCTTTTGCTGTTTTCATTTGTTCATAGGACAGTGTTAGATCGTTTCTTCCAGAAGGAGATGGTGATGTCTCAGTCATTCCTTCAGCAGCTATTTGCAGTCAATTGCAGGAAGGATATTCTGATTTGACTCCAGTTGTTCTCTTGATAAGTTGTTTTGTTTAGTGGTTTTTTTTCTGCTTGTATGTCTGTTTCTTAAAATAGTGCATATTTCCTCCCCCATGACTTAYTTATTTTAGATTGTATAATACTGTGCATGTGTATATAGTTATAAATGAAATACTAATAAATGCATGAATTTATTAGTATTTTAAACTGTGTTTTCTAGCATTTGGACCAATTTAACGGAAACTTAATGAGTTTTAATCTGTTTCTCGTTACTTGTTGTGGTATAGTTTCACTGTAGGACTTCAGTCATCCATCATTTACAAATATTTTATAAGTCTAATTTGTAAAAGCTATTGGAGAACATTTATACCTACTTTTTGAACAAAACCTGCTGATAATATGAAAGAGATACTACTAGAAATATTTTTCCATGTCAATTAAGAATATATGTAACTCCTTGGTAATGGCTAAACAGTTTGTTTCCATATATGAAACTTTCTGTAAGACTAGATTTTGGATAACCTGCTTTAGTCACTTAATTTTCCTATCTTACAAATTAAAAAAATAGGAGAAGTAATCACTTCTGTTACATACCTTTATGAACTGGATGTAATTTAGCTGCAGAAGTCTAGTGTCAGTGTGAATTAAGGAAATGAATTTTTATGTCTTTATTTGAATGGCAATAGTTTGAGTAGGCCATTTGTCTTAGTAGATTAGCTGGGTTTCATTGGAAAAACCCCTTAGTGTGTTTAAGGACTTAGGGGAGGGTGGGGGGAAGCGCTTTCAGTACATCCTAGCAGAGATCCTGTTTAAAACAAATGTCAGCCTGTCATGCGCAGTAACACATCAGTCATCAGATTCATTCTAATGCCTTAAGCTGAACATTTCATTCAAGCTCGTAGCTTGTCTTGTCAAGCTACCAAGAGCTCCATAGCTTTTCTGTCAAGCATGGAGCTGTACCAGCAGTTCACAGACAAATACCAAGCTGCAAAAATACTGTTTGTTTTCTTTGACCTATTATTCAGTTAACTATGCCATTCTCATATTATTTTCTCCCCACACATTTTTCACAACCTATTCAAAGGGACTGCTTCCTAAACATGCCTCATCTTGACCCATGCTTATTCCAGACCCAGGGACWTTCATTTTTGGGCTGTGCTCTTTTTACTCATGGCAGACTAGACCACCATGGTTATAGCATTCCTCCTCCAGTGACAAAAGCCAAGTGACTGACTTCGTTTGCTGCCGTAATGAAAGAATTTCACTGMTGGTGTCCATGAGATCCTGGTGTAAGCAGTTGTCCGTCTATATGTGTGAGCAGCAATCTTGGACTTCTGCTTGCCCTTCTGCTTGGACTTTGCCATCAGTCTACACAGATCTGCTCTTCATGTTTGTTTATTAAAATCTCTTCAGGATATTTTTAATAAATACATGACTGAATTGGCATCCTTGGTTTTGTTTTCCAAACTTGGATCTGCCTTACAAACTTGGATCTGCCTCTACAGATAAGAGAACTTTCTCATCATCTTCTATTCTCCCGGGCCTTTTGTTTAGCTTAAAATAAAGCTATTGCTTTATGGTAGTGCTTGAACCAGTGTGGTGGAAATACTTGACTTGAGACACTCAACTGAATTCTACTCGCCTATGTAGTAGGGTAAAAAAACATAGGGCATGGTTAGTAGAAGATATGCTAACTCATACTTGCTCTGAAGAAGAAAAGGCAACTGTTAGGTTGGTACATTTGTGCAACTTAAATCTAAGCCCAAACAGTACCTGATTAAGTGAATTTTATGAACCACTGAAAGACTCATGTCCAGTTTAGACCAATCTCTATGACAAGCTGCTAATGCTGCGGCATTTGATTCAAAGTTGTGCCTCTTAAGGGAGACAACTTTCTGGTGGTCCCTTTAAGTAATAACAAACGTCTATGTTGCCTGCTGGTAATTTTCGAGTCACCGACTTCAGAATTTTGCTCTGGAAGGTGGAGGATGGGATGAAGTACAGAACAAAGAATTTAATACAATTGCATGAGCATTTCTAAATGAGGAGTAATGTGCATGTTCTACTGCTATGTAACTTCCTTGGTCAACTTGAGAAGTTCGTGTGCTTTCATCAGAGTATTTGCAAAGTTATTTTACTAGATTTTTCAATGCTGTTATATTAGCAATACCTGAAAGATTTGGAGGAGATGTCAGGCCTCATAATTTTGAAATTATAAGCCCGAGTCTCCCAACAGATGATCTCTTCTGACCTTTCCAGTTGCTGCATAGATAAATGAAGATTTGGGGATTTCATTCACCTTTTGAAGTCTTGTATGATCTTTTACTGATATCAGTATGCTAGAGATAAGGCTTATGTCAGGCTTAATACAGCTTCCAGAAGCAAAGAATCTCTTAAGAGTTGTTAGAAATTTTTGACAGACTTTGCAGTAACTTGATATTCCATCTAACAGCTGGATTTTTTATCATTTGCATACAGGGTTACATATTCTCTCTCACACTTTTTCCTTTTTTTTTTTTTTTTTGTTATAAAATCCTGTTATTTCTTTATACTGTATTTTGGTCTGCTGAACTCCTTAAAGATATTCTGAGAAAATACATTCTGCATGTTTAGAAATCAACTATGGGATGACCCCTTAGATAAAATTAAAGCCTGAGTGTGTATATATATATATATATATAAAAATTTAAACTGTAAAGATAATGAAAAGTCAGAAAATAAATTATAACTGTTATTAATTTTGAATTGTATTCAAACACAGGAATATGTATCATAGACAAAAGCTGATTATAGAGAGAGAAAATTCAATTTTATACTATGATAATTGTTTTATATATTTTGCMTTTATTTATAAGATCACATAAAGGCTTGGAATTCTTGATATAAATCACAGTATGGGCCTGATGAATGCCAAGGTCAGTAGCTGGAACCACTTTCCCTTGCGACACATTAGTTCTGTGGGAACTATACAGTGGATCAAGTGAAAGTAATAAACCACTATCTTTCCTATTATATAATCTTTACTTTCACTATAATGATAGAAGTTTGGATTTTTTTTTTTTAAAGGAGTGAATATTTGGTGAAAGGAGATGTCCTCGTACACGTTACTGGGAACCATGTTAACATTTTTTGGAGAAGAGATTAATTAAGAAATTGCTGAAGGGCAACAACTGAATGTGTTACTATGGATGGGCTAACWTTAAGAAATTAAATTGGGCCTGTTCATATAGTCTTATATGTGCAGGAGCTACAGATGATGGGATCCAAATATGCAGAGTATGGAGCCCATGATTTACAAGCCTATTTCTATAATATATTACTCTGTATCAGAAAACAATAGCCACTCTTTCATGCTTTGGGAAACCTTTCTGTCTTACTGAATAGCCCTTAGTGTAACTTCAGTTTTCAGTGGTTTGTGACTAAAGAATTCCATAAATAAGAAAAGTTCTGAGTAATTCTACAAAAATAAATTTTTAAAAAAGGCAAGAAGGCATCTTTAAAAAAAGATCATATTTTATTATTAACATACATGTATTCAGGAATACTTTCTAAAGTAAGAAAAGTTGAGAAGCAGTTTATTGGCATAGCTTAGTGAATTTCTTTAAGAAATCTATTTTGCAGCTAATCACAGGAACATTTTTATTTGGTGGGGGTAATGGTGGAAAAGGTTAGTCTAAAAATAAACATGCTCAAATATACAAACAGTCCTTGAAGTATTTTTGTTTTGTCATGGCATTTTAGCAAATTTTAGCATTTAAAAAAAGGTTGAAACCACCTGTTTACCTTTCATAGTGTTTCACATATCTCAAACATATGTTTGAAAACTGTTAATAATAGTGATAATGTATAAACACTTTCAAGCAAAATAATCTGAAAGATGTTGGCAGGAAACCTCTCATTAAGCAAAACTGCTTTTAAGCCTTACTTACACAGGCAGTCAGGGCTTTTTGTTGTTCACACATTTCTTTTACATTCTATTTACTAATTTAAAGAACTTCAAAAACACAAACCTGTAACAATGGGAAAGAATTTGCAGCTGTTGTGCTGCAGCTCTGATGGAACCAAAGCTTCCCTCTGAAGGCACCATTCTTATAAAAACTAAAAATCAAGGGTGAATATGAAAGAATTGTTCTTGTCAGCTGTGTGTAAATCTTTTATATGCTGTGCTGCAAATCCTCACATGAAAGAGCTGCCACTTATGGAGAAAATTGCCAGAGATTATTTGCGAACCATAGAACATACTTAGATATCTATCTTCTTTTTTTTCCCCTCTCTTTCTTCACCCTCTCCAACTCCAAAATATACAATAATCTCTTTTTATAGTGGCTAAACCTATTTTCCATGTAATTATTTCAGTCAAAATATTTTTAAAAAGTTAACCGAAGTAAATTGACATGCACAATGGTCAACTACATGAAATATCTGTTAGCTCATGTGGCTTTAATTTACTGCTTTAATAGAATTGTGTGTATGTGTGTGTGTAATAAGATTGTCTTAGGTGCATCTCCTGCTTGGAAGGCTTCTTTTATGCTTAACGGATCTCTGGTGTGTCTTAAGGCAAAAGAAACTTATTTTTCAGATTTGGCAGGATAATAAAAAGAATCTTAGTTCCTCACAGGGAATAAACTCTGTATAGGCAATTTATATCTGGTGAGTGGTGGCTAATTCTTTAGTGCCTCAGTTGACTCTGTAGCCATCTGACCTGAAAAAGGAAAGATGCTGTAAGTTGCAGAATGGTTGAAGTTGGAAGGGACTCCAGCCCAACCAAATCCCAAGCCTAAGTTCAAAACAGAAGGATAGCTAAATGAAATGACTTGCGACTCAATTTACCACAATCACAGATAATTATAAATAATCTGCATCRTTGTTTTATGTGTCCTTTTTTTGTTTGTTTGTTTGTTTTTTCATATTGGAGCAGTTGAGTCCAGAGGTAATAGACCTCTGGACTGGTAATAGACCAGAGGTAATAGGTTTTAAATGGTCTTTGATGTTTGTTCCTCAGTGTTCCCTCAGTGTTCCTCCTAAATGGTAAACACTGAAACTTCAGGAGGATTGGTATGAAAATGAAGCTCCCCGTGGGTTACTGCCTTCTCTCTCTTTCTGATGCTATGGGATTTCTTTCAGATTGATGAGTTTGTTTACAGTGTGATCCAACTACTGGAAGAATAGTTGGCATGGACTCACCCTGGCAGTATAGAAGACTGGAACTCTCCCAAAGGATCCCTTGATCTTAAAGGTCATGGATTACAATAGAATTGATGTAGCAAGAAATTTTCCTATCCTGCGATGTACGGTCAGGCTGGTAAGGGTGTAGTTTGCTGGAATAGAGTAGCATAAAAGTAGGGTGATAGATACGTGGCTTGGAGCCAAGTTTTTACCTTGCTGCTTTGTGGACTCAGTTTTATGGTAGCAAAAGTAAACATGGTTGTAGGGTGTAACAATTTTTCCCACACTCTGCTGAAGGTGACTGCTGTGCAGGTGTACAAGGTAACTAATTAAAATACTTTTCCCCTTGAAATGCAATTTTCTTCTTCACTATCCTGCAGTAGACTAATATTTGTCTCCAGAATGTTTTTTGAGGACCTGAAGTGGAGGCTCAGTGTCTGAAGGTTACTAAATATTAGGCAAAAATTAAATTTCTCTTCACATCTTAAAAATCTCATTTGCATTTCAAAAATCCTTCTGCTTTTAAAACTTTTAACAAGCATTCACTGTGCAACTTATATAGAAGCTTTTAAAATATGGCACAAAATAAGTTAAAAACAATTTAACATAGGCTACTATCAAATCAAATTATCCTTACAGTTATATATTGTGTATATTGTTTTCTGTTTGGTGTAGTATTTACTTTCCAATTATATTTTAATACTTTACTGAGAACACATTCAATATTATGTATTCCTCTTTCTTTCCAATAATAATGTCATTTAGCCTTTCAGACAGATTACTCAAATTACAGAATAGTTGGTACCTCTGCAGCAGCTCTGTATTTTACTAATACAAGTCAGAATATGGTACTGAGTAAAAGTATAATTTTTTCCATGTCAAAAATCCATTCAGACTAATGTTTAACCTTAGTTCTAAAGAAGTTTGTAAGAATTAACTAATGTTCTCAGAAATACTTCTAAACAAAACCTTTTCATTAGTTCTAAATTTTAAAAAATTATGATAGGAGGAATAATTTGGTAGTTGTAGGGTATTTGGACTTTTCAAGTCTCTAGTCAAACAAGATTTTAGGGCAGTGTCTATTGATGGATACCTGAAAGTAGCCATGTGCTTACCCTGGCCGTATAAACCCTTTAAGTGCTAAATTGCCTTTTTCTTAGATTTAACTTCCTAAAGTGAGTATCTTTGATTAAAAAGGGAGGGAAAACAGTCTAAGTTAATTTCAACGTGCTGAATAAATTAAACAAACTTAACTCTTTTCAGGCAGGATCAACCCCTTCTAATAAGGCAAATTATAGAAGACAAAGCCTGCCAGCCTACCAGAGTGCTTCTTTTTCCAAACCAGTCCATTGAATAGGTGCACAATTCAAGTGAAGAAAAGGGAGTATGGTGGAACAGGAGAAAAAAAAAAAGGATATTTCTAATCCATTGATACATTTTTACAACGGAAAGTAGTTGATTAGATGTTATGGTCTTGAAGTTTTGAAGAAATTGAAATGTGTTAAAGTCAACTTTAAGAGCCCTGTTATACTTGCATAATTTATTAGAAAAATATGACTCTTCTACATCAAATCTTGATAAATATGTTAAGATTTGCTTTAGCCAGTATAGGGTCACAGAATGTTAAAGAAAAGTTGCATGTGATCAGAAGTCTTCCAAAAGACTTTGTCTTTTCCCCCCTCCTAATTTGATGTGAAAGGGAAACTATTTAAAAGTTTTTCTAATGCTCTGCCCTAGTGCAAGTTCTTAGTCTTGCGATGTACTCCTTCAATATGAAAAGCAAAATCCTCTCGTTTGCAAGTCTTGCAACTTCAGAATATTTTTCTGAATGTTTGAACTGTTGGTGCAGATTTTCTTCACTTTTTATGTTGTGTTTTATCTATGTAAAATGCGGGGCTTCGTGTTTTTGGATGCAGTGAGAAGTGCAGTGCCCAGAACCTCTGATAAACAAGCTTCAAACTGTTCAGCAAGATTATGTGTGTGAGGAAGCAGTCATCAAAACCAGCATGGGTTTCAGAAGTGGTCAGTAAGAATTTTACCTCCCTTCTCTAGTAATGTGTTCTGGCCTTCAAGTTGAATCTTGTTGAAATTGGATTTTAAAAAAAGGGGGGAGAGTATATCCAATGTACTAGACGTATTACTTTATGACAGACTTGCGTTTTCATGCTGCTTGGAACAGTCTGTCTGATACGAAATTGGGTATTTCAACATCTGTCTTTCTGTGAAATTTAAGGACTTCTCATGTTTCCTACCCACACTACTGAGTCTTGAATGGTTGGGCCTCTGCATGTGCAGCCCTAACGATGGGGTGGATATTGGGACAGTACTATAGTCTTTTTATATTTGGAATGCATTTGCTGTTGAGGGGGAGGGAAAGAATGTTTGAAAGTGCTTTAAGAAATGTGAACAGGCTGGATAAACTGATATGTTCTGTACTTCAGTTCTGTTGTTACTGCCCTGCATTTTCTATATGTGAAGTTAACTAAACTGTTAAGCTGCAAAGCTGTTGACAGGAGAAATATCATTTCTGTTTAATGTTATTACATGTGCTGATGGTCTATGATTCTGGTATTAGGTAGAACCATAGAATGCTTAAGGTTGGAAGGGGCCTCTAGAGGTCATCTAGTCCAACCCCCCTGCACACGCAAGGTCTCCTAGAGCATGTGGCACAGGGTGGTGTCCCGGCGGGTTTTGAAGATCTCCAGAGAAGGAGACTCCATCACCTCTCTGGGCAAAAGTGAAGTCAGAATTTTAGTGTTTTGTATAGCTAGTGGCTCCAGTATATTAGTCTTGTTGTAATCATTACAATAATAAAATACAGAAGGGACCTCTGGTCATCTAGTTCATGCTCTTCCTCAGCCCATGGTGATATTAGGTGAGGTTGATAAGGGTAGTACTCTGGAGATACCCAGATGATGCTTGACTATCTCCTCTCTGAGCAACTTGTCCTAGCATTTGGACTATGTATTGTGGAAGGTGTRGGGTTTCTTGTTTGTTTGTTTGTTTGTTTTTAAGCTGGTACTTAGTTTTTTGCCTTCTCTCTAATCATTTACAAGGTAGCTGAAGACTGATTAAAATGCCTATTTAGTCGTCTCTTCCTAAAGCTGGCAAACTCAGCTCTTTCAGCTTCTCCTTATAAGTCACATGCTTCAACCCCCTTATCTTGATGACTTTATGCAGGATTTGCTTTGGTCCATAGGAGTCCCAGGCTGTGGCCTCTTAGGTGTCTGATGGAGGGGAATAATCACTTCCCTTGGTCTACTGGCCATATTCTCATGTATGTTCATTTCACAGTTTTTAAGTGTCTCGAACTTTGGCCTTCACTCTGTTTGTTGAATGCTTGAAGTAGTCATATTAGTTATTCTTTGACTAGTATTTTTTTAGCTGCCCTAATTAATTTTGGCTTATTTTCTCCTTTACCATGAAGGTTTACTGATAGTGAGGAAATGAGACTTTTTTGGCAGAGCAGTGTATTGTTGCAGCAAAACCTGGCATCCACCTAACTCTTAGAAAACAGTCTGTTCCCTAGGGAAACTTTTCTAGAATTAGCTTTGTTTTTTATGTATGCAGTGCACCCTCCTAGATTGCCGTTTATTTTAGCTTGGCCTGCAGGGAAACGTTTCAGGATATTTCAGGAGATCCTGGTAATTTAACTAATCTTATGAAAATAATACTAAAACTCATTCTTTATTTCCCTTTCCATGAAGTGTATGGCTTTCCATCTTTAGTATAGCTCTATTCTCATGCTGTCCAGGACAACTGTCAACTGTGTCGTCATCCTGGATAACGCCTGGCATGGTGCCCTTCCTGCAAGTGGTGGGAATTGGTGCCTGCTTTTGCCAGAGGTAGAGCAGATAAGACAGTCCTCTATAGCAATTTCTTCCCAGACCTTGGGATTTTTCCTTAAGAAAAAGTGAATTTTGTCAACTCCACCAAGCCTTTGCTCCCTGTCATAGCAGTGAAGCCCATGACTTGGTAATTGTCCTCAAAACCTGTACAGGCAGGAGCAAAGATGGAGGATTTAGAAGCATCAGGTTTCCCTATGGATGGTGCGAATGACCATTCAGTTCTCAGGGAGGGGAGTCAGGAATTGGACTTGCCTTAAACTGATCTTCCTGACTTTACAAGGACAACTTCCTGACCCAAGGAGAAGGGGTCTTGGAATGCTGTGCAATGGAAGGGAGGGGATCCAAGGGCCGTGACTCTCACTGAAAGGCTGAATTACTGCCGTGTGGTGGGTCCTTCCATGATGCATATGCTGCAGCCCCTTCTGTGGCTTTTTCCAAGGAAAGAGGAAGTAATACAGCAGTTGAAAGATAATCAGAAATGTGAAAATAATGTGTGGGTTTTTCCTTCTAAACAACCCATTATTTTGGTTGTTTTTTCTTCTCCTATAATCAATTCTGATTTCAAAATACCAGAAAGAAGAACACTTCAAAAGCGTATTGTTTTGGAGTATATCCCTAAATGAAGAAGGGAAATAATGATTTTTCTTGACAGTGTGTGAAGAACAATAAGGCAGTAGAGTGAGCCTTTCCTCACTTTAACTAGAGAATTTTCCCTTGTTATTTGTCATAGATAGGAGTAATCTAAAGGATCAAAACAAGATAGGTGTTTGAAAATGTGATTGTATGAGTCTCCTTGAATAACTTTAAAAATCCCTATGTGCTTTGAGGTGACGTTCCATAGGAAAAGTGAGACTGTTTTTCTGAAGTATAAACCAGTTAAGTTAATACTAATTTTTTATAGGGCACCCATSCTAAACTAAAATATTCATGTATGCTTAATTACGTAAGCATCCACAAATTTTTTTTTTTGGCATGTGCTTTGGCAGGTCGACTTTCTGTGTATAGGGAGTTCAGATCATATTATCTAAGGTGAGGATGAGGACAGATTTTTTTCTTTGTTCTGAGACATTTTGGAACTTTTCATTAGAGTTAAAATACGTTGCATGTTTACAAAAAGCCTGAAAACTGTATGGACCTTTCAATTTTGATTATTTGAATCAGTAGAAGGTGGTGGGGTGTTTTTTGGTTTTTTTTTTTGTTTTTTTTTTTTTTTTTCTTCAGGGTACACAAATGTACCATTAAATCCATTTTTTAAGTTTTTTTCCAGTTTAATGTCTGAATCCAAATTCATAAAGAGTTGGAAAAATGAGATGTCTGAGCTATAGGATTCACAGGGATTTCATATGAAGCCTATTTAATCAGGATAACACTGTTATTAATATTCATAAAGTCAGCTGGAACACAAATGACAGACTATAGGGGCCTAAAATTTTTTACTTGTGAATTTATTAAAAGCAGCTTAAAAAATTAATGGAATTTAAGTAAAGTTGACGAAAATGAAAATCTTATGTTAGCAGAAAAAATCTTTATTGGAACTTTCTCTAAGACTATCTCACATTGATATCTTTGACAGGCTTCATTGGTGCTTAAAGAAGAAAGATGCATGAATGGTCATTTAAAAGGATTTAAACACATTGGCACATTAATTTTTACATGAATAATAAGTAGTTTCCAAAAGCAATTAACTTACAGTGTACAAGATTTGAATAGGAAAATAGGACTGTGACATCAAAGGGCAAAGCAAATGTGCTGTACATTTTAAACTTTTAATAACGTGACTTCTTAAAATCTATTTCATTTCCACAGTAGGTAAGGTAATAGCGGAGATACCTACATATGGCTTAAATTTTGAAGTATGCTAAGGTCTGGGCCAAAGAAATACTTTGACAAAGTGCTGTTGGTAATTCAACATTGGTGAACATGTTCTCTTGAATCTAGCTTTCTTTACTGTAAATCATTTTTGCATGGAAAAATATGCATATACTGCATATCTTTTTTTCTTAGTCTAGTGGGAAAATATTGTGTAATTTATGCTKATGTACATAGGAACTTTTGTACTTAAATTTATAGTATCATTTTTACATGGATGTTGCATATGAGATCCTCCTCATAAAAATGGTTTCTGGCCTTTTTTGCTTGATGTACCAATGGTAGTCTTTTAACACAACTATAGGTTGAAAAAATGGAGAGTGAATAATTTTTTTAAAATTAACTGCAGATTGTGAGTCACAGTTTCATTCTGTATCTTCATAGTTTTTGCTGCCTTCCACCAATATACTGTCTCCAGGTTGACTTTATTCAGATTTTTATGTTAAATAGTATGTTGACTAGAAAACTGGTTAATTTGTAAATACGTTTAAATAATGATGGCTTTATAACAGATTATGCTCAGATRAGAGTAAATAAAAGCTAAAAACTTTTTTTTTCCCTGAGGAGTCCTCCTGGGAAAACCTGCATGATCATGGTCAACTGGTGACTGTTGTTGATTTGGCAAAGTCACCTTTTTTTTTCTTTTTGAGAAAGAAGAAAAATATGTCTAAAACTTGCAATCAGTCTAGATTTGTTAGATACCAAATGCAGTATTTGTGTTTGTGTTCAGAATAACGTAGCCATTTAGTGCATGGACTATTTTCTTAGTCTCTTTACTAGCATGTTATTTCTAATAGGAGTGGAAGCACCCTGATAAACTTAATCCTGAAAGGTGATTGTTTGATGTTGATTGAAAGGTTGTCTAATCTGTTCTCAACAATATTTTTATCTTCTGTATCTGTAAAGCAGTGCAATTCCTATTAATTAACAGAACATCTTTCAGTTTTGAAGACTGCAGTCTCCTTTTTTATTATTCACTTGATATATTCTATTGCTTCCAGGAGAGGGCAGCAGTTTCCTACAGCAGGCACACGAAAGAACAAGCCCTGCTTAGACTGTCAATGTTTCTTGTAATTACTCCCAGTATATTTGTTGCTTGCTTATGAATTAACTTGCATTTATGGAACTAAATCATTCCAATCATTTAATTACACCTGAGGAGCTGAACTATAATTGCTTGCTTCCAACTAGGATCTGATATGGCTTGAGCAGTATTAATTCGGTGTTTACTTTCCTGAGTGCTAAAAGCATTAAAATGATTGTGCAATGGGATTACATTTTACTAATTGCTGGCATTCATTAGCTGGGTAAATGGCGAGGAAGAATGACTGTATATTGTGCAGGGATAAAATTATGGTTTTAAATAGTACATTACTAGGCACATTAAGGCCCTAAGACATGTTTTAAAATACTCCAGAGGTTATTAAATACCGTATTTTCTTCATGTCTTGCTATATGAATATCTTATTAAAATACTGCAATTATTATGAACCTTTTTGTGCAATATGTAGGGAAATGGCTTCATTGACAGAAACCTATTTCTTGATATTAATAACCTTCTATATTTTCAGCTAATCCAAAAGTAAATGAGGAACTTAAGAAAAGATTGCCAACTCCAAATCAACACAGTTACAMAGAATTAAAAAAGAAGCAGCATACGGCTTCATTTGAGGACTTTTGTAAGGAACTCAGTGCTCTCTGATATGAGGTGAAGTTTTTTATTAAGAATTAAGTATATCAACACTTGTTTTTATCATGTGTGCTTACAATTAATGCAAATATGAGCTTATATATATTTCTAGAATGCTTACTACACATGCCAGTCTCAAATCTTATGTGTTTACTTTTTTTAATAATCTCCAAGTTAAAAATGAAAATCAATACAGCTTTCTATATAGGAAAGACAAAGTGTTTTCTTTCCTGCCTTATTAGTGAAAATGTACACTCTCATCTAATACCTTTGAGATTTAAAATATATGCTTGTTTATTTTTAACTCTTAAATATGCTATCACAAAAACACTGCCCTGGATATTTTCATGGCTCAGTCAGTGTCTTTTCAAGCCAAGTGTTGTATTTTTTAATAAATATAGAACAAATATACTCAAAAAATATGTTAAAAAACAAATACACTTTTGTCAAAGATGAGATATGGTTCTTTGTACAAAATATTTTAAAGGAGAAACACAAGTAAATACTAAAATTCATGATAAACTTGCTGTATGAGTAACAGCACAGATTTTAATCTTTTGATTAAAACTTTGACATGTTAAAGACTCAATTATATTAAATCTACTAGAGAAGATTTTTTTAACATTAGGAATGTTACATGACAAAACTAGTATTTCAAATGTAATTTATTAGAGATGAGGTTTACCTCTTGAAGATCTTTGTTGGTATGAAATATTTCAAGAGCGTAATTAACTGTTTACTGTGAACCAAAATATATGCGAATATTCACATGAATTATTTAGGAAAGCCAATCAAATATCTGCAAGTTCAGAACTGAAATGGTTAGAAGCTGTTTTACAAGTGTTTTATCCCTGGAGTTCAGGCAGATGAAAGGATGTTTGAAGGAAATGAAGCACGTCCTGCCATCTTTAATAATGAGCCAAGTGAGCAGTCTTGTTGCCTCAAGTGGGACTGCTCACTGTAGTCTGGGCTGTGCTGTGTGGCGTGTTCGTGCAAGATCGGGCTCTAGAAAAAGGCAAACTGAAAATTTTTCAACGCCGCCTTTGCCTGCAACCAAGACAAAACCATTATATGAACTGGATGTGTGAAGAGAAAATCTTTTACTGAGAAATATAATTTAGCTCTGATTGTTAGAGTACACAGGCTTTATTGTCCTACTATAAATATTTTTAAATAATTTGTCTTGTAAATTCTCTGTCAAATAAAGGCATCGGATAGGTGTGCTATAATGTTTTGAGTTTATTTATCTAGAGTTTGCTTTATTCTAGCTCTGAAATCTCGGAGCAAAAACTGGAGTCGGTGCCAGATCAAACAAGTTCAGAAGAACAAATGGAGGACTGGTCAAAAGGTAAAGACTTTTAAGATATTAATAGGGAGCCTCAGGTGTTGTACCAGTGCTAGGCAGTGACTGGAATGTATTTGTTCTTTGCAATATATAATCAACTTAACAGGTAGGGGGTTTTTTGGTTTGGATTTTTTTTTTTTTTTTTTKATTGGCTGATGACTTGTGGGTTTGTTGTTTTGGCTGAGGGTTTTATTGATAACAGGAAAACAGCTGCAAATGATTCCTTCTAAACTGTGTATTAGGGGGGCAAATTAAGGAATGTAAATCACCGGCTTTCTTGTGTTTGGCAGTTGAAATTTTGTCATAATTCTGAGATGTTTTAGGTACATTTTTAACCCATGAACTATGCTTTACTTTCCCAGATTTAATAGTTAACAACAATCCTAAAGTGTGTTTTACAGCAACTTTCTTAGATATTCTTGCCTGGCTAAAGTATGATGGAGTAATTCATCTACTAATATTAAGTAGATTTATATTATTGCCTCAGCCACACATAGAGAGTTAGGTTAGACTTTGAGGTGCAGAGAGGGCCTTGGATAACTTGGACTGAGGGGTTTATGCACGTTGAACAGTTCATGGAGTTGTGATCTCTTCCTCAGGATGGAAAGATCTTGTATTTGAATGACCAAAATGTTGCAGTTGGATACGATCACTTATGTTTCATGGAAGAAGCTTACAAAAGTTAGCATTTTACATGACTTTAAGCAAGTGCTAGGAAAGTAGCCTGTGACTAAATGACTTGTGTAAGATGAAAAAAGGTGCAGGAGAGAGCCCTTCAGCACATTGTAAAGAGGTGGATATTTTTGGCAAATGATTTGCTATGGGTCAAACTACAAAAAAAAATTAAATGGTTATGTCAACATCAAAGATGATGCTCCATCAGGTCCTCATAGCACCCAGTGAACCCTTCTTTAGGAACTTTGTTCATAGGTATACTATCATATATGTACTTCCTCAGAAGATAAACTTAGGATTTGTCATGAAAAATCAGAAAAGGAAAAAATACTCCCTGTTGGAGAAGATGATACATTTCCTACTAATATAAAAGAAATCCTGCCTATACTATCCTGTATAACGTATTAGTTGAAAATGTCTTTTAATTACTGCAATTTTGAGCTTTTATTGAGGTGTATTTTAGAATCAGACATCCTGAAAAGTATTCATATTGTAGTAACTTAGCAGAAAAATGTATTCTGACAACTTATACTCTATTTTAAATGTGTTACCACTCATTCAGGTTTAGTATTTTTAGACCTTTAGGGGTCAGCATACCCTAAGAATGGTTCAAAAGGTTAATTTTTTTTCAAAGTGAGCTAACAGTGAATACCTTGAATTGATTCCATGTCAGATATTTCCTGACCGATTGCAAGAAGCTGTATTCTTCTCCAGCTCACACCCACTTGAAAAACAGGCTGGTTTGAGTTTCATGTGCATTTTTTTCTGATAAGTTTGTATACTATGTAGTTTAGAATGCTTTGTCTTCCAAGCTAATGTTCCTATATTTGTCCATCTAATAAGGTTTACATACAAAAAAACTTAAAAGATAAATCCTTATATTTGTCACAATCATTACATTCATGTTTTTACTTGCAGGGAAGTTTAAAATGTGAGGGTATGGAGTATATAAACCTCATGTCACATGTTGATTTGAACAAGGAAGCAATGCTTTTCTGAAATTTTATCTAGACGTGGACTATTTCATGTTGCTATAATTTATCTAACTGCCAAGTTTTGCGGCTAGGTTGTGTTCATAAGGTGATGATCATTATGTCATTTCAGGAGACATTTCTTTCCATTTTCTTGTTGAACTACTAAGTCAGCAAACTTTTAACATTCTTTAAGTGGCTAAATTTGAAATGTTTTCTCTTTAACATTCATTGCCATTCAAGGTGTCTGTCTTTCCTGCAACTGTCAGTGTACTGTATTTGGTTGTTCCCTGCTTGCAACTTGGAAGTTTAGAAAGGGTGGTTTTTTTAGGAAAAATCCTTACTGATTGATTCAGAATGTCTCATACCACACTAAAAGTATATGATCAAATGATGTGTCAAAAATACCTGAAGACTCTTAAACGTACCTGCAATTAATTTCAGTTGACTAAATGAAAATTCAGTCAAATAATGAGAATTTAAAGGGRAAAAAAAAAAGCCAAGGTGAGAAGTGACAATATATAGAGGGAAGTCACAGGTTTATGGCTGTTATGTGGGATAATAGGTAATCAGTTGTTAAATGTTATCTATGGTCTTTCTTTCAATTATTTTATATCTGAAGTGTATGTTAGATGTGGTGTTTTAACTTTCCAGATTCATTGGCTTACCACTATGCTTGTGTGGATGGAAGTCATATTTCTATGTCTGTTCTCACATATTAGAAAAAGTTAAAGAACAGTCTGTGTGCAAGAATTGTTATTTTGCATTTGTACCTAATGTAAATGTACTATTTATCTCCACAGGACCTAATTTTAATAGAAGCGTAGTGACTTTTCTCATTTCTCTGTAAGATTTCTTGAGAGAAAGGTACTGGAGCATTGGCAGCATGCCAGAGAAGACTGTAATTTCCAAATGAAATGTTCAGACTCCAAGCTAGAAAGCCTAGGACTATGGTCTATTATAAAAATAAACTTACAGTGGCAAACATGAGCACAGCTTTGATGGTTTGTGGGAGACGGTGGGATGCACCCTGGGTAAAGAACTGTTACCTTTCCAGTTTTTAAATGCGTAGCAAAAACTGCCCAGATGCTAGTACGGTAAAAAAACATATGAGGAAACTTGAATCCATACTGGATGCTTTACATACTTGAATATTCATGCAGGATTTGATACGCCAATTTTCAAAAAGAGTTAGCAGGATAGGAAAGTGGTAAGTGTGCAAATACTGCAGGTAAATTTGTTTCTCATTTGACTAGTATTGACTGTGTTTAAATGGGTACAGGTATAATTCTTTTGCAGCATGTTATCTTTTCACTCTTGTAATTTTTTTTTTTTTCTTCTATTATACTTCCGCCCTGTGTGGAAAAATTATAGATGTTCAGAAAGTAGTTGAAGTCTTGCTTTATCAAACATTGTTTGCTCTATCGTGACAGAAAACTTGTAGTTTTGATGGTTCAAATAAGAAGCATTGTATAATTTTTATTTTGAATTTTCTAAAATTAGGCAAGAGAGATTTATTATTTTAAGGGTAAAATGACTGGATTGTTTGCTTAGAAAAGCAATTCTACTTTCCAATAAAGATATATATGTGTGTGGCTGTAGATATATGTAAATATGTATATTTCTAAATCACTCCTTAAAGCAGATAGTGAAGGGTTATGCCAGTGAACTGCTTTCACCTGGAAGAATTTCATGTCAACTCCTAGTTGTGGTCAGTGCATTCACTTTCATTATAACCTATGTTATCCTTTAGAAAAATATTTGTCTGGCTCATAAAAATACTTTAGAATTGCGTGCCTGGAAACCATGGTGCAGAAGAGACTGTTTTGAAAGAGAAGTGATAGTGTAGATTGGAAATGAATTGCAGAACCAGCTTTTGTGCAGAGAAGTTCAACAAGTGTTTTAACTGGTGCCAGGCTGCTCTTTTCTAATTCTGCTCCACTGGGAAAAACAGAGGACCAAAACAGAGATGCAAACCCAATTAGCAAGTTCTGTGTGTGTTTAGTTGCCCAGGTGGATGTGCGTGCATTAGGTTTTTGTGTGGAAAGAAGTGACTGGCATGAACGCATGGTGCTTCTGCTAGGAACCCAGCCAGAGCCGTTCTTACGTCCTCGTGATCATGACAAATGTCAGTGTGGTGTTTACAAAAATACTCGTTCTCCTGCTGTGTGGTGTGTTACTTTGGCGAGTGTAGTTTTGTTAGTGTTTAGTTAGTGTTTCATGCTTTTATTTTCTCTCTCTTTTTCCACTTCCTCTCTTCCTTGGCTGACTTTCAAGAAGTGAACTTATTCTTCCTAACCACAAATTTGTTCGTTATCTCATTAGAATAAATTAGTCTTTCAAGTTTTGTAATGATTTTAACGTGCTTTTTTATGAGTATTAGTTTTGTAAATCTTGTCTAATTGTAAGGGCTTGTTGTCTGGAGTTACTATTGTATGATTTTTCACACAATAATCACATGGCAAACTGAAAATCTTAAGGAGTGAAGAGAACCTGGAGAGTGTAATGGTAAGGATGTTTCCCCCTTTCATGTGATGTGCTAGTACTTGGTAAGCTGCTACTTGCAGAGATGCTGCTTCCTCTTCAGAACATCCATTACAGCTGCAGATGCTGGCTAAAGTAAACCTGAATCCCTCCTTCTAAGGCTGCAGTAGAGGCGGAATGACCTATATTTGTCATACTAGAGTCTTTTTTCTTTTGCATACTTCAACAGAAGACACTATGATCTTGTTCCTTCTCTCCTTTCCCCTTTTAGCAATCAGGAAGTCTTTATTTGGGAAAGAGAGAAGCCTGGGGTATTGCTCTGTTGGCCCACGTGGCTCTGCTGAGCAGTGTTCTCCATGTGCACTCTGCTTTCAGCAGCAGACTTGCTCATTTTGTGATGGCCATCAGACCCCCTTGGAAGGGACATGGGTAGCTGCAGGTTCCTCTGCACAATGTGTCAAGCAGTAGAGAGGTGGAGGGAATGGTTATGTGTGACTAAAAACACAGGAGGGTGCAGTAGTAACTGTCACCAGTGCTAAGTGTGAAAGATGATGAAGAGAACATGGTATGGAGAAAGAGGAAATAATGAGCATGACTTTGGTGGAAAGGAAGGGATAACTGTAACTGAATAATCTTCAAAAGCTGGTCTTCTCTCCAAATGCAGATACCTTCCAGGTGTATAAATTCCCATGTCTTTCTCTTCCACCTCCTTCCTTTCTAAAAACATGTTAAATGAGTATTGGCAGTCAAGTCGCATGGCCCACATCAGAAGAATGGTTTTCTCTTCAGTAGCTACCTGGGACATATGGGGAATAATCTTATTGGAGCCTTTGCAATGCGCTGAAAGCGTGTAGCTCCCCTTCTGCACCATATTCTACGAGCAGCAAAGATGAGAAGGCGGCACAACTTCAAGTCCTGCACTTCAGGTGATGTTAGTGTTTAAAATTTGAGKGAAGCTAGCTTTAGAAGGCCTTGAAATGTGCTGCTTAGAGAAGTGTCACAGTAATTTTTATGTAGTACTTCAAAGGAACTTTGGGAGGCATAGCATATGTAAAAGAATTTGGGGAATGGAGGGATTTTTTGCTCATTTTCTTAAGAAACCCTATTTTTATATTAGTAACTAGACTATAGCTTAAGCCTGGAACAGTCCTGCATTAGCACAGGTGAGATGAGCAAAGACACCAAAAAAAAAAAAAATTAAAAAAGCGGCCCTGAGTCTCCAGGGAATACAATATAAGCTCTCATCAGAGAGTTCACATGTGTCTTTAGATCATTTATGCTGATTTGTTGTTGCTGTTTTGTTTGTTTTAAACTGGCATTTTATGCTGAGCGACCTTTCATGTTGGGCATTTAAAATTAGAATTGTATTAAGACAGATTATAAAGCTGTAGCTTTCTTAGATTTTATTTGGAAATCTGAATTCAGCCACCTTGATTTGTATGTGGTGAGGGAGGTTGAGTACATTTGGCTAAGAGAATCTTCACTATAATTAATGGGCATCAGGAAACATGACCCTGCCTGGATAAAAGGGAGTTCTGGATAATTAAGATTTAGATAATGAAAGGCATTATATGTGAGAAGCAATTGTCTACTGTCACAATAGCAAAAGAAAAATGGAATGGGAGAGTTTACTTTGTTTTTGGCTGTTTTAGAAAACATAAACACAGCACGCTTAATAAAACTCTAGCAGACACTGTGTTTGGAAATTATGTAATAACTCCATATAGGCTGTAATGATATCCCAAAACCCTGTATTTAAACTAACCTGAATTACAATGAGAGATAAACAGAATATTTACCCATCCCTTATGAGCTGCTGCTGATATGTAAATTTATTCTTCTACTTTGCACAAATATACTTTTGAGCTACTGCTTAAACACTTCAAGGTCCTTAGCCAAACAGTTTTAATGATGCCTCCAATATTATGAAAGTGTGACATTTGATGAATGCCTTGTATAGTTGTGATATCGGGGAAAGTGTAAACAAAAAATGCACATCGAGTCATCGTGCAACACCTAGATAATTTATAATTTTACTGTTTATATCCATCTTGACATTTTTTATCTGCCAAAGGCAGGTTTCATTTGGAATCTTAATCTGAGATTTATTTGGTGGATCTGGAAATCATAGCTAGAGTTCCCACAGGAAATGGTCCATCTACCAACAGATTAAATGGCAGTCCTGCAGTTGTTAAGGGAGCTCTGCATTTAACACACATGCATACTCATTCAGCCAGCACTGTGGAGAAAAATTAAAGTAGTAACCCAGGTTTAGGAACAATGTAGCTAAAAAGTCCCATATTTGCTGAATGACAAAGGGTTATATAGCAGCATTTCATTTTATTATTCGTGCTTGAATTTCTTGTTTGCTTTGTTGAGTCTGCTGACGAATACTAATAAATGCCTGCAACAATCCAGACGAGAGATGCCTGGCAACAAAGCTATGCGGTGGACCTCCCTGATCTTCTCCAGTTCACAACCTGACCTTTTGAAAAATTGGCTGGGCTAAGCTGCAGAATTTGGGTGTAATGGTTATTGTTAACTCCAGCTTTAGGATTTATTAATTTGTGTGATCAAGACTTACCTATACTTCAAAGTTTCAAAAGACCAAACACAATCATCCATCCATTAGCACTAACATTGTGTCTCAGTGAATTCCACTTAGGATCTGACTGGAGATTCTGCTGTTTTGATGTGTTCAGAATCTAAAAATGTTTTTTTTCTTTTTTCTAAGTGCAAGACCAAGCCAGTGGAAATCTGTTTTCTTCTCAAAGACTCYTTAAAATAACAATGTAAATGAATTGCAGACAGTAGAAAGTAAAAGGAAACATGAAATTTCACATTAATTAATGCATCACAATCAACTGCAATGGATACCAAAATAATGACTGGCTGTATGTTTTTAAGTCTTGAAAGCATCTTTCTATTTTATTCACTAAATATTTTTGCTGTTTGTATGCAAAATAAAATGTCAGAAGACGGAAAGTGAGAGGGACGAGGGAAATAACACTACTAAAATAACCAGAACCTTTAGAGAATTGTAAAAAAAAAAAAAAAAAAAGCCCTTCTGCCAGAAGAACTCTAACTGCTCTTAATCTCTCTCTCGCGCTCTCTCGCTCGCTCGCTCACTCGCTCTCAATTTATTTCTTTATGTAGGGTGTTGCCAGGCTTCCAAGCAAGCAAGTACAGGTGAATAAAGAAGCATTCAAAGTAATGCAGATATCCCCCTGTCTAAATTGCTAACACAGAATGAATTCAGTGTTCTCTTTATATTCCTTCAAGGAATTAAAACATGAACCATTAAACTTCTGAGTTTTGTCAGTATTTTAGCAGACAAAAGATATTTTTAAGGCTTGCTCTCTTTTTTTTTTTTTCCTTCTCTTCTTTCCCTGTTTTTTTGCTTTGTGATATAGACTAAGGCATTATTTCAGCAAAAAGTTAAACTTTTTACTTCATTTACAGAAAGCATTCTCAATTTTCAATAGGAAGACATAGKTTTTTTTATCATAATTTTGGAATGCTGAAGTGCTTAAGACAGTGAATGAATTGCAGTGTTCTGTTAAGCTCACTGACTCTTAAAACAATTTTTATTGTTCAAAGGTTTGCTCTCCTAGAACTATAGGCAACTTAAGTGGCTTTATTTTTCTGCATGCTGTTGAAATTACAGGTTTGTAAATACTGTGTAGTAATACTAGAGTCTGTCACATGAATGAAAATAATGAATAAAATGGAGTTTGGAAGGATACCAACCTTATTACTTGAAATTCCTGTTTATCTTTTGAATATATCAATGTTATTTAGTTAAAAATAGCTTTAAAGGGTCTTTTTTCTCTTGGAGACCTCTTGAAGTGGAGTTGTATTTAGGCTGCTTAAATGAACACTGACAGGAGAGAAAATGCCAGGCAGGTCTGTGATCAGGAGCAAAAGAGAGCTGCAAGTGAGGCAGCAAAACCTAGGAGACATGACACAGAATGGAACCCTGGACTTAATGAGTTTGACTTCTGGTGTAGTTTACTGGATCTGATTGTTTTGTTATGTTGTCTGTCTTGCCCATCTGAAAATGACAATCAGAGTGGCTATGCTTTCCCTGTAAAATATACTGAGTCACTAATTCAGAAAGGATCGTTCTCATGGCTTATTTCACAGGTCTTCTGTCATTTGCCTCTTGGAATAAGAGATGTCCTAGCTCAACTTAAATTTTGGGAGCTTTCTGGGTAGGATTCCTAAACTGGCTGGGAGTCACAGAATCATGGAATGCTTAAGGTTGGAAAGGACCTCTAGAGGTCATCTAGTCCAACCCTCCTGCATATGCAGGGTCTCCTAGAGCATGCGGCACAGGATTGTGTCCAAGTGGGTCCTCGTTTCTCCCAATGGCTGCGATCTGTTTCCCACTGCAAACCACTGAAGTTGGACTCTTCGATTGAACCTTGCTGTCCTCTGAACTGACAGTGCATCTGTATGGGGATTTCCCTGTGACTACCAATGGCCTGGCACTTTGTTTGTGAGATTTGGGCTAGGCAGAGCACTGAGAAATAAGAGGGATTAGTTTTGTTCTGCAAACCTACTTTGAACTCAGTCTTGATTGGAGTCCTCTGACTGCTTCAGTCAGATCTAGCTTAGAGCTAGTGAATAATCGTGTTAATTTGCCTAGTTTACTTTAAATATCAGAAAAGTTGTTAGTTGTTGTTTGTCGGTAAACTACCCTATGCTACYTTGAAGGGACCTAACTGTCAACTTAAAGAAATCTCTTATAAGCCCCAAGATGAGTCAAGCTGTACCTCTGTTGGAGAAAGTATATATTGACCTTGTACTTTTTGGACTAGGACAGTTGTAACTGGTATTTTGGGGGAAARATAGAAATTACTTTCTTCTTGAGTCTTCAGTGTTGACTGTCCTCTTGGGATTGGCTTTGAAAGATTATTAGCCAATGTAAAAAAAAAAAAAGTAAAACGTAGGAAATTTGTGGCAGGTTTTCTGGAAAAACTTTTCAGTTTTTCACAGTAAACACTCATGGCAGTTTGCAGGTAACTCGTCTGTTGCATGGAGAAGGAAATAATAGGCACAGCGAAAATGCATGAATGCCAGACCAGCTCTCTTCTATCCACTTGTGCCAGGCGATAGGATCACATTCTAGCCTAATTTTTTTCTTTGCATATTTTGCCTATGACATCTTTTAATTTTTCTTTCCCACTCCTTTTCAGGAGTTATGCCTTTGAATCATTCAGCAAAGGGCGAGCTGTTGAGCAATTTTAGTTTTTCACAGATATTCTGCTTGGTAGAAGTTTCAGGGCTTATGCAACTGGATGAATGTTTGTCTTTGGCRAAAATGCCAGGTAATCATTTTCAGCTCATTCAGCTGTAGTACTGATTTCACTTTGCATASCTTGAGAAATTGATGTATAGTTCAAGTCTTCCATTACTTAAATATAGAATTTATATTTATTTTTGTCTGATATATTATTTATATCTGTAAAATAGAATTTGGGTCCAGTGGCATTAGCTATTATGAACTTAAGACAATTCTATAATCCATTTTTCACATGAAGCTATTAGAGATTGCTTGCTGTAAATACATCAACTCTCTTATCCTGACAACTTATTAGAACTTTTATGGATGTGTGTGCATTATCACACACACTGTGCTGATTTTATTTAGGATTTTATGTGGTATTTTACAGTAGTAAAATTATTGGAAAGCCAATAATGAAGAGGACCAATATAGCAAAAATAAAAAGATTGAATTTTCAGATCATGTTTTGGCATGTGATGTTTACTGTAGGAAGTTCACATAGGTGTGTGGTTTTTAGCACAGAGTAAGTAGAAATATCTTTGTCACGTGTGTGTGCATTTATCCCAATGGGAATAGATTGTCTTGARCTAGGGACTGAGTAGCTCTTGTTTTTGTTGAAAAATGAACATTTCCTCTGTGTTTGAATTTCCTGATATTTTGTCCCCCACAAATGTAGAGGAAACCACACTGAGACTGAATCTATGTTGCTTTCTAAACTGAGGGGAAAAAAAAWGATATTTTTAATATAGCTTGTGTAATACTTTAATTATAGATTTTGTTAACCATTGGACTTGGGAGACTTTTAATAATTGAGGTTGTAATTAGTTCCTTAAATGTGACACCATATTTTGTTGTTTTCCYTAAATATGTTTGAGAGTGATTTTTTGAGAAGGCTGAGACACTGACTTTGCAGTCAGCTTTTGCTCGTGCTCCTAGAATGCATGTGGTGTATTCGTTTCCTCCCTCGTTTTGCTCTTTTCTTATTCTGCCTCCTCCCCCCCTCCTCTTGAGGTATGTTCAGGCAGACTTTTGCTTCATCTTTTCCATGGCGCAGCTTAAAGCCCGTGCTAGGAAAGGCTCTAGTTAGYGAGCAGTAACCTCAGTTACACGGTTTTTGTTTGAAGTGGGTAGAACTGGCAAGAGCCTCASATGCCCCCGTGCAGACCTGGTAGTCAGCCATGTCCTTCCCAGTGCTGCGTGGGTGTTGTGTTTAATTTTGTGCTTTTATTGTTATTTCTCAGAACTCCCCTGCAAACTTTTGTGATAATCTCCACAGTTTGGCTGGTGGGTTGCTGAAAGACTGCAGGGCTCGAGATTGCAAAGCTAAAAACAGAGCAATGGAGGCATCTGCCCAGCTTCTGCTGGCTCACAGGATTCCTGACTATCCAGCATGGTACACAGGGGAAGCTACTGCTTCCTTAGCCTTCCAGGTGAACACAAATCTGCTGTGCACTTGTATTTTCAATAATACTTTTCATATTATCAGTGTGGATACAGGGCTCTGTTTTCTTAGCTCTTACTGTGTCTATCCCTTCCTCAGAGATGATTCAAAAAACAGGTGCTGCCTGAGAAATGCGTTGTGTGCTTTTAAAAGCAGAAGCAGAGTGTAGTTTGAACGGGATAAAGGCAATATAAGTGCAGGGGAAAGGAATAATTAATGCGTAAATAAGTTCAGTTTTTACTTGACTTTTTAACCTCTGTCAGGTTAACACTATTAAATTCTCCTCTGTCTTTACTATTTCCAGCCATTACAGCATTAGCTTCCCCCTACTTCCCTCAAAATCAATTCCCAGCYTTAATTCTAGTGTCTTTATATTCCTTCTTCCTAACATTTGCCTTTCTTTCCTCAATGTGAATGAGCTATTCATTCAAGATAAATACATAAAACAGAAGATCAGCTGTTTAGCTTCTCCCTGTGGTGAAATATTAATCTGAGGCTACTGAACTTGTTCTATTTTTATATGGAAAATAAGTTGGTTTGCGTACTCAGGAACCCAAATCAATGGTGGTAATATCACGTAATGAAAACTGCAGCATTTTTTTCCAATGCTTGTAGGACTGTTGTACCCTTTTCCTGATGCTCCGTATGCAGCTTGATTATTGCAAATGCTACTTGCTCCCCAGTGTGTTTCTGCAGCATTGGTAATGAGTGTGCATTACAATTTGTAGGGGCCTTGAAGAAATGCACTCACGTGTATTGATTAACACTGCTGCTTAGTTTAACAGCAAGACAAGAAACTACCGTGCACCAAGGGCCTAAATTACTTTGTAGAGATTGGAGGTGGAATTGGTGCACCCGGTAGGCGCAAGGTCCTAGGTGATTTAGAGACAAAAGTGATTCAAAAGAACTGATAAAAATTCACTCTACATATTGACCTGGCTGTATTCAAAACAATCTTCCTCAAAGCATTCTACTTCAAGCACACACAAGTGGGGATGCAGACAGTTTTAATATGTTGGGGGAAAAACAAAAGGCATTGTAGTTAAAGGCATTGTGTTAAAGATATCTGTCATTAGACAGAGTACTTCCAATTCTAAATGGATGCAGCTGCCGTCTTCTTGATCTTGCCAGGTATTTACGCTRGTTACAAGTGCATAGATAATTTCTTCTTGTATTATTTTGGAGGTGGAAGTAATAAACTGGATCAAAGAAGATACAGAATGTAATTTATGCCAAATGTTTGGAAATACTAACTTCATTAAAGGGGTAAAAACTCCTGTGCTAAGGTTGCTAATTAACCTCAATGAAAGCATGAAGAACATAGGCTTTTTTATTTTCAGGTGTTTTAGGCTGCTTCTACCTTATTTTAAAAAAAAAAATTCTTGAACTATAGAAAAACTTATTCATTATTACTTTATGAAAGAGTATTAATAGTATGTATATGTAACTTCCATTCCATATCAGAAATATGTCCTGAAAATATCTATTGGCCAAGCCTAGGAGAACATGTATCACACTCAACATTTTAAACAGATAAGTTTTTCCTTTGGCTACAGTCTGTGCTTTTCTGTGGGTCTGAAAAGAGTTCTTTCTTCCTTCTGCTATGAATAAGAATATAGGAGACTGTTTTAAAAAATAAGAAATCTGAAGTTTGTATTTCTTTCTCCAAATGAAAAATAGTATGTTGATCTCTATTCAATTAGAAACACATATTCTGGAACAGAAAAGAGAAGACTTTGCCGAATTTGAATTTCATCAGAATGATTTTAAAAAAGCAGAATTTTTCGTCCAGGCAGAAGCTGAAGCCCTGCATCTTTCAGGTTTGCCAGTAACAAGTCTAAGTGAAGGATCCCCAAACCTGCATGGTAGTTATAATGCCAGTCCAGAAGAGTCAAGGTAAATACAAAAGTTCTGGGGCTTTTTTAATTCTCTTTTATAATATAGAAKATATGCATAAGGATTTGGGGATAAAAATATGGAAGTTTGGTTCGCAGCAGAGGATGAATATGTCAGCTTTTTACTTAGGCTAGAAAATCCTTGTTTGTATAAATATTGTGTGTCGGTAGGAACACTATGGTCGCTGAAGATTTTATTCCTGGTAATCAATKAATATATGCTGTCACTAATTTATCTCCTGAGCTATAGTCCTCTATTGCAATCTTTAAAAATATACTTGCATTATATATATGATATAATAAATGCAAGTACAGACAATTGTCCATGGAAACTGAGTAAKTTTAGAGTGATTTTGATCTTTTGGAGCCCAAGTCTTATTTGAGAGGGCAAGAGTTGTTTTTAAAATCAGGATGTAGAGTCTTGTGACGTGTTTTTGAAAAATTTACTCTTGTTCTTCACCTGTTCTAATAAAGCTTCTATGCTTGTTCCTATTATCTTTAGTATGATCCAGCAGTGACCTACTAGACCAAAAACAATCCATGAGACCTTTCCGTCTGGATTGTTGTTTTCCTGCATCAGAGTCTGAGATGTGCTGTTTGGGCAATGCATCCTACTTTAACAGCCAAATGTATTCCCAAGTGCTAATGTACTGCCCAGCACTGGGTCAGCCAAGGGCTGTTGCTCCTACTGTCGCTTGTGCTGCTCAGACTGGCCCTCAGGCTGGTCTTCAACACTGAGATTAACCTCCCACAGCTGTCAGCTTGTTGAACCRTCTCTCATCTGCATAAATATTGCATTTAGGATCCCAAAATAGGCCAAGATCTCATTGTGATAGGTACTATTTAAACTCAAAAMCCAAAACCTGTCTTTCCCAGAATCATTTATGACCAGAATATAAGATGAGAAGACATCTTGATGCAGACAGACCAAGGAAATATTGAGTCAATGTTGGTTAGTATTTTAGGCGATTGTTCTGGTGCACCATCAGCATGACTTGCCAAGCTTAGATGTTGGTAAGAAGRAAAAAAACCAGGTGATGAGGTAACTTCAAAATTGTTCTTGGGAAGCATCTCCTGACCATGAGAAAGCAAAGAGTTTGAAATTTGTAAATTATTGGCAATAGGCTGCAGACACATCTCACTTGCAGTCTGAAACTGCTCTAAATGACATTTGCTAGACAGCAAAGATGAAATAGGCTTGAATAAGATMATTAAAGAGAAGTAGCTTATGCACCCTTCTACCGCTGTATGATAGTTCAAAACAGCAAGCCAGAAGTTTTGTGATGTCAATCTCCCTGCTGTCCAAATTTAATGTGCTTTAGATTGCACCATAGTTTGTTCACTATGTGAATATCTTAAATTCATTCTTAATCTGTATGTGCCATGGAGAAAAGGGAACTGATGGAAGAAAGAGGCAGCTAAATGCAAACAGTTAAGTACCTGCCAAGTAGAATGACTCTATGTCAGCAGAGAGCTTCCATTTCCCTTTCTGCCCTCCCCAACATGTGATTTGTATGTATAGATGACAYGAGGAAAGTAATATGTATAATTGAAATAGAAGTTCAGTTGAAGTAACCTTTCTGTGAATATTTCTTAAGGAGTCATACCTGCCTCTAATCTGTGAATCTATTTACTCCTAACTTAGAAGTGAGTTTCTATACTTTTTTCTTTTTTTTTCTTGACAGAATTTTTGTGTCCTTGGTTATATTGCTGCTGCTGAAACTTAGACTTCTAGTGTCATTTTCTTAGACTAGTAAACCTGTTTTTTAGTCAGGAAGGGATTTYTTGGTGCTCATCGTCAGCATGTTAATAGTTGCAATAGCAAAATCTTTGTGACAGTTTCAAATGCTAAATCTAACTTTCCTCATAAATATCTGAATGAATCTGGTTTTATTTTCCTTTACCTATAGTTAAACAAATGACCATAAATCTCTCTGGATGGTATAAAGTAACTTCCAAACAAAAACATCTAAAGTTGTCTTCAATTCTCATTTCGTTTCATATAGTAGTTCATCTTCCTAAAGAATTTGATTTTTTTAATCAAAAATAATTTTTTGTGTGTTCAAAGCAAAGACATCTGAGCATCCATTTCTTCCCTAACTGTATCATTACTTTGTCTCTCTTGGATAAGCCAAAGCATTTAATGTTTGCTTCCTTTAAGAATTCTGTTTATAGGCTTCATAGATAAATAKGTTTTTGTCTGTTTTATACTTTAATGTTATACCATGTTTAATATTTTAGATTTACAGATTATTTCAGAATTATGGCTTTAATTATATTTTTGAATTACTTGTGTTTTTCATATGGGCAGAAATTTTTTCCCCCTTCCTCAAAACATCTCTGTAAAAGGAAAGAGTGAAAAGATGCTCCCTAACTTTGTATCATCATGGAAAGATGCTACAGACATAGGTGGAAAGACAGAAACTGCATTCCTTTTAAAAGAATTGGATGCTCTAAGGGCCAGAAATGCAAAGGTAAAATCAAGATGTTCAGTTCACAATATTTGCTTTTTTTTACTTGTTGCCTTGCAAAACTTAGATTTTTTTTTTTAACTGTTCCTGATTTAGTCTTATTATTTATTTTAATGTACTAATCAATAGCTTTGTTTTCATTTTGGATTTTTAGTATTTATTTATTTGTTCAACATCTGCTTCTGTGGAAATTGGAAAAAAAAAAAAAAAAAAAGTCTTTCATCAACCCTTGACCTTTTTTAGTCATTGGTATCAGTTCCTGCATCATAGATGGAAAAAACAAATGAGTCGCTGTCAAGTCACCTTTAAAACCGTTTTCTTAAGGGATACTGTGKTTTTCGTAGTATCTCTGAAAAAAGCAGACGTGACTTGGAATGGTATACTCCCTGAAACTTTTGGAAAGGTTTTAATTGGCTGGAAAAATYTTTTGAATCCAAGGCTACAGTGAAATGGCTGCATAGCATAATAAATATATTAACAATAAAATAGTAATTCACAACTCATAAACTCATAACACTTGTATGTTGATATATTTTCCTCAAAAGAGTAATTTTGTATCAATATAATATTTTGATAGAAWACTCGGAAAGATGAGTGCTCTAAGCTTAGAGATAGAGGAAATCTTGAGAGATGACATTAAATGTGTGTTAAGAGAGGAAAGCCTAATGTTTTATAGCTTGCGTGTTGCTTGTAAGAAATAGTGAACTCCTTTGAGGCCCGGTCCTGAAAATGTAACGAACTGTGGTGGCAAACAATGAGACAGTTCAGCATATAAAGTTATGGTTATATGGTTTAGTATAAGAAGTCATGGTATGTAGATTTTTACAAATTTGATGTCTTAAATGCATTTTATTTCCCTTTTTTTATTAAATGCTTGTTGTTCAGTTCAGCTACAGTTCAGGGAGCATTTCCTCGCTGTATTGATCCTTAGTTTATCACCTCTGTCCCAGAAAMTCTCTCATTTAAACCACAACATATTTTTTAATCCCAAGCTTTAATAGCTGTTTCCATTTTTGTACTTTATTTCATGTTTAATTTAACATCATAATAGAAATAAAATTGTTCTATTTTGCCTATTTCTGCTATTTTTGGATGTCTTAGTCCACCATGCATTTAATTGAAAGTAGCATGTATCTTCTCAAWGACTGCTTTAGCCTTCTGTCTTTAGCAGAGTAATCTCTCAGATTTTGGGGGCACTTACACTGAGATAGTACTTGGTTATGAAGTCAGCTCTTTACCAGAAAAACACTCGCCCTGTATTTTGAGCGCCATTTGAATTTGTTTAGCTTCTGATGCTCTTGTCTCATCTCTTTAGTCCTTTCTATATTGCGAGCACAGGACTTTAGCTTGTTCAGTATAATGTTTCTAAAACAATGGAATGGTTTAAGTGATGGAACTTTGACGTAGTTTGAAACTTACTTTCAAGAATCTCTATATTCACATTCCACTTGAGAGGGCCAAGTGCTTTATGACAACCTTTTCAGCTGTTGAAGAGTAATAAGAAACAAAACAGAGGGCAGTATTTTGTGCGTAGAAACTCATGCTTCTATACATGTGCTCCATATAGTGAAAATACCTTCCTTGTTGAGTGGAGGAAAATTGTCCTATGCCATTTGAACAATTGCACTGATGATAGCATCAGTAGCAGTTGTATGTGCCTGACCAAAGGAAAAGTCTAATCTCTTTATTAAGTTTCATTGAATATTCAATGACAAGATCAAATATCCATCCAAGAACAGATTCAGTAAATTCCCAAGTAAAGGCCTCAATAAATAAAATAATATCCTCCCTCCTCCTATTTGACAAGGCACATGGAAAATGGTTCATATACACCTCAGGTTGCGATATCAGTGTTTTTGGAAAGAAAGAAGCAACTCATGCTGGACACCATTGAGGAACAGGGTGTGTTTTTCTTTCCATGTAATTTTGGACTTTCTTAGAATGGCCACAATTAATGGTATCTGAAGAGGAAAATCCCAAATAAAAATGACTTAAACTTTTGCTTGTCTAGTAGAACCATATAAAGTTGTTAAGTTTTAAAAATATATACATTGCATATTTCTCTTTTAAATTATAATTATTTGAACTTGTGTCCTACTGTTTACTGTTTATGCTTTACAAGAAGGAGAGCTATTTAATATTTGCTGTGGTTTAATGAGCTGATTGAGTGTTTCTGTTGGATAAGAATCTCATTGTCCATTTGTTCAGCTTCAAGATGAGCTGTCTGAAAAGGAGAAGGAGCTGAAGACAATAAAACTGGACTTAGAACTTCAAGACAGAGCTACAGAAGCTAAGATTGCAGAGAAGATTGCAGGTACAGTAGGCGAGCGTTTAACAGATGGCTGTATGGCTCGTACTCTGTTCACGGTTGCTATATGACGTGGCCTAGTGAATGTTAGCTATATTTGCTAAAGGAGGGAAGGTTTGGCTTCTTTTTTTTTTTATGTGGCTGTTTAGAGTTGCTTAGAAAATAGGTGGCTTTAACATCCTGGTACTGGTATTAGCAAGAGCTTTACCTGTATTCAAACTGATTTGGGCATTAAATGCATTGTTAACACCATGTCAATCCAATCACAAAAAGGTTGTTTGTTTTGTTGGAAGGTCCTGAACAAACAAGGGGAAATAATGATTACCAGTGCCTCTACCTTTCAACCAGCAGTTCAAATACCACTTATTGTTTTAACTCGTTCTGAGCAGTCCTACCCCTTCCCTGTGTACGGAGATAGTCACACATTCCCCTCAACTAGAGACCTGCACTTTTCTTAAAATCTGTTCTTCRGGATAGTTAATGAATTTTTATTTGTTGATAATATGTCTCCAGGGAATGAGGTTTATACCCTATCCCCAAATGAAAGGCTTTATAGTTGAAAATGAATTGATACTTTAATTTCTAGTTAAAAATTTCTTGGATAAAAATACAGAAATGGAAACAATTAGTTTGTRTTCTTCAGTTTCAGAGATCTTTGTAGACTAGTGTTTCTGTTAGCAAGTGATTCTGTGCATCATGTTTCTATTGGATGAAAATATTCTCAGGTTTTTCTCCAAAAGTTTCAAAATATTAATGGGGACACTCTTATAAATCCAACTTACAGTTTGTTCATAACTGAATAAAGTGTAAGCTAGGTAGAATTGTGTCTTTAGACCACACACAATTCCCGTAATAGCACTGTGATAAGGCATAGGATTGATACCTGTCACCAAAATATTCATACTTGAAAGGGGGAGTAACTGTCATTAGGAGTGAAAAATAAGCTTTCTAGCTGAAGAAACAGATGGTTGGCTTCTATATTCTCAGGAGATTGATATTCTGTGTGTATTGTGGATAGAAGAGGGGGTTCTCAGATTTTATGTGTTGGGAAAAGGGAAAGGAGAAGCTAGGTACTGTTAAACAAATAGGTATATCAGGCATTCTTCCTTTTACGTACATAAACTATTTTCTACGTATTTAGAAGAAAAAAACTGCATTGAATATCATAATTATATCTTGATTATCCAGCAGCTGAACTTCTATGCAAATAGTTTGTGTTGAATTCCAAGTTGTGTGTTTGTTCTTGGATGTTTGCACAGTGTTTTACTTCTATGTATATATTGCAGAAATGTTGTGTTCAATTAAGGTGTCCCGTGCTCRTTAGAACTTGGAAAAAATACATAATGTGTGTCAATCGTATCTGTTTTGTCTTTTACATATGAGACTGAAGTACAAATTGGTACATTATTTTCTCTGATATTATTTAAGCTTTCTAGTTAAACCTAAGTTTAATATTTTCTCAAAAATAATATTACAAGAATTTGGATATGTATAACATAGTCATTGCAAAACCAAATTTTAATCAGAATTTGAACTTGTGATAAGAATGAGCTTTCAAAAAAACAGCACCTTTTTTCCCTGCATTTGTTAGTTCAGGAAGTATCTTTTCTCCAAGCTTTTAAAGGATTTTGTAACAGACTCCTCACTATTTAAGCTGTTTACAGAAAGTATTGTTAATGTCTTATGATGATTTTGCTTCCTGTTTCACAATTCTAAGAATCTTTAAAAGTTTGAATAGATATACTGAAATCTGGAATTATGTTTACCACGCTGAATTTCTGGGTGTGTYTCATAAAAAGTCTTGGGGAGAGTTCTGATGGGCAACCAAAAGGACTTTGTGTATTTAGGGGGAATCTGCCCTCCTTGTATTAAGTCCTGTGAGGAAAGGAGAACACATGCCGGTATGATTTCATGGTGCTAGTTAATGTTTAATTACTGGAGCGTATAACACATGGTAGAATGAAGCTTGTAAATATGGGTGTTTGCATTTTTATTATTACTTAGTACTGGCTTTATGATAAGAAAATGACTGCACAAAATTATATTGTAAAAAAAAAAGTCAGAAAGATTTACCATAAAAATGTTGTCTGCCTTGAGGGATATTACAATTCTGTTTTAAATTATAACCCTCTGAGAGAACATGAGCAACCTCTGTGGCAAGAACAGAAAAGCTGAAGAGGAGAGACCATCTTAAAATTTGAACTGCCCCAGTCCTCAGCAGCAAATAAACAAAGCTTGTTGTTTTGTTCTCTTTGTTCAAGAAAAGAAGTAAGGATAAGTGCAAGTTTCTGAAATAAATTGTGAGAGAATAAGGCAACTGAAAGAGACCTGATGTAAGAGGAATTTAATAATACCTGTATTAAAATTATTTTCAGCATGTCATCTTTTTTCRTTCATACTAGACTGGAAAATGGGTGTTAGCAGCACTGTGGGTCTGTGACTGTCGGGTAACTAGACCTCGGCAAAAGAAGGAATTTGCTGTTTCGGTTACAGGCTCTTAACCATGGAGGCTCTTGGTAATGAGCACAGTTTCCATATGTCACATGTCTTGTGGTTTCTTCACTGTTCTTCTATTAGATTTTTTTTTCTCATGTAAGCCAAAGTTAGAGGGTGCTATTAGTTTTGCTTTGCATCATGAGGAAAAGAAAATGGAAGAGAAAACAGTGAGGAAATAAGGGGAAGACCAAATCATAAAAGAACTAGGACTAAGATAACAAAAAAAAAAAAGAACACCTTGTGTGAACACAGCATAGAGAATGGAAAAATATATCTTAAAATGCTGGATTGTGAAAGGAGGAATTTTRGATGCTAAAAAGAGGAGGTGCTTCTGCATGAGATAAAAGGGAGAAGGAACCTGTGCCCTGAAGGCAGCTTGCAAAGTGAGGATGGAGGCACTGCAAAGGAGTAGGTCTTTAAAAGGGTCAACAAAGAGAGCAGCCAACATAATTGTGGTTTTGGGGTTTTTGTTTGTTTGTTTGTTTTTTACCTTGCAGAAGAAATTATGCAGCAGTACATAGCTTTAGGAGGAAATAGAAGGTAGAGCATAGTCCTGGCTTGGGGAAATACCAGGGCCTTCAACCTCTGGTAGTTACTAGCACCATTACAGTAACACTGTAAGACATGACATCGACTTACATCAGCATCAACCTAGCAGGAAGTAGATTGATGCCAGCTCTGCCAGACTGGTTGGGTGTTGTGGCTGGCTGAGAACTGTGTTAGTATAAGACAGATGCTCCCCAAGAGACCAGGGTAAGGATGGAAAACATGGGGTGGAAGAAAGTAACATTTCTAATACCCTTGTTCCTGTTACACAGCTTTCAGTCTCTCACCAGTAAAACTACTATGAGTACCTTTTTTTTTTTTTTTCCAGTGTATTCATACAGGAACATGGGTAATTAACACTTGTGAAATTTTTGAATTCTCAAATGTGGTGTGGAGCTGTTCATGGACGTTATTTAAAGTTTCCTGAATTGGCTTGAAAAATAAATACTGACTGCATATGCAATAGTTTGAGTAGCAAAAAAGAAAACAAATATACAAGTGTCTGTTAGCTTAGAGTTAAAGTTTGATTTAACATCCCATAAAGCAAGAGGAAGTAAGTAATCTTGCCAGTAATTAACTGCGGGTGGCAATAACTTTCAGTGCCAAGGAAAAGTATTTTCCATTTTTTTTAAAAGCTCACTTTAGATGTTATTTTTCTTCTTACATGTCATCTATTAAAGATTAGCTGTGGAAGGTTGGAGCATGGAGAGATTATGAATGACAGAACAACTCCTGTGGAATAATAATCAGTTTTTGGTATTTAATGCTGTTTGACTTTTGCAGACACATTTCTTATTAACCTTTGGTACAAACAGAAATCCARGTTCCTGATATCTCATGGAGAAGATGAATTCAAGATCCTCTTCCAATTAAACTGAAATAAGGCCAATATTGGGCTTTAGCCAGAAGAACTCAGACATTCCCAACATTTGTGTTTATAAATGTAAATATGAATGATAATTTACAGTTTAAATAAAGTGTATACATTCACTAACTCTGTTTTATGTGTATAATTCATTTGTACATGTCATATACATAATTGTTAGGCTTTTTAACCTGTATAAAATTTCGTTATATAAATCTGTCTAAAATATTTTACAGTAATGTTCTGATAACAAAATTTTTGAAATAACWATAAAATTTGAATCCCCCATATAGAAGGCAGATATTCCCTTTAAAGCAAGGAGAAAAAATATTGGGGAGTGCAATTAACAAATTTTTTACATAATTTTTAACAGCTTAATCTGATATATTAATTTGACTTACAAATTGCTACAATGATAGATTGTCAAAAAGTAGAATGCAGCTCYTTGCAGTATAATACATGATGAGCTGGAATAATTTTAAAATGTAAATTCAGTTGTTTATGGGTGAAGATTATCTGTAAAAACAAGCAGACACCTTCTGTGTGCTGTGTGACAAGTTCGACCACTACTTTGTTGTTGTTTTTGTTTTTTCCCACCCCTTCTTTGTGTATGTGCGTGATGGGGAGATGGGAGACAGAAACAAGGRGAGGACTAGATAAAAATAAGGATATGTTCATTGTGTGTGTATTTTGGGCAGGGAATAACAGAGCTTTRTTTACCTGTCAAGTTAAACCTTGCAAACTTTAATACAACATTTATATCACTTGCATAGCTCTTCTCCTACGATGGCTACTCAGTCATCAGCAATTTATTCACTGGCAAAAGTTAAAAAGTGTTAATGTTTAAATTTTGAGGGCATCTGTATTGTTCAGACACTGGCTTGCACAAGAACTAGCTTGAGGTCTTTGTATAATACTCTCCYCCACTTGTCCCTCATTCTATTTATTTCTTAATTGAATTTGGATCTGAGTACGCAAAAAAACCTCTATATGTAGCAATTTTAGCCTTTTATTAAAAACACTGTGTTAATAGCATTGGGAACATAGGAGCGGATGAATGCCACACTCTAAATATGTATAACACACACAGCCATAAAGAAGTCCAGTGTGTTTTATCAGTGTTTGTTCAGAATGTATTATCTATAAAGTCACATTTAGGTGTAAATAACTTGTAGTTTATAATTCCTSGTATAGGCTAGTCAAATTATTAAAAAGCTTTTTTGTGATCATCTATCGCTATCTTGCTTTTTTAAAAAGAAAAGTTTATATATGTCATAATTGAAAATTACAATCTCTTTTCTTTCAAAAACCAGTGAGGAACTCAAGTTGTCTGTTTCATAATAGAACATTTCAGCACTATTTTTAAGTCAGCCCTGGAGCTCATGATAGTTTGCCTTTAACCTGAATGAGAGCTGTCTAAGGGCTTTGAACGTTTCCAGGGATTATCTGCATTTTGCAACCTGTGTGCACAAAGATTGATTAATGACAGATTTCAGAGACTTTCATAGCAAGGCAGCGTATTTGTTTTTCAGTGTATTTGGCTCTAAGATCGGCCTTTTATTTTAGAATTGTGAGCCTAGTCATTACATCTGATAGAAAAAATTCTCAGAGGATTTTGATTTCTAAAATTGAATGAGTATTGATAAAATTGAATGAATTGATAACAAATTTAAAATATGCTTGTATATCTGTAAGTCAAGTGTGTATCCATATGATTAAATAAAACTAATAGTAGTGGTGTATTTGCAAATGGAAAGGATAGTTTCCAAGTCCTTCTGTGTTTAGACAGAGTGAGCGATAAGGGATTGGGATGGGAAAGGTGAGGAAAGTGAAAAATCAAATATTTTTTTGTACCTCTTTTCCATAACGTCCCCAAATTCCTCACCTTCCTCTAGCTGCTGCTCAGAAATCCAAAGCGGGAGGGAGAAGAAGGAAAAACCCAGACAGCTTCAGTTATGCAGGATAGGTTGCAACTGACAGATCTTTCATGGAAACAATGGAAAAGCAAGAAACTCATTACGGCAATCTTGTTTTCTACATGTGACTTGACCAGATTGTTTCATGCTTTTACTTTTCCTTTAGAATATGTTTTCAAAACTCTTTTTTGTTGTTATTRTTTTTTGTTTCCCACTCATGAATTCAACTGTTACTGCGGTGATAGAACTGTATAGCAATAGGAAACAGAAGTCAAATCATGCAGTAAAAGGTTTTTGGAATAATTATATTTTCAATCGATTATTGAATATTTGAGATGCTCTGAGACTATTTTATAAAAACGTCATCTAATTGGCATATCTTGTAAGTTTAATGGTGAGAGCAACTGTTAAAACAACTTTGATAGTACCAGAATCAATGCCAAAGCAAATCCCAGGGCACTTAGAGTTCACTAATCCAGAAGAGCAAATCTTAAACTGCAGAACCGTCACATGGTCTAACAATATATCATTTCCAACACGAAAAAATACTGTCTCTTTGAGTACCTGATTACTGTAACTACTGTTGGTAACAAAAATAATTCAAAAAATTTTAATTGAAGTATTTCTTGGATAGCTTTATTTTCAAGTAGTTGAAAGCAAAAAGCAATATTTTATCACATCTACTAGTGTCAAGCACCTTAAATCAAAAATGTTGGYATGATTTTTGTAACACTGAATTATCTTGAAAGTCAATCATTATATGTATTCTGAAGAGTGTTGTGGGTTTTTGGTTTGTTGTTTTTTATAAGGCCTTACTTACTTTACTTACTTACTTACTTTAGGCCTTAATATTAGTCATTTTTTTTAAAAAAAAAGGTAAACTGATTTCTGCTGAGATGTTTTAAATCCTAATAATTTCTTCTTTATTGCCTTCCCTACTCAATTTTTCTGTTTTGCGTGGATGACCTCTAAGAAATCAGCAAATAGACATTTTTTTTTTTYCCCCCAGGGAACCAAACTTTCTTCCCTTCCCACAAAGGTTTGTTGCTTGGGCGGATCGTGAACCAATGTTTAAACCAGAAGGATTTTCAGCACCTTTTCTTACTACTATGGTATTTTAAAGGAAGCTGAAGTGTAGAAGATGAGTTTGCCAAAACAATAAGGTTCAACTAAGAAAATATGTACACTACTTTGACTCAGTAAACTCATACTCAGTATGGTTCATCTTCTTCATATTTACTTTTGCCCATATTAGAAAACAATTAGCTTACTAAACAAATTTGAGTATTTGAGAAGAAAAAATCTACTCTGAGTCTCTCCCATTTGACTAGGAATTACATGATATTTGATAAGCTTGTTTAAAAATGGACATATCCAAATATTATTGTAAACACCCAATGATTTGTTTTACCTGCAATATAAGTATTTTACTTAGTTGGCTTACATAGTAGCTAATAATATTTGTTAATGTAATTTAACTGCTGTGAACCTTTACTGAACAAATATTGAAATTTATACAAGTCAAAGAAAGAGAATCTCTAATGACTTTTGTAAAAGCTTCCATTTAATAGTTAAGGAGAAAAGTTTATATGACATACCAGATGCAATTAACAGTAGATTTTACATTTAATAAAAAGAAAGAAGCATATGTATTTGCTTTATTCATTCCATCATAATTTGCATTAGAGCTGTGGGTGTTTAATGAGCAAATTCCAGCTAAAATGCTATATTGATTTTCTAACTGAACTTTGTAATAGCTATCTACCTTACAAAAGCTCTCTGTTTACAATTGTTTTCTTTACTAAAAACTAAAAATGTTTTAGAGTTGATGAGTTTAGCATAATGATTCTTTTAAAATAGCTCTTTCAGAATAGGCAGGAGGTTTAATTTAATAACATCTTTCTCTTTGTAGTTATTCCAAAGCAAATAAAGTTTATACAGCTATATAGCAACATCTTGTTTATATATATATTACAATATTTATAAGCATCGGAGAAATCTCTTTTTCTTAATTGAGTACTATAAGAATGAAATATAACTCTAGCCTGTCATATCTATATAACTTAGTAAATGACACAATCAATTTMAACTTAATATCTAACTATTCGTACTTCATTTTTGTGTGCGACTTTCTTGCTTGAAGCATAAGTACTGTAAGAATTCCCATTTTCTTGTTGGTCTAGCCTCAGAATAAACAGGGATAGTTGGCACACCACTGGAACTTCTCCAAGAAAAACCTTGTGGTGTCGGCCAGAGCAGTTGGTGACTAAGTAGCTGGATTGCATTTTCTTTCACTGGGGTGTAGCGTCAGTGTTCCAGTACAGCACTAGTGGCATGCAGGATATGCCAAAGTTTGAATGGAAATTAAGAGCATGTTTTCTTTTTGTCTTTTTCTTTGGTATTTTTAAGAAGCACAAGGATGATAACTTGGATATTTGTTACTTGTTTTAATATAGAGGGGTTTTTTTTTGCATCTCTACATATGTTTTGCTGGATATATTATGCTTCACATACATATCTAAAAATTATATAAAATGTTTTGTAGTGCTGCTGTATTGCAACCCAGGAGTGTGTTTCCGTAACTGCTGAAAAACACTATTATTATTATTATTATTATTATTATTATTATTATTACGTATTTCTTAGGGTCATTCCCACGGGTTGCTCCTTTGTATTGCTACACAGCATTCAAGTGCCACTTTTTTTTAGCCTTTTAAAAATTGGATTACCTTATGTTTTTATGTATCTTGTGTCTTTCTACAGTTTTTCTAATCTAATATAAACATAAAAAAAGCAAAACCCAAACACTGTCATAACTGATCTGGAACTGTTCAAATTTATTTATATAATTGTTGCATGTGATCATTGGGACATGCCTTAATTTGATGGAAGAGTAAGGGGGAAAGGAGGGATAGAGTTGCTCAAGTTACTTTCCATAACCATTGATTAGGAAACAGTGTTTTGTAATGGATCTTTGAGGGGAGGAAGAGTGGGAGGAGAAGGTTCACTGTTCAAGGCAATCAACCTCTYAGCTCCTATCGGGGGCGATTGCATTGCAGATAAGCACGAATTTTAGGTCACTCAAATTATTTTTTTCTGKKTTTTTTTTCCTGCTTTTATCCATAATACATTGGTTTTGTTACATGCAAGCAAGAGCCTGGTTTATAAAACCAGTATAGCCATTATTACCACTGGGCATGTTTATTTAGAGAGAGAGAATTAGAGTATGATATAGCGTAGTCCGAAGTCCCTAAGTAAGCTTGTCTATGCAGTGTCCATGCATTCTAACAGCCAGAGAATGTCAACTACTGAATAGCAGTTTTTGCCGTATCTGTAGTTATTGTAGATGTCTGTGTAGTTTTTATTCATTTCAGAAATTGTTTTTGTTATGAAAAATGCACAGTGCTTCCACTTGAAGCCTCACTGAAACACAATGGAAAACCTAAGGATTCTCTGTGCTGCATCTCTGRCATGATGGTAGATAAATTGATAACTTAGTAGGAAAAAAAAAAGCCTTTAGTAAACAAATACTTTAAGGTACAGCTAGATAACAATTACTATACATAATTAAACTACTCATGTATTCCACATCTGTCTGAACACACTGGTTTCACTCTAGTTTACACAGCCGTTTAGTACTGAGTTTCTCTGCTTTTGGCACCATTGAACAATGCACAATTGAACAGCATCAGATCTCAACAGCCTCTTTTCCTAGTACAACTTGTTCTTCTTTGCTCTTTTCAAGCTACTCATCTTAACAGATAGTAGATTCATCTTCTGCAAGTGCTGTTTACCACATTGTCTGCTTACAGCCCYACAGCTGCTTTACTCATGCCTTATTCTCTCTGTTCTATCCTAAGCTATGATTTCTTGTTGCAAATAGAGCAAATGGATCTACAAGGAAAAAAATTGTTCTTATAAAACAAATATTCAAATAAGAGGTAACTAAATTGGTTTTTGAGTTTTATTTTTCTTGTTGATGCACAATTTTTACATCTCTAGGCTGATTACAAGGTTTGCACTCCTCTGCRGATATTTGTGAGAGGATGGGCCTACCCACAGAACTGTACCTCTGGCAAAAACATGTAATTTTTTAAATCTTTTGTRCAGTTTACTTTTACTGTTCCAAATTTTAGCCCTTCTGGTAGATCTGCAAAAAAAAAAAAATTGCTTCTTTACATCCTGAGTAATCCTCTTTTCCCAGGTTAACAAGAGGATTGCTGTCCTACCTTGGACATCTTACCAGTTCACATCTCCAGATTCCTTTCTCCTCCTCTTATCTATATAAGATATATCCCTGGTTATCAGAGCTGCTTGTGCACTCTACTGAAACTTGCTACATTCTGTATTTTCCTTCTCCTCCCTTTCAGTATTGATGAAATGTATCCAACCAGATAAAACTGAAATGTGCAGCTACTTTTGTATTGTTCCATTCCTGTGAAGAACCATAGTCCTTTATATTGTATTACATAGAGCAACTGCTTTGAAATTTTATGCAATGATATACAAAGGTGGAGTAAAGAAAGCTAATTTATTAAGGCAACAAATCTGTTGTCAGGTTGCAGAAGGGAGAATAGGCTKTAGGCTGAAGTTGAACAGGAAGCATTTCTTTGAGCTCTTAATGGCTTTTCCAGTAGTTCAGAGAAGGGCAGATATTTTGAAGAAATAAGCTCAGCAGTAATAGCTTGTTGCAAAAGAATCTCTAAAGAGAGGGTTAAAAATTGCCAAAATTTCGTAGAGGCTKGAGACTCTGTGGCTTACAAACAAATAAAAGAAAAAAACCCAAATGATAAACAGCCTGACACACCAGAAAGGAAACATGGAGAATTCTGGAACCTGTAAACCTCACTCTTAGCCTAGTTTTTGAACAGCCTGTGACAGAGAGGATGCTAGAAACAGTCCTCTGTCTTGGAATGACGGTAGACTCCCTATAGCATCCTGAAAGTCCTAGAAGTTTTGACTGTAGGCTTTATGATGACTATGAGGAGAGATTTGCAGTATTAGAGAAGGAAATAATGAAAGTATGAATAAAGATTTTAGCAGAAGCAGGGTCGAGGTAAAGATTCTGGCAATGTGCCAGGAGTGGTGTTAGACATATTGACAGGGGAGATGCAGRAAGAAAATTTAAGCTCAGAATAAGGAATGACTTGAAGGTGTTAGTTTGTTACCAAGGATAGACAGTAAATCTTAGTTTATTGGCACCTAATGCTCTAAGGTCCATGTATGCTGTAACAGATAATATAACAGTATATTACACAATAAAGTAAAGGCTTTGACTTTGAAGGAGAGATGCCAGTTTTGCCACTCTTGTGATTCTAGAGATASACATGCCATGAAAATATTAGGATGAACTAGTGTGCCACCTTAATASGAAACAGCATGATGACAGAATTCACTTTAGTGGATCAATACTCTTAATTCTGTGTACTGTAGAAAAAGAAATCTACTAGCATCTTATGTGATTCTCAGCTTTAAAAATTGCTTTTGCATGAAGTATTCAAAGCAGAACACTTCCTTGCCCTGTGTCATTATGCAAGCTTGAATTTGAAAACCATTAGTGTTATTTTCATTTCTGAAGTTAYAGCAGTCAGGGGCAAGTTAATGTTATTTCTAAAGAGCACTGCAAACTTTATCCAGAGGATCCAAGGTCAGGGGAAAAATGTTGATTTTAGGAGATGCTAGCAAAGGTCTGCATAAGGTGTACCTAAAAATGTAGTCRTGCCTTTCCCTGTCAAAATGGTTATTTGGTCAACATCCTGGTTATTTTGCAGTTCTGGTGGAAGAAGTTTATTCTGCTCAACGAGAACGTGATGAGGCTGTCATGGCAAGGCTTAGATTAGCTAATGAAGAGAGAGATGAAGCGTTTCTACGAGTGCAGCATTTAGAACAGTCTCTCAAAGAGTAAGTATGCGCTTGCTGCTCTGTGCAAAGAGATTGTTGTGTCAGAGTTTGACTTTCATGAACTGCTCGCTAATGGTTGTGTTGTAAATCTTAATATGAACTTCTATGCGATGATTTACTAGGGTAGTGCTAGTATTACWGTACTACTGATGAGTTTTTATTTTTGGGAAACTTGTGAGATTGTATTTTTCTCAGGTGACTGAGAGCAAGGTGAATGCCTGGTTACCTAGACAAATAAATAAATAAAAGCTTTGCTATTGATTTATTCAGGGATAAATCAGGGGAATGTGACATTTCAAATGGGCATCTTTTGACATGGAGTACCAGGATGTCAGTCAGAAGTTGCACTGTATAGGAAATCAATTCAGTCTTTAAGCCTGCTAGACATTTCTTTCAGCAAGATTTCTAATTATGTGAATGGCATAGTAAAAAAAAAAAAAGTTTTTATCTTTAGTGCAAGACTAGTTTGTAAGGCAAGAAGGCAACTTTTTGAAAATTCTTATTTTATTGTGTTAACACRGGAAGGCAGAACCAGGCCATTTAATGTAAATCTGAACTGTTAAACTGTGGTAAAGTTAGAAGATGAAGATAGAAACCAGTTCCTACCAAAACTAAATTCCCTACCTATGCAGATAGTTTATGTACCTTTACTCTGTGGAATTTGCATGTTAAAGTTTGTCACAGCCTGTAAATATTATTCAAATGCAAATTTAGGAGAACTCAGGCCCACAAAGATTAATGCACAATTTGCCAGAGGTAATGCCCTACAGAGCCCATTGTAGCCCATAAATACGTCTGAATCTTTGCTTTGATTTGCACTGTCTGTGGAAACCTRCAAAAAATAATTTATATGCCCACAAAGGGCATCATAACTGTGACATTACCTCTCCACTGTTTCCAGTTTCTTCTGTCRCTCTTCTAATTTGTATGTTTTGAGAGTAAAGAAAGCCAGGAAGCTTTGTATGATCCCAAACATCAAATAAGACTGTCTGCATTAGCTGTGGGCACACACCAAATATCTTTGGTTCTGCAACAGACTAATTATTCTCTTTGACAGACATAATCATGACTTTTTTGTGTTTCTGGAAGTCAGTTCCTGACGGGCATTTTGCTGCAATCTGTGTAGTGGAATCCACAGACACAACCATGGCCTTACTGTGGCCTAGACACATATGAATCGGACATTACTTACTTTGCTTTCAAGTCTTTCAGTCAACYGTTCTAAGCAAAAGGATGAGAAGGACCAAAAAACCTCCTTGGGAAAAAAAAAGTACATACTACCTTCATCAAAGGAATGTCACTGCAGAAGGGATCCCAAAAGGATAGCTGGTAACTCCCTCGAGTGGTAAAGATACAAAAGGACTGGTGGAGCTGAGGCAACATGCATTGTTGCTGTCACTCCAAGAATAGTAATTATTACTGTGCACTCCCTTGTATGCTTGTTCTCATGCTTTGTAATGAAGTCTACTACTCTGACGCTATTTATGGTCTCAGAACTATCATCAGAAATTTCCCTGTGGAAAACACCAACACAACTCAAGTAGAAGTTGTGGTGGGCTAACYGGCTACTGTTGGGTCAATACCTGATTTACCTTCTACAAAATCAGTGACTCATTGTCTCAAAGATCCTATAGCCAATATTTTTTCATGCTTCTTCTAGATTGGTGCGGGTCAGGTTTGTGTGTGACATATAGTGTAATGGCAGCCCCCACCAGCATGCAAGTCAAGGCACAAGAGCTATTTAATTCAAAAGCATTTTCCTTGCTAAGGAAAATAGCAAGGCAATTTTCCTTGCTCTGCCTGTGTTGCAGAACACTATAAAATCAGTAGCTTCCAGGATCTCTCGTTTTGCCTTACAGAGACTGGCTGTAGCAATGGCAGAGAGTCAGGAAGTGTCATCCCAGTCTTTCACATCTCGGTTATCCTGTCAGCTGCCACTGAGAACATCCTGGAAATGAACAAAATCTTCCAGCAGATCCCAACATACTCATGTCACTCCTTGGGGCACAAAGATATGTTGCCTAAGAACCTGGAAAATGGTATCTGTCTTTATTTCTATGGACAGTTTTAGTGTGAGTCATCAGAGCAGTAGAATAAAAATTTAAATGACAAAAGGCACAAAGTCCAAAAGCTGCATTTTTTTCATTGTAAAATTTTATAACATTCCATGTAGCAAATACTTAATGGCAATGAGTTTTGTGGCATTAATTGCCATAGGTAATTTCCTAAAGGGGAGAAGAATTTGCTCTGTAGTAATTATATTGTCCACTGTATCAAATATTAGATAACTGCCTCTTCTCACCTTTAATACCCTTTCGGTGAAACTGGAAATTTGATAGGAATGTCATAAGACACATTCAACAATATAAGAAAGCCTGGAGATGTCTTGCTCTGTTCTACCAGTTTGGGTTCAGTATTGCCTCAACCAATAATGTGCCCACCTGACCGCTATTCACTGCTCTTCCCTCTCCCATTGCAGTCCTCTGGGATGGGACCTTTAAGATGAGAAGCGGTCGTCTTTCTTCAGGAAACAGCAATGATAGAATATAGGGAAGCTTTATTTATTGTGATTATTGGTTTGGGGGCTCTTTTCTTTTTCTTTGAAGATCTGCATTATTTTGTTGAAATTTTTGAGGACTTCAGAATCAAGAATGGATGCCTGCTTCTATCAGGCTCAGTTGCTCTAAGCTTGTAGGATGCTTATGTTCATGCAGCTGTACACCTGGTAAAGAAGAAATATATGTGATCTACACTGAGGTCAGGATTCCTGCTTAAACCTGCTAGCTAGGCTTTTCACTGTGTCTTTGCTAATTGTCGTGGCCTTTTAGCTGAAGTGGCAAGATATTTATTTCTGCATCTATCTGGATGATTGACATCTTGCAGTGGGAAGAGCAAGTCAGGACTGTGCTGCAAATATGCTGAATTCACTACTATTGAAAATTAATATTTCCGTCAGTCACTATCACCTCTTGTGCATTCAGATATGTTCATGTACTCTGTAGCATCAATAGTCCTCTTGAGCCTCACTTAAAACATTTGCTTCTCTAGAACCTTGTTCTGTTACGTCTTCCTACTTATAGCTAGTTTCTCAAGGTGACTGAATTTGAGGTGCTTAAAGGCCGGTTGATATCTGCAGTATTTCCAAGAACAGGGTGACTCTGAAACCTCACACCTCATTTACCACTGAAGTTTGTCTCGCTGTTCAGCCTAAGCAAGCCATCACTTTTACCTGCCACCCTCTCAGGAGCAGAGTGAACTCCAAGAAGAAAATCACTTTTCTCAGATGCCTTTTTTGTAAATAATTTCATGTTGTGACTTGCATATTTTTTTTTCCTCTCCCTAGAGTCTGTCTCACCTCTCCACTAATCCTTTGGAAGCAGCAGAGGTGATGGGATGAACCACAAGGATCTTACTTTATTTCATGTAGTTTTTGGCTTTGTTCTGGACTCTTGGAACTAGAAACTAACTCTCCATTATTTCCTTCCTGGTACTGGTTGTTGGCAGTCACCCTCTCTCACCTCAGAGAATATCAAATGGAGCACACAGGGCAGCTCTTTGTCAGGCCCATTGGCTACTTTTGCCACCCTTGTCAAGTTTTACAACCAAAGGAACTTCCCCCATCTGCTTGGACTTGTTCCAACTGGAGACTTTTACAAGAGGGCAGTGTTAGGCAGCCTGCCAGCCTTCACCGAGTGCCCTAAAGCTTTCTTTAAATTTGCTGCTAGGGCAGTTCTGGTGTTACTGTTCAACTGTAACAGTTGAAACTTTCAATCTTGTCCCCTCTGGGGGGTACTTCAGGGAAAAGTGTAAAAATAGAAGAAAAAGAAATCCTTGCTTACTGCTGCTTCAGATCAGGAGAGAACTAACTGCCTGTGCATAGCGCAGGTTGAGGAACCAGGCAAATACATGTTTTAGAAACAAACTCAAWGGTGTTGGCGGGGGGCTGTATGCCTACAGACAGAAGTTTTGTGACAGGAGAAGGGAAGCACCGTGGAAGTTCCTGCTCTTATTTCCTTTCTCATTTTCTCCCCCTTTACCTTCCCTGCTCAGCCAGGCAGTTAGTGATATTTTCTATTGACCCACTTTGACCCTGATTTTAGCAGGAGAGAAATCCTCTAGTGAAGCTTGCCAACCAATTTAAGAATTATACTTCACAGTAAATACAGACTAAGTGAAGACCCTTATTAAGACCTATGACAAGTGGATATCAAATAAGAGCAGAATAAGTTCGACTCCTAAAGTAGGAACTCTACAAGGAGCCAGTTCAGGTGTGAGAATCTGAATTCAGGTGTGTGTTGCTTTTTGGTTTGTGTTACTTTATGAATGTGAGTCAAACCAAGCAAAAGTTAGCTCTCACTTTATTTGGTTTAGGTCTAATGGTGACTGGATATGTTGGAAGCAAGTACTGCTTGCAAGCTCTCTGTAAATATGCCAACTCTCTGTAAAAATATGCCATGTTTTCTGTAAATATGGTGATACTCCAATAGTACGTTGTTGTTATTTCTTTTTGATTGAAAGGATTGATTTCTGTATTGGCTGATTTACTGTGCCATGTGGACCAGTAACTGGTAACTGACACTTTAGGGTGAGATGTTAGTGTGCTGTCAAGCACTGTACAATGTTTACTGGCTTAAATCTTGGCCTTAGAGCAGCAACTCTCAGCACTAAGTTGTGTTGCTGCTTAATGACTACAGTCTTTTAAAACATTACATGGCAGTCTGTGACAGGCTTACTTTTAATAAATGTGACTGCCAATTAGCCTGAACTGGAATTGTAACTCTTTAATAGGCTTAAATAGGCATATTAAAAATATTGAAGAGGTCTCTTCCATTTTAGAATGCACATAAATGTTATAAATAATATACTGCGCATATAGCTTTGGTAAAATAAAATACATATCCATTTATTAGGTGTTTGTGCTATATCACTCATTTTACACAGTTGGTGCTCAATTGCATATGACTTAATTCCTCATATCATCTTTATATTTAACAGTTAAGAATAAGTTCTCTTGAAACAAAAGTGGGGAAATGCAGGCAGAATAAAAAGATGGCCTGGCAGAAAATTGGCTTAATGAGCTATTTTATGCAAAACATTAAAGCAGAATGTTTCAAAGGAAACTTTAACTACTTGTTTATCCTTCTTTTGGCAGGGGGAAGTGGCAAATTACTTTTGTAGAAAATATTTTGTTTTATTTTCTTTTTAAAGTCCTGTTTCATTTGGGGTGCAGTGAAAACAGAAAAAAAACAACATCTAGCAGCAGTTGTAAGTCCAGAAATAAATAAAATAAAAGCATCAGTCACTTCTATCACTGGGGAACTTTCTTCATCTAAGCACATATGAACAATTGATCCTTGTAGTCATATATAGCAGTAAACATTAATAACTTAACAGTCTGAAGTCAGTGCTGAAGATATGGAGCATTATTGAAAGATGGAGTCGAGCAGGTGGCACTTTAATATGTTCAGTGTCATGGTTGACTCTAAAGACTAGTAGAATGAAATTACTTGAGGTTCTAAAGATTTAAAAAGCGAACTCATTTTGCTGCACTAAGGAAATGCTACTGATCAGGCTTTCTGTGTCCTTTTTTTCTAGGCTAGAAAATATTAACCCTGAAGAAAATGACATGGTAAGCCATTCTCTGAGGAGATTTCTTGATGTCAGTCTTATATCTTAGAGGCTTAAGTTCAATTGAGTGGGTTTCAAGAACTAAGATGTGGGAAAAAGAAGAATTGACACACTAATAATGTACATCTTTGCTGCAATATGAAAATTCAATAACTTCACTCAGTCAATTTACAATTCACATGTGCCTATTAATTAAAACCCTATATTAAATAAAATATATTAAAACTTCATGTCTGACTAACATATAATGCTGTTGGTAGACATTACAGGAATTACTGAACAGAATAAACAATGCAGACACTGGCATAGATATACTGAAGAATGGAGCTATAATTCTGAATCGAATACACAGAACCAAAGAACGTAAAAAGAAAATAGTAGCTGAGGAAATGAATGCRGTGATAGAACAACGGGATGCTGCTTTGTCTCAAGTAAGTCTCTACAAGTTTATAATTACTTGATATAAAATTCTTTTTTCTTTTTCTTTTTTTTTTTTCTTCTGCGGGAGAAAGTTACTTCATTTTTTTCCCTTTTAGCAAGTGGCTGGTGATTGAGCTATCCTTCCGGCATGATAGGAGTGCCTCTTAAAATACCGCAAATATATTTCTCAAGCAGGTTTTGTTTGTTTGTTTTGTACACAATCACTGTCTTTGTTTTTGAAAGAAAATAACTTGAAGTATACAAATGCGTAAGTATATCAATACAAAAAGCTGTAAGGAGCTCAGTTTTGCAGGATACTGTAGTTCTGTAAAGCATCAGAGCACAATGAACTGGACCTTGAAGATTTGTAAAGGGTTCAGATTATAAGTGGCAGAAATAAAAGATATTAAAGGGAGATAATACTGCATACAGCAAAGCAGACAACTCTTCTCTTGGTTACTTTACATTCAGTAGGTGAAAATCAGCTTGTGATCCTTGATTTTCAGTGTCCGCCTCTGCTGCATAAGCTACTAGAGGCTGATGTCCCTTTGTCACTCAGATCACTGATTCCCTTAATTTATTTTCCCAGAAGAATACTATTCTCATTCTCATCATGGAGAGAGTCTCCTTGGTGCTTCCATTTCACAATAGAGTTGTTCTGGGTTTCTCTCCACAATTTTCTTCCTGATTTTGTGCTCCAAAAAAAATGGATTTGACTCCATGGAGCTGTGAGAAGGAGGAGAGGAAATAGAGAGTGTAGACTTGAGAGACTTCAGACTGAGTGAAGCTCGTTATACATTCAACCCAGGCAAGAAGTTTCATCTGTCTCTTGCTTCAAAATAGAAAATACAAATCTTTGCTCAGTGTAAAAATCCAAGATTTTCCCATACCTAAATAATTTCTGTTAAATTTAAACTCTGGTTGAATTTACATTATATCAAAAAGTCACCTGCTAAAAGAATCCCCTTTTCACATCCTGAAATTTTTACTTTGTTGCAATCGTTATTTTTATGCTTTATCCTACTTTAGCCAGGAAGACTCCTTCTGCTTGGTGCTTAAAATAGTTTATGCATTTAACCACTGCAAAGCATGTTAATGTTGCAACTCTGTCTTTTCACTGTGCTCTTTCTTTTGCTTTTTATGATAATGATAACCAGTCTAGTTGCTGGTAAACATCCTGTCAAAAATTTATGCTCTTTATTTTATAATATTGACCAAATTTCTTCTTTGAACAGGCCACTTGAGAACTGGGTTGCTCATAAAAGAAAAGGTTTCCGCAAAGGAGAAGGATCTTTTGATATATTCAAATTTTTATCATTTTTTTTGTTTCAATATCCAAGTGTGCTTTCAGACATGGTTAGACCATAAAACTTTTGTAAGCTTCTGAATATTATTGTAGGGCATTATATGTATGTTCTGTTTGGGTTTATTTTAAGCTATCTGCTTAAAGTGCATTCTACAGACATATCTGTAGGAGTCACTTTCTCCCAGTAGTTAATATGGAAATTAGTAAAAGATCAGTATTTTACGTAATGGTTCAAATGCCACAGCCAGTATAGCCACCTTGAAAGTCAAAATATGCACAAATGATGTCAAGTAACAATGTCAAGGTTCAGTTAAAAATAAATTAATAAAATATTAACCTCTTACCATCCCACTCCCCCTCCCCCCAATAAGATTTTTGTTAGCATTTGTTATTATGCTGGACTGCTCTGATTGATACTGATTGCAAAATGTAATTGTTTTAAACTAGTTATTACTAGTGGGACTCTACTGAGCTTGCATTGTGTTTCCATGCCTATGGTGCTTTCATGACTGTGACTATTGAATCCATGAAGTAGATCCTTGGAACTGAAGCTACCATCGCAACCTGCATTTCTCGCATGATAATTCCGTGGGAATTCATACCATGCTTGAATTTTTAGTAGTCTTTTGCTAACGTTGCAATAGCAGTATTTGTTACAGTGCTAACAGCAAGAACAATAGGAGAGGGATTCCTATGTTAGACCACAAAGGGACTGGATATAATTCACGGGATGTATATACTTAGCATAACAAATGTAAATTATTAGAAGTTCCATCCAAGGCAGCCTCAGCTGTTTGTAACACTTTCAAGTTAAAAATCTTTCTCTTTTCATGGGAGATGACATTAAATAATGAGGGAATCTTGGTAAAAGTAGGTTGATACAAAGCAGAAGTGGAGTACACCATAATACACTGTTGCTGACCTCTGGAGAATGGCATTTTAGAAGTTCAGAGGTCCTCGGGCCGTGGAAGCTAAATGCTTCATGATGCATTTTGTGACAACTGTTTCTACTATTTGTACAGTGCTGGAACAGCAATTCTGGTTGGGTGACCTACATAACCAATTCCATGAGAGCACTGTCTGCCTGATAAATATGGGTTTGTACAGGCTGTGTTCTTTTATTAGCCTGTTAAGTTGACAATTAAGCACAATTAATTCAGCTAGCATCCAGTTTTGGGAGTGTATTTATGCCTTTTTTTTTTTCTGTAAACAACAATAATATAGGATTCTTTGCAGCTCTATTTCTTTGCTTTTGTTTGAGCTAAGGATGCTTTAACCTTTTTAGAGAATCTATATTCTATAAACTGTTCTTCTCCTGTAACCAACTAAATACAGCTTTCTTCAAAGAGTCCTTGAAGTGTAGCTTCACCATAACTTCTCTGCTGGTTATACTGTGAAGTTGTTTTTTATTGGACTGCTGTTGTACAATAGCTTTGAAATAGTTAACTAGTTGTGATTCTTTTATTGAACTTCTTTTTTTTTCTTTATTATTCTTGAAAAGGTAAAAAGCACTGCCCATGTTTGTGAAATGTATGAATAGGTTCTTTCTGATCCACAGTACCTAAGCCCCCACTACATCTTTTTTGATGTTTGACATGTGAATATCACGTCTTTTTGGAGCAGCTCGAGGCACTATTATCACTGTATTGAGCTGCACATGTGTATGTAATCTTAGATCATTCACTACATTGCTGAGCAAATATGCAAACTACTTTTTTTATGTGTGAAAACAAATAAAATGGTATAAACTCAAATATTTGATACTACTTTTAGTATGTATTTTCAAGTGAATAGAAAACAAACAACTAAAGCATGGCTAAACATTGACATCCATCTTCCCCTGTACCAACTCCCTTAAAAAAACAAACTCAACTGTTTGGTTATATTTGCCAAGATATATTTGTTAGTGAACAGATATTGTGCTATACTGCGGAACATGTGTCTGTTTTATGACTGATCTCAGAAAAGGAAACAGAGTAAGAAATTGGTTGTCATGAGAAACAAAAGTTCAGTTTAATGTCTATATTATTGAGGTTTGTCTTAATGAAAAAAAAAATCAGTGGATTGTATTACTGTTCTGTCTTCCTTCAAAAGTATTCCTTGCTTGAGCAAAGGAATGTTGAACAAAATGTTCGTCAAATTAGTGAGTTTGAAAATTAGAGACTAAATATGACCATAGCTGCATTATATGATCTTCATAAAATACTTCAAAGAGCATGGTTTCCAGCAGGAGGCAATGCAGTGCAATGGCTCAAACTGGCAACCGCCCATCACACCTTACGGACAGGAATGTTAATATGATTAAAGGGTTGGCAGCCAAAGCTGGAGACTTGGACAAGTCATTGAAATAACTTTTCTACTGTATTAGTAAAGAAAGTGACCCTTTAATTGGTACAGCTTGAAGGAAGTGATTTTTTAAAGAAACTAGGTATTAGTATGGCTTATAGTTCGGAGGGTCATATGTTTGATATGTTTTCAACCCTAATTTTAATTCTGTGGATATTTTGTAATTGGTAACAGTCTGTTACTCTACAGAATTTTAAATATTGAAGGTGTAGATTTTTTTTTCCCAAGAGAAGCAGTGGTTTTGTGACCAGTGAAGTGTCATCTCAAATACCCTGATCTTGAAGCAATAACGTAACTGGCAAGCAAACCTGGTTTTACAGCTTTGAATAGTTTGATCACATCCTGCTGTGCAGGAACATGCATATGACTGTTCAGGTAAAAATTGGCATGCACCCAGTTGCTCATCTGAAGCAAGTTTAAGCACTTTTCTCCATTTTGAGGCACTGCTTGGCAGCAGACAGCAATTTATCGTTGCTGAAAACAAAGACAAGAAGCAGTATGCTTGACTGCCCATCGTTATCGGTTTCGACTAATGACTAATAACTGATATATGTCAGCAGTCACAGCAAGCCGGCCTCTCACTGACTTCTTAGCTTCTCAAGAATTTTTCCTCCTTCCACACTGAAGGCGGTGTAGAAGCCTCTTACCTGTAATTCCAGAACATGAAGGCATTCTCCGCACACGTGAGTGAACAGGCCCTAGTGAAGTAATCAACCCAAAGCTGTATTAACTGTAAAAACAACAAAATATATGTAAATAAAAAAATACTTGTAAGTCTTGAGTATATAATAAAAATACTTGTAAGTCTCAACTAGTCTCAAGGGAATACTGCAGTGAAGGTTGCAATGCTGTTTGACTGCTTTATCTTAGACATAATTTTTGTTCTACCCAAACCATGGTTTGTAATATTATTTTTTTAATTATGGCTTGAATTAGCCCATCAGTTTTAAACGCTGTGCTTTTGATTCCCTTTGATACATCCTGACTAACAGTTCAGACTGAGTTCTTGTTTGGCGAGAGTACATTTGACATTGTCCTGGCTGCTGCCCTGGGATGCTTTCCCTACAACCTTTTCACTTGCTTCTGATGTTTGGAAAAGACAGGAAAAGAGGGGAGAGGTAGGATGCAATATTCACAGTTCTTCTTGAACCTGACAGTTACTGTGGGGTATTGATGATTTTGGTCCCAGGCTTGCTTGAGGAGAGAAGTGGAGGTAAAGTGGATGTTTATTGTTATTTGAGGATCAAAGTTAGTTCCCTCTTCTGCCTGCTTGCCTTTGGGAGGACAAGAGCCAAGTTCCTGTTGCCTTCATTTTTTCTGAGAGGTAGCAAATTAGTGGCTGAGGGGAAGTTACTTGCTAGCAGGAAAGATGAGCAGAAAGAGATGAGACAGAAGCCGAAAGGGCATAGTTTTAAAAGCTGTCAATAAATTGCCCCTCTCACTGCTCTAATTTAGTTTGAACCCCGTGAGAAATAAATAGTGATATGAGGAAAATACAAAGTAGAAATTTTTTTAAAAACTAAAGATTTACCATCAAAAAATCCATTTTTATGGAGAGGAAAGGGAATTAGAGAAAGGAGTTGGAAAAAAAAGGTTACCAGGTTTATCATCACCTATGCTGGTGGCCTCAGATAAAGTTCACGGGCATCACTTTGGAGGTAAAGTTGAATAAAATGCATCCTAGGGAAAAAAAAGAAGAGAAAAGAGAAAAGAGAACCACCCTATGAGCAATTGTTATGGTGAGCTATATTAATCCTATTGCATTGGGCTAGTGCTTTGTAATGTCATATTTTATTCTCTGAGTATGTTTATAAAGGTAATCCTTGCAAAGTTTGACTCTTTCCATATTTTAGGAAGCCCATGTTACACTAAAGCAATTAAATCCATATTTATGTTGCTGCTTTTTTGCATACACTAAATGAATCTCATTGACTACAGGATTTTCAGAAGTGAGGAGCAGAACCAGTGACTTTTTGGCTGAGCATCTCACAGAAAAATGTGGGATCGATATTGAGAGTCTAAATCTAAGTCTTCTGTATCTCCCAAAAAGCAAGGATTATTCCTGATAGGCACCACTGTATTATTATGAGTAGAAAAATGATAGTAATTCTTATTTTGTAAAATGTTTGATTAACTCTTCACCTCCAGGACATTTCTTCTACCAAGAATCTGGACATTTTCCAGGGCAAAGCCAAGTTAAATACCTGACTATGTTCAGAAGATGTGTARAGTACTTTAGCCTTTTTTCTGAAGTAAGAATTATAGTCCACTAGAGTCCAGTAGTGAGGAAAATAGCCAAACTCTTGATATMTTGCTTTGGGTGTTCAATTTTGTGTAACATTTCCTAAAAGAGTAACAGCTCTTCAAACTTTCAGCATGGTATTCTATATTTTTGTAGATATTGCTTATAACTAATTTCTCAAAAAATAAAGCAAGCTGAGGAGAGAGAGAGGATATTCAGGCAGCATGATAAGAGCCAAAGCTAGAGATTTAGGGACAGCTCTATGTGTAGTGTCATTTGATCTGTAGCCTTGATATAGCAGAGGTTGTGATTTCTTTATAGATGGGTATTTATTGACAGTGAACGAAACTTCCTGTGATTTCAYTGCCGTCAGAATTTCACTTGTGAAACAGAGTATCTTGTGTCTTATTGCTCAGTTTGAGCTCAGGTTTTGATTGTGTGAGGTGCAGTGGTTTTTTAATCAGCTGGTACTTTGGCAGTGGAGAATCTGGAGGAAATTGCCTTACAGAGCTCTAATACTTAACTTTAATATTTAGTCTTTGAATGTTAAATATGAGTAAATATGTAAATGTGAATGCAGTGTTTCCTTGAAATCAGTGATTACAGTTTGTCTTTTTGAACTTCTGAAATGAGTTTTTTCATTGATATTAAATTTTCTGCATTTTATTGCCATAAGGTATTGGCTGAATGATACCCCAAGATGTGTTATTGTCTGCAGTGTTAAATCACTTGTTCTTGTGCAAACTGTGTAGTAGAGAATTCAGAAAATAGTTGCCTGTATCATATTTTATGGTATGATCAAGACCCGTATCTTTAACTGTAAGCTCTAAAAAATATCCTGTAGAGCATGCATCTTCTCTTTACAACCTAGAAACTCCTCACCCCTTTCAAAATGACAGTAAATCTGCATGCAAGCTTGTTTGATTAATTACTATTTGACTCATCTATCATGGTGCTAAGCTCTGGGTTCACACAGCTTAAACTTCCAAACCAATTTCTAGAATTAATTTAAATATTTAATGTCAAAACTCTAGGATGAAAGAGAGAAAAAATGTTTTGTATGCTTACTGATGGCCTCTTTCAGTAGCAACAACCTATAGAGGAAATTTCCAACATGATACAAGCAGCAGAATTCAAGCAGTATTCACTTGAAAGAGGAGATAGAATCATTGTGCATTCAATAACTTCTGTAGGTGCTGGAATTATTTAGTAGTATTCAAAATAAGGTTTGCAGGGTGCTTAATGCTTCGCAGTTTGAAATCAAGTATTGAATACTGAACCAGGTTTTGGGTTGCTTACACTTTTTGCGTAAAATGCCTCAGATTTTTCTAAAGAATTAAAACATATTTATATATATATTTGATATTTGAAAGATTTCTTAGGCAACTTTCTAAGTAATATTTCTGTAAAAATGCTCTATTATTCTGGATATCCAAATAATTTACATCAAGATTATCTTTGGTAAGTGATGAAAAGAGATTGTTTTGCTTTATGTTTATCTTTAGTATAGGATCTGGAAGGGTTCCTGTGTCTGACCTGCGTGTTCATTTTCCTTCTTTCTGTTGCCACTTAACAGTTCTTGAACATTCACAATTGCAGCTTTATAATTGGAAGTGTTGCCTGGTCAGCATTAGCAAGTACTGTGAAGGAATGGGAGTGGTTCAGGAATATGAAACAGTTAATTCTTAGCACCTGCCATCCATATTTATACATTTCAGGGTGAGTTTTGTTTACTTTGGCCTGGCCTATGGACTAAATGCCCRTTTTTGTTGGAGTGCAGTGGGTGTGCTCCCGAGCTGCATCTCTGAGTTTGTTTCAATCGGAAAGCAGTCCTGTGCATTCTTTCAGAGCACCCTCCGTGTTGCAAACCAAAGCTCAGAAAATGGGTTCGCTGCAAACTGCATCCGCATACGAATGGAGGCACTAATGTGGTCACACCATAGGTCTCCATAGTACCTAAAGTTTAAATGCTGCCAATATGGCAGCACAAGTAGTGTGCAAATTGCATTTTTTATTGAAAATCTATGAAATCAATTGAGAATTTTAGCTAAATTATGAGCTTTTCTTATTTGTAAATATAGAAAGGAGAAATAAATCCATTTAGTTTAGGAAAATATTTAGTGCTCATTGCATTAAAGCTCTGACAACCTGTTAATGAAAGTGTAAAATTATTATTCTGCTCTATGATTTACAAAAAAAAGTGTAGCTGACAAATAGTGTTAAGAAGTATATTAATCCAAGTTCTGCTTAAATTCCTGGTGAACTTTCAATTACGCTAAGAGTTACTTACTCCTTAGTTAGCTCTAACACCTCTACTGAAGTATTACGGAAGTTTATGTATTTAAAAAAAAGAAAAGAGAAGTTTTGTTCAGGATAGAAGCAAACACCTCCGTCTCCGTATGAGTTTACCACCTTCATCTTCTGCAGTTTTGAGACAAAGCTTTCTTTCTCAGTCTATGGGCATTTTTTCAGCCTTGTTGCTTGAGGTCCCATTAAAACTAGTCTTGAAAATCTCACTGGGAAACTAAAAGCCTTCAGTACCAGCCTCACAAGAAAAACACCAAGAGCTTTGTTAATCCATTGTACAAAATAGTGATATCATATCAATCTACTTTTCACTGTGGGGCTAGCTAGCAGCTGTGTGTTTTATAACATGTGCTCTTTGTGTCCTGTGTGTTGTCTTCTATGGTATCCAGACGTCTCCCAGCAGTAGTCATGCATTTACCCGTTTTGTTTGTTTTGGCAGGCAGTCCCCTCACTTTGCTTTCAGGAGATGTCATAACATTCTTCTGTGTTTCTGTTTTTCTTAAAATTTCTCTGCTTTGGGTGTCCTTCCCTCTACACAAGGAATGGAAGTTTTGAGATGAATGAAGACGTTGTTGGTAATTGCACGTGTCAAGGGTGTACTGCAGGCAGCCAACAGAGTTTAGATTTAAGTGATTCTGCATCTCAGATATCTGAAAGCTTTTAGATGGCTGATTTCACTGTAACATTTATAGTTGTTTCCTCCATTTTAACATTTATATTCAGGCAATTAAAACACTGATATTAATATTACCTTCAAGTGGTTGTGATTTTTAGTGAGAGCCTAAAACAACTTATTGGTTCCATGAAGAAAAGAGCACTACTGTTGAGTCAGAGCATTTATTCCAAGGTATTTCCTATCCCACTCATATCTGCAGAGTTTTCATGTACCTAGTTAGCTGTTTATCTTTGTCATATCCTCTCCCATTTATATTAGATTTCATTATATGTTATAGATATTTGTGGAAAAGTGATTACGCAACAGAAAATTCAGGAATTGTTCCTTAAATAACTATGGGCTCAAATGAGCATACAGTATTTATTAGGGCAAACAGATGGTGTATACTACAAGAATACCTGTGATCCTGTGATTACAGTAACTGAACAAAACAATAACCTGTGGTTTATGTGTAGTAATCCCTGATACTGAAATAATGTGATTGTGTTTAAGAATGTACCAGGAGTGTTCTTGTCCTTTCACACAGTAACTGCCAACCTATCACTAAGGCAGTAATCTGTTTGTGTGTGTGGATTTTAAGACAATTCACTGATGCTTACTTGAAAACTAGTTCATCAGAATGACAGATATTGTCACCCAAATTTAGGGATTTTTTTTAATCAGGTAGTATTAGTTGTGTTCAACAAAGTTTACACATTCTAAAAGGTTTGGACATTCTAAAACCATACCTTTGCCTACAGCTGAATGCCTTGCACATACCCGAGTCCCTTACTGTAACTGTAGTGACCCATTTCATAATATTGCAGCTATTTGGGCTACCAAATCACATAAAACTAAACAGTGGAGTTCAGGATAAGCAAAGCTGCTTAAGCAAAGCCTTGACCTGCTGGCAACATTCCTCCTGATGCAGGCTGAGATCCCATTGGCCTTCTTGGCCACGAGGACACATTGCTGGCTCATGGTTGTCAACTTGTCAACCAAGACTCCCAAATCCCTCTCTGCAGAGCTGCTTTCCAGCAGGTCAACCCCTCATCTGTACTTGTGCCTGGGGTTATTCCTGCCTAGGTGCAGGATCCTTCACTTGTCCCTGTTGAACCTCGTGAGACTCCTCTCTGCCCAACTCTTCAACCTGTCTAAGTCCCTCTGAATGGCAACACATTGAATATTTTCTGTGACTTTGAAGTAGTGGCAGCACAAAGAAGTATTTTCTGTGGCTTTGAAAATAAAGCATGAATGCTGAGACATTTAGTAAAGGAAGGTCAAAGTAGTCCTTTGCTGTGCAGCTGCTCACACTGACTTCAGTAGTACCCTTCTTGGAAGTAAAGTACTTGATGCTGAGCCAGCGTATAACCAGTTATGGGTAGTGAGTGGAATACTTCAGTGTTGGCTGTCTTCCAAGTACTGTACTGATATATGCCCGACAAATTTATTCCTAGATCATTTTGATTCTTTACAAATTTAAGCGATTTTAAGATTTTTAGAGTTAGTTACTCAGAATTGTTTTCTCTTCAGAATTTCGTACTATGAAATTGTCTCCTGAATATCTTTCCTGGAATTGCTGCAATTGCTGCAATGCATTGGAAGTAAAACTGATCCTATTCTAAGTATTACTGCACTTAACAGCCGTTATTCAGTGATTTAGATTTAGCTAACAAAGATATACATAGGGTTTTTCTTCATTAGCTTTAAAAGAGAATCTTGGCTCTTTAATGATTTTTCTTCTCTTAGGAGAAGTGTCAATTTCTAATACTTCTGAAATGTTCAAATTTTCATCCTTTCCAATTGCTGAATTATTTGGCAGATTTTGTTTTCGGTATAAAACACCGATGCCTGAACTATGTGAAGGTCACCGTACTATGCTGGTTTTTAGTGTTTCTACAACTCTACAGTGGGAAATTAGCTCAAGACAGTAAAGTGTGAGCAAGCATGCTATCCTATTACCTTGCATACTACTTATTAGCTTACATGCTTAGTTTATACATTATTTATTAGAATTATAGGCATGAAATTAGAAAACTGAATGAATAATGTGACTTCCATGTAAAACAGAAATCGCTTATTTATATACGAGAGATGTTCAGTGTGGGAAAAAAAAGCACTCTATGACTGGTTAAATGCATTTTTGCTTAATTTCAGACCTACTGTAGTCTCATGAGTAAATGTTCAATTCCAGGTTTTTGGATTTGTGTTCTGATTAGAAACAGTTCTGAAGAACACAGCAGAGGGGAGGTGCTGGGGGAAAATGTGGCGGAGAAATTAACGATAAGAAAGACTCCAATTAAAAAAAAAAAACCAAACAGTATTTGATAAGCTTATTCTAGCTTCATTTGATGTTTTGCCATATAGCATTCCTTTTGCTTTTGAGTAGGTTTTGAATGTCTAAGGTATATGCAAGTTAAATAATGCTTTACTGAGTCTAAAACAGTTAAAAGTATCTGTAAAACCTTAGATTTCAAAGAGTTCAGCCTCATTGAATGTGACTAATTACAATGTTTCCTCTTTACCCAGTATAAAGAATTTCATAACAAGGTACAAAACAGCAGAAGTTTGAAAAAGAACAAATTCAGAAATAATATGCTCTCTATGCAGAGGTTATTCTCTGCATCAGAAATTGAAGAGTGGTGCACTTTTTAAAATAGGCAGATGATTTTATTCTCTCTGTTGTAGTTCTGTTTTGGTAAGATGGATGACGTGTTTAAAGGGAAGTACATGCATAAATTCTGAGAAGGACAGAGAGCTAGTTTAAGTCTTCAGACTTTCTTTTCTTGCAGTATTTAAGAATACTCCCAAGAAACCCTCTCTTTACTTAAAATAATTAGCAATAAAATGTTTCCCTCCTCCCAAATATGGAGTTTTCATAGATATAATTTTTTTCAAGATATCCTTAGATTTCCTTAGAGTATGATTGTGTTTCTATGATTTTATGCATCTTTCCGACATCTAAAAGTAATGAAATTTGAAACTTCAGTGTATCACTATGAAAATTTTAAAAAAGTAGAAATTAAGAATAAAAAGTATCCATCAGATATGAAATTTTCATGGTTTTCCAACAAAATCAACTTTTAGGGTAAATTTTACCCTAAATTATTTTGGGTTTTTTTTTTTTTTGTTTTTTTTTTTTTTAGTTCTATTTGAAGACTTTTCTCTGGTTCTGAAGGTTGGTGGAACTTCAGGTTCTTGATTGCTTAGGTTTGATAAATAAAGAAGTGAGATGCTGAAATGCTTTCTGACAACAAARCGATGCTTTAACAGCCCCGGTAGGAAGCATCCTGCTTTTGGGTTCTTTGACTCCAAAGCCCCGTTAAAAGCTGTAAGCAAAGAGACGTTCAGCAGTGAGTCCCTGCCAGGAAGGGCCTAGTTCAGCTGCCYGCGCACAAGTGTCATGGACACTTCTGGATGGATCTGACTTCTCAGGGTGCCAGCCCTGGATGGCTCGGGTCTCCTGTAAGCCCTGTCACAGTTGCCATCCCTCGAGTTATCCACGTGGCCCTATTTAGTCACCACTATTGAGGCAACTGAATCAAGTCTGGAATAAAAAAGTTCTCATCCTGAGAACTGAGAATTTTTACCGGGGAAATTGCAAACTGCGAATGTGCTTCCAGTAAACTGCTCCTCAGTACATATATACATACAGGTATTAAGATTGCTAAAGACTGGAAACCATTAAACTTTGCTGTTTGAATTTTCTGAACCTTTATGTATGCTCTTTTAGATTCTTAACTGTTAAATGAAAATAAATATCTTGTTTTGCTGCATTTTGAAGTGGTCAACAATAGAAAAGGAGAGGAACAATAAGAGGAAATCAAGTGATTATCTTTCCCTTCTAATGCTACAGGTTCCAAGCATTGGAACCAACACACTGGTAAGGAAGACAAAAATATCTCATTTGTATTTTAATATGTTTCATTGATGACTTCTGATGGAGCTGGACCTCACTGCAGTGCTACAAGAAAGTGTTTACATTTGTGTTTCTCTAATAGAATATAATTTTTTTAAATGCATATGTTTCTGAGAGTTAAGCTTTACAAAAACACTTCTTTTCATGAAATCCCAGTAGTTAGAAGCTGCTGGGCATTGTATAAATAATCACTTAAACACATTTGTTGACTATTTGCCAGAACTTTGAAGAAAATTATTTTCTTTCAGTTGATAAAAAAACTTTAATTCAAAATTATAATTTAATGGGGGGGGGGAACAAAAGCCTCCTTATGATTATTATCTGAAAACTCATATTTTTGTGCAAAAAAAGAAAAATCTATTTATATAAATATAAGTGCTTCCAAACATCTGCAGTTCAAAGTACATAATTCACAGTGACACCAAAGGTTGGTTTGTGTTTTGACTGGAAGACTTTAGTATTATTTTTGTCTGCAAAGGAAAGAGTTGTGTAGCATCCAAGTGGTGCAAGATGTTTGCCTCTCCAGAAATTGTGATGAATTTGGGACAAGGGGCAGACTGTTCCAAAAAAAAGGAAAAGAAAAAGAAAAGGRAAAAAGCAGAAAAGGAGGAAAGAAAAAGAAAGGAAGAAAAAAAAGAGAGGGGATAAATTGAGAACTCTTGCGTTTCACTAGACATCTTTGAGTTGGGAGATGGACTAAGGTGCAGATTATAAGAGTAAAAACAGAAAAAGACAGAAAAACTAAAAAATGAAAAAGCAGTCGTACTTTTCTCATTTTTTTGTCTTATGCAGAATAATATTTTGTTGYAGTAAATGTACCTATTAGAAATGTGTTTCATAACTGTGATTTAAAAAGGAATGTGTTTTGTAGTAGGATCTTAGTATCTTATTAGCTTYGTGCATTTCCATCAAAATATGTGGGGGKTTTTTTGTGTGTTGTGATTATTTTACTGAAAAGCATTTTGCTGTAAATACATAAAGGGAAAAAATGCATCCTGGAAAATATTTCATCATCTTCCCTCACTTTACCATAATTTGGAGGAGAGGAAACCCTTTCCCCAGTCTATTTGGTAGGAAATATTTATTTTATTTTCCCTACTTTGCTAAATGAGATCCCAGTTGAGCAAAGTCTTTGTGAATAAAAGTCCACTCAGAACGTACTGGATTACTCACTGCTTAAGGTACAAGCTGTGATACATGGTAAATATGCACCACCTGACTAAGTGAGTGTATAGTAAGTGACTATACACTCACTTTTGATTTTTGTCTGACACAAATAGAAGTATATTAAATTTAAATGCAGTGAGAGAATTAAGCTATCAAATGCTTTCTTGCCTTGGTGAGGGGCTGAAGATATGCAGAGAATACATGAGACCAGCTGAATTGGATCCAACCAGAACAAAGGTCCACATACCTCGTCAGTCAGAGCYACTTGCAGCCTATAATTCAGATTACAGGAAAGAGTTCTAGAATAGGGAAAGTGTGTGGAAGTGCTTCCATCGATATACCTGCCCTTGGGGGGCTTTTTATTTTTAAAAGCAGTTGCATCGGTGAAGTCTTATGTAATCATACAGATTTGATTTACAAGATTTACAGACTGGTGGGTTTTGATAAGGAATTGCAGAATTTGTTCCACTTATGAATGGATACATTTTCATAAAATATGATCTTTTGTATGTTTTAAGTGGATTAGACTTAGTGGGATAATATTAACAGCAGAATGTAATTCAGAATTAATGAAAGAAGGCACTACAGAATTTGGCTTCATTTTTGTGCTGATACACTTGTTATGTTACACTTTGACCCTCAAATCTGTTTTAGCAAAGACAAACCAATTTGTATTTTTTGAGCATAAGAATGACATAATGTGTTGATCCTCTTTTTTTATCCACTCTAGGATACTGACATAACTTTTGGTGGGATTAATTTTAATTCCTATTAATAAAAGACTGTGGAAAATGTTGCACTTTATACAATAATATTAAAAGCAAATATAGATGTAACAGAATGCCGTGAAAACTGAATTTATAGTGAGTATTACAGTTCTCTGCTGTATTCTGTTTTGCAGAATTCTGTCTTGTTTTGCATTCACCCAGCCATTCTGTTCCTTCCTTGGTGAATGGGTATTACCGTCCTCTAGGATGGATTTTCACTGAAATTAAAATAATAATAATAATAATAATTTGTTCAACATTATCTAGCTCCCTGAGATGAGAACTAGGAACACTAGTGATTTCAAAGCATTAGAGCAATCTCATCAACTTCAACAACTCTGTGTTAGATATTCTTCTGTGCTGGGTCTTCATGCAAATGTTAATCTGGATCTTTACCAAATGATTGGAGGGAGAGGGGACCTTCCTCTCTGCTCAGTGCTAACGCTGTGCTGAACTTGACTTTTTTTTTTTTTCCTAATACTATTTCTCCAATTACTTGCAGATTTTGCTTCACACTTGTATAAAGTCTTTATTGAAAGCTTTTACTTTTAGAGCATGTTATGGAAGAATCAGGTTAAATCATGATCAAAAAGTAACTCMGCAGACTATGCAGGCATGCCAGGCACCGGAGCACCATATTAACATGTTGTAGRTACAACTTGAGGAAGAAAATGCTGATAAGCTGGGAGCATGTTAAAAATGGTTTGTTTATACAAGTGCTAAAGTTATGTTTGATATGTTAATGCAACCTCATTTTCTAGTGAAGACCAAACATTATTAAGTGGTTATCTGCATTGATTTTTCTATCTTCTGACTACTCATTTCATTCTAAACTGTCTTTATTCCTTTCATATACCTGAAACTATGGCCATCTTTTAACTAAGTCTTCCTGGGTAAGCTTCAAGGATGTTACTCCATGGTCTTCTGGTTCTTTTCTTGACCTCTCATTAGTGTCCCCTTTCAGCAGGCTGTCTGTTTTGTCATTTCCTTGGCCTTCTCCAGCCTTGCACCCGCCATGTCACCTAAAATCACCAGCAATTAGCATGGCCTTGAGCTGCGGCCTCTCACCATCATCTTCATCCTGCTGACTTGCATTAGGTCCTGTTGACACTGAACAGCCCGAGGGCTCACTAGTAGCCTCATAATTTAAATTAGAAGAGGCGAAGAAACTCTATATTTGCTGCCTTTCCCTCCTTTTCTGTCTCCTATCTTTTTGGGTCTGTTATCTGCTTTGAGTTTTTCTTGGTGCCTTAACTGCTTGTGGAGTATGGGAATATTTGCTTGCAAAGACTGGTGCATTTAGAATAGTACGGTTGGGTTGCACCATGTCAGTGTGGCATAAAAGAAAACTGAGTGCCTRTAGTTGGGAACAGAGGATGTTCCAATGAAAATTGTACAAATGGGCACTGATGCTTGTTGATATGCTTGGAATTGACTTAAAGAGGCTCACTGTCTGACACTATCTGATTATATAACTTAAGTGAGTCTAACTTAAGTGGAGGATTTTTAGAATGAAAATGTATGTTCAGGTAGGTGAGCAAATGGTAGGGTTTGATAGAAGAAGGGGATGTCTTTTTTCCTTTAATATTGCTCCAGACTTCTGAGCGCACGCAGGCCTCTATGTGACCAGGCTGATCCTGGGTGAATTGTTTGTGTGAAACSTTTGTAAAATGCTATGCTGCCATTTCTGAGGCTTAATACCCTTTTCTGAGCTAAATTTTCAGGGCCATGGTCAAGGTGTATGCTCCTTGACATCCGTCCGCACTACTCTCATATTCTTTGAGGTACTCAAAGTATTTGCAGTAAAGAAACAATTTTCTGTATTACCATCCCATCTATAAAGAGTATTAAGTTCATGGAAAGTTCCATCGAAGTGCACARTTATACCTCAGATTAGAACATTTAGGCAACCTGTGTTGCTGTAAAAATACTTTAATTTGTCTCTGACTTTAGGAGGATTATATTTGAATGTTTCCCAAGTATGAATTTTCACAAGTTTGAGATGAAAGGATTTAGGTATTTATAATGTTTAAAATTAAATACTTCCTTTAACTCTCAGCTTTCTTTAAGGGATCCATCTGGCTTGTCCTGTTTGTCAGTACTGAGTAGGATGATGTCTTCTCTTCACTGTGCTCCAAAAAGTATTTTTATATATGTTTTCAGAAGGAAATCCAGTTYCTTGAGGCTTCTGGCCTCTTGGAGCCCTAGAGGGAACCAGCAAAAACACAGGTTCTTTTAAAGAACATGGACCTTGCTGACAATCAGAATTCAAATAATGTTGCTGAAATGGATGGGATTGCATTGTTTAAAACTCTATTTTTAAAGCACTTTCTGTTTAAGAAGATTACACAGAAATTTTTTGACCTTTGTTTAAGAGGAAAAAAAAAGCTATTATAGAATATTACTATAATAGTGTAGTATATAATAATATAGTATAGTACAGTATAATAGTATAGAATAATAATATAAGTAATTTAGGTATGAATCTATTGTAAAGATAAAAATTTTATAAGGCATGTGAATTGTTAACATATAAGAGTATTATTATAATACTTTCAAAAATATTTCAAGATGTTACTTCCTAGATCACTGGGAATAAATACATTTTGGTTCCTGGTTTTATTTGAGATTTTTCTGTTAAATGTTGTTTCTAGCAAATTAAGGCCCATGTGTACAAATGTTAGGTCAGGTTACGCTTTCTTTCATCCTTAAAAATGGATTCAACCAATATGCCAGTTTCATATGTGCAATTTTTTCATGTATTGGTGTTTTTGGTGTAAATGAAATTGAAAGTAAATTAAGATATACTACCAACACTGATGTAAATGTAGTTGTGTCCAGAGTCTCTTGATGGACAGATGTGCAGGCACGTTCCGCATCTGTTACATCTTTATCTGACGCGCTYTGGCTGCCTGTGGGATACAGGCATGCTCCAGCTACTGTTTATTTCATGGTCTTGCCTACACAGGAGTGAGATGGAGAGCAGGATAGGAGTTTACCCATGCTCTTCATTGTGCAACCTGCTCTCTGCTTCAGTATTTTTTCGGTAGTGTTCTGTTTTTTCCTATGCTCTTTTCATTATTTCTGTATAATCTCCCATCACCTTCGCCTCTAGTGAAGTTTCTTTGCAGCAATTTTTTTTGTTGTTGGTTAAGCAATGATTATTGTCCGACAACTAATTTAAACTGACAACTAATTTAGCTCTTTTAAATCATGATAACTAGGCAGAGATTCTTATGATTAATGTAAAAACTGAAATATGATTTAGCTAACAATTAACAGATCCCTGTTTTTAGACTGCATGTTCAACTGACAGCAGTAGCCRTACATTTATGCAGACAAACAGTAGCAAAGGTTAAATTTTTAATTCTGTCATTAAGTTAAATATTTCAATCAAAGCAATCTTAAAACTTCTTTTCCTCAGAGAGTAATCTYTTAGTATGAAAAATAAAAGTATAAAATTTATATATATATATTTTCTAATAAAGTGATATGTTCTGAATTTAGGAGGAGAGTCTTTAATTTGGAGATTTGGAGGAGTATTTTTTTCTGGAAAAAAAAAAGCATAGTTATGCTTCCTACCTGCTGCTTATAGCTATTTAATATCAATATTTTTGTAATCTTTAATACTACTTAAAATGTTTTATGAAATATCTGATACTGAACTTGGGGTTTTCTTGGCATACAATGGGATCAGGAAAAACCTGCGTGATGAGGCACGTGCAAAAATGTCGATCTAATAGTCATTTAGCTTTTGGATCGTAACTTGCTTTTGTCTGATGCTTCCGCTACTGCAGATATAGTGATGGGGTTATTTACGTTAATTCACTTGGCTTGTTGAAAAAAATATGCCCACGCTCCTCTGCTTAATGGGATTCTTTCCTCGTTGCAGTGCAAACGGCTGGAGCAGGAGCTTCATCATCTGAAAGAGCAGAACCAGACTTCAGCAAACAACACGAGACATCTGACTGCTGAAAACAATCAAGAACGTGCTCTGAAGGTAAATCTCCATTCCTTCTTGCAGGCAAATTAAGGTTGTAAGCCCCTGGTGCCAGCTTTCTGGGCTGCATATATCAGTTGTGTACATTTCGGCAGAAGTGAGCTATGGTGTTTGCCAACAACCCCTTCTTTAAACACAGATACAGCACCCTTCTGTTATGGTATTATTTTGTGTGTGAAAACAGAAAAAAAAAAAAGCATATTCCATATTATTGAGCTGTGTTATAGTAATTAACACTAAATACTCAGAGCCTGCAGTTTCAATTGTACATTTGATAATGTGAAGAAAACAGCTAGCATTTGCTTCACGGTACTTTCACAAAACTAATATTTTAAAGTGTGGCTGTTTGATCTGCTGCTAGCAGTGTGTGCTATATTAATAACGTTGTTGACCTGTACTACTAGTGACCACATCGTTGATAGCACTATTTGCAAAAGGGTAGCTAGTTGGAATTGGGAAGAGGAATAATAAGTCCTGTCAATAAGAATAAAAATGAGCAGAGAGGAGGGAGAGGGTCAGAGAAAGGACAATGTAAAGTGGCAGGTTATTCCTGTTTTGATTTGAGAAAGTGGCATTTTGGTATTTTAACATCGATGAAATTGATAGCTACATAACTAGCAAGCACATCACTAGCCGGAATAAAAGGAAGTGCCCGGTAACATACCAAGCATCTTGCCTATTCAAACACTATAATTTTAAAAAAATCTCTTACAAGTAGTGGAGATATTATATAAATTTAGGAGAAGCTACTATGTTGATAGTGTTGTCGTTTTTAAACTGATATAGGCACTAAGATCCAAATGAATCTCATTTATAGGTGGATTTTCCTGTCTCCTTTTTTTTATGAGTTAGGAAAATATCACTATTAGTGCAGTGGCTTGATTAATGTAAGCTATAGGAATTAAAGGAACTCGTTGTTTAGTTTGATATTTTTTGGAAAAAAAGTATAGTGAATGAACTGATAGATGCTGTATGGCACATTAATACTATATGTTCCCTGGGCTTTTTACTGTCATTAAAATCTCTGCGGACTGTTACAAAATCAAGTGGGCGGTATTGAGAAGGAATGCGTCCTCAGGTGACTGAAAATAGGGATAATAAGCTTTCCAGGATTATTTCTCACCACAGGAATAGCATTTTCTTGAATATATTATCACTAAAGATTAGTATTTGCCAGGCACAGTAAAACTATTTCAAATAATTATTTTTATAATTAATTTCTTACTAATTTTTTTTCTGTATGACTGAAAATGTTGTGCATGGAGTCTTTATGTTGGAAAGCAACAGTGATTTTTGTATTTAGTGAAGTCTGACATAATGCTTTTTGAGCAAGAAGCAACTTAGTGGTTTAGAGTGTTACCAGGATTTAATTCCTATCCTTGATATTACTCTTCTAGTCCCTGTTCTTTAAACAAACTAATTTCTGGCTGGCCTGTCACAGACGTTTTTGATTTTTCAGAGTTAGAGGTTAATTGGTTGTGGTCTCTTGGAGATGAGAGTCTGGGGAGGAAGAAAGGAATGCTTTTCAATTTTTGGTAGTCATACTTGCATACCCTATAGTCATACATACGTTGTAGGGTTTGTCTCAATTTATACTACTGTTGTCTTCAGTAAGGACAGATTCTGCTGAGTGCTTTTTAACATGCTCGTTGGTTGTTCTTGACCTTGAAAAGAAGAAAATACTCAGAGATATCATGGCACATACCTCTTCTGTGGAATCCTTTTCTTCCTATCTACCTCATCCTACCTTTTATGTGTGTAGCAGTAGCTATCATAAATGCTTGCTACACACAGAGCACATGTAGAGCCTAAGAATCCMCCCGTCAGCCACAGAGCATCCTCTAGGTCATCTGAGCATTTTCATTCAGMGAGTTATGACAAGCAGTTTGTCCCCCTCATGCAGAATAAAATATCAGCCCAGCTATTTTTGTGTTTACTGTGACCCGGAATGCTGCATTTACTTTGATCACCTCGCATGCTAACTGGAAACTGTACTATCTGTTACTACTTCAGATAAACACCCATCTTGGATAAAGAATGACTATACASACTGCCTCTTCACCTCGAATATGTTATATTAAGAAATTTTTTTCCCCTTCTGACAGCATAAAAACTTTAATAGTCTCTGATCTCCTAAGGTTAATTGATAATGGCCAATCCACTTTGGTGGAAGATATATTGGGGCACAGTGAARCAGTAAAAGTGTATTGTCATAAAAATGACTAACAAAAAATGTGATGCTATGAATTTGCCATAAAGACTAACAGACAAGTAGACCTCAGATGTGGTGAAAGGATACTTACAAGCTTAACTGAGTTAAAATAGGATGATCAGGATCAGAGAGCTTAAGGATGGCATAAAAGGTTGTGGTAAAAACTGAGATTGTTGTCTCTATGGGGCCCTTAAAATACACTTAAGCACTGTTGGGCATTGACATTCTTACTTTTTAAAATCATAGAATCATTGTGGTTGGAAAAGACCTTCAAGATCATCTTACAGTAGTGAGTTGCTCAGAAAGAATAAAAAATGTAAGACAAATATACACAAGTAACCTGTTTCACTCCAGCTATTTTAGGCAACTGTTCTACACAACTCTTTTTGTAGTGAGTGCTGGAAAGAGGGAAAGTAGGAATTGTGGAGTACTTTGATGCTTTCAGATGTCTCTAACCCACCTARCAATCTTTCTGTCACTTAAAAGGCACAACAGACAATATAATGTGGTTTCTAATTCCATAGGGTGGACAGAAGTTATTTTCCATKAATGTATTCTGCCCTACTAATTGCTGTTGGATGTTTTATAGTTTGTTATGTGGAATGACTGCTCCTAAGATATTAGGAGATGCACAAGTAATCATTACTCCTGCAATGCTTTTTACAAGTATTACCCCTTTGTAGGGTTTTATTAGGACATTGGATTAGGAAGGAGCTTACTTTAGTGTTGACAGTAAATCAGATGGATCTCAAGAGCAATGTAAGTGCTCTTGCATACTTTTTTTTTGCGTTCTTTTGGTATCTGTGTCACATCTGAGGATCATGTGTCAAAATACACGATATACAAGTCATGCTGTATACATATATACTGAGCAATTTCCTCTTACTGTGCAATATAACATCTCCATGTATTTGGTAAAATAGACAGTCTTAACTGATCTCTGCCATGCATATTGGTACTATGGGATTTAAAATTCACATCTTTAATGAATTTATTGAATAGAGCTTTCTATGCAGTGGTGATAATTCGGTCCCACAATGCCAAATTGGTGCTCCTACTTTTTAATATTCTTATTGTCATAGGGGATTATATTAATTGAATGAAAAGGTTGATTTGAAATCTACCCCCCAACCCTCTACGTAATGCCCAAGACTACATCGAGGTCACAGAGTGAAGAATGTGGGTCTCTATTTCTGTACGTAAAGTAAAAATAATCCCCTTCTGTCTGAAACCATTTTTAAAAATCTCTTATAATATTTCAGATTGAATTATGTCAAAATCTTTTAGGGATAATTGCTTCCTAAGGGCCTATACATTTGCGCTCTTAGTACATTTTCGTAAAATAAGATCTACAGAGTGCTTTGCAGTTCTAATGTGTCTGGGTCTATATATAAGATTATTCATTTGTGCTTGGCCTTCATAATTAAGATTTGGTCTCTACTGATTCTGGTAAATGTATTCCCACATTATACTGAAATAACTGATTCAATTAAGCTTAGAAAAGTTTTAGAATTGCTGGTTTTCATCAGTATTCAATATCATTGTGGATCATTTTGTTGCTGTTGGCTTTGTAGTGTGTAGTTTTGGAATACAGAGTTTTAAATAATACATTCTCATAAAAAAAAGTAAAGGTTTTCCCAGTGTGGATGTCCTCTTTATTGCACTGGRAAAAAAAAAGCTGGAAATACATCTTGTAAAAACAAAAACTTAATGTTAAAATCAATGGAAATTGTTTAACTGGATTTGAATGCAATATACAGAGAAATTATTTTTCTTTTGTCCATACATCTATGATTTAATTTTGAATTTTGAATTAGGCACTGCATTCTTTTTAAAGCATTAATCTGCCTTAGCCACCAAAGAGACATACTAATTTACTTTCAAGCCAAACTCTTTAAAATGGAGGAGAGGTTGTTCAAATCAGCCCTCAAATCGGGTGCCCTTTAATGACTTAATGAGTGTACTTTAATGAGCCAACTATGATGTCATTAGAACTTGTAAAGGTTATTCATCTCCTTCAGAGCTGTTACAATGTTAATTTTTCACTGTGATTGGCTATTTTTTAATTTTGTTTTCCTGATTAGCTAGTCTTACTAGCTGTGAATGTAGAATACATCCTGCATTTTTCCATAGTTTTATTAAGAATATCATGAGTTTGGAGTCAGATGCAAGACTGGTCTCAGACAGCTGAAGGGCTGTCAGAGGTTTCTCCAGAGAAGATGAATCACAGTGACAGAAAGTGTGTGTTACTGTTGTCATCTGCTTTCTGCTGGCGTGTAAGAAAAATGTTGGGGCAGGAAGGCTGCAATGCACAGCAGCTTGGTTGTGATGGTGCCTGTCAAAAAACTMCCCTAGAATGGTTGCTTTTAGAAGATGATATTTTTCATAAATTGCACTAAGCTCTATTTTGATTACCAGACATTCTAAGATTCCTAGAGTGGAAACCGTTTTTCCATATCTGCTTGACTGCACCAGACACTAGAACAAATCTAGCTGAGTATTCAACCAATTATCAATGAGGAGCACAACCACAGAAGAATCTGGTGCTATAATGAACTTAAAAATATTAAATCACCTTGAAAAAAATAATTTAAAATGTTTGCTCCTCTTGAAAAGCATGGAATATTCATTTTATTTAGACATATAATATGGATTATGGAATAATGTGCTTTTAATCATGCCCCTTATCTGCAAAAAACGTCTTGCTAACATTGCTTTTGTTTTTAGTGGTTTTTCAGAGCTTAAATTTAATAAGTCTAGGGCAGGTTTATGGCTATAAAACATGTGATTTTTTTTTCAATGGAGCCATTCACTTTAAAGATACTTCTGTAATCCGAGGAAACTTACCTGAACCAGATGCCAAAAACTGAGAATTGAAACCTTGTCTCTTCCATGAAAATTCCAGTTCAGCATACTATCCTAAAATTTTACTACAATCATGATTGCATTTTAGAGAACACTTATGAGAAAGCCTTACAATACTTCCTTAATAATTTTAAATAAGATAGCTGAGATCATATTGATTTATTGAAAACCTAGAACTGAGGTTTGGAGCATGACTGAGCCCATCTATATCCATAGCACTGTTCTCTAGACTTCAACCRTTTCTCCTATCAGATCTCTCAACACAACCATCTCGACCTCATGCTATTCAAACTACCCACCTCGTCTCTGTGGATGACGGAAACAAGTTGATGTCTACCAATGTTGTGTAGCTAGCAGGTGAATCTATGGGTGAGATGGATGTCACACCCTTCAGCAATTCTCCTGTTGCAATTACCTCTGATCTATAGCAAATTTTCCAGAGCTCCAGAAATATTTCAGGTGTAGTGGGAATAGTTAACAAGCATCTGGGAAGTTACCTCCAACAAAAAATACTGTTAAAACTAATCCTGAAGTGTTCTTCATGGTGTTCTCCCTATGATTCTTACCAGTGGATAACATACTAGAGGATTTATTCTGGCAAATTGAAGTCTCTAGTTTGGTGTAAGAGTAGTTTCAATAGCCTCCTAAGAGAGGTGCCAATTTTACCTCCGAGTTCTTTACTCGGATTGTACAAAGCCACATGATGCATGCATTGAACACTCAAAAGCAGTGTGTAAATGCATTTAAATATGGACATTACATTTTGTCCATGTCTTTAAATAGAGTGGAATATTGCTGAACTTTGGAGTCGCTGCTTTTAAGTGCCTACTACATGTGAAAAGAAATACCCTAATCAAACCTTGTAGCATGTTGTTAAGAAATCATCAGTTGCCGCTTTGTAGGCATTTTAGCAAACACAGTCGATACAGGTGCCATCTTAATTGCCCTTAAACAGAGATTTTGCTTGTGTCGCACTAAGCCATTTACCATTTTATTAATGGATTTTAAAATGAGGCTGTGTACAACTTCTGCAAAAGTAATTTTGTCCACATTGCAATTGTTCAAGAATATTAACACAACGGTGAGTAAGAAGAAGTCCTCATATGATGAAAGCCTAAAAAAACTGGGACTGGACTGTTTAGGCTGGAGAAGATACAGTTCAGAGAGAATCTTAACAATGTTTATATTTGTTGGGAGGATGTAAAGAATAGAGGGCTCTGACTCTTCACAGTGGTGCCCAGGACAAGATAAGAGGTAAAAAGCAAAAACTGAAACAGGAAATTCCAGCTGAACATAAGGTAAATACTCCTACACTATGATAGTGCTTGAACAGTGAAACAGGTTGTGGAGTCTCCATCCTCAGAAATATTCAAAGCCTGACTAGAGGTGGTCCTGGGCAACCTGTTCTACCTGACTGTCCTCGAGTAGGAGGGTTAGAGTAGATAATTTCCAGCAATTACTTCCAACCCCAGCTCTTTTGTTGGGTTTGAATTTGTATTCTTTTCTGCTAAAACTGTAGTGTCTCAAATCTATTGTCACAGGCTTCTAACAACCACCCAATCATATGTATCTATGGAGGGAGWGAAAGTAAGTCCTGTAATCATGTAGCTGCCACCATTCTGTCTCAGTCCCAATGGGAAGAACATGAGCACTGGTCAAATGGTCTTTAGGTCAGTCATGTGAAGTTTCCTTGAACCGAGGTGGTCCTTTGAGACAGGTTTCTTAGTCTTGTCCCTTGACCAGTTCAAGTCCTGAGACCCTCAACCAATGATTTCTCCTTTATCTGTAATAAATATATGTGTGTGATAGTTGTGTATTCCATGTAAGGTGATGATGGCTAATTTAGGATCATTTGACCATGTGTCAGTGAGCAAGTTTCAGGAATCTGACCTACTGCTATTACTTCCAATGGCCAGTTCTGTTAAAGTTTTTACAGGYACCAAGAGACTTTATTTAGTTCTTGATAGAATATCTATTACAATCTCATCTTTGCATTGTAAGACATTTTTCTATGTATTTATTGGCTAAAAATGCCTTTAGTAAATGAAGAAAGCTGAAAGTTATTGCTTAAATATGCTATATAAGCTTAAACAGTATCTTCACTCAGTGGAAATTGAGAAATAAATGACGAGACACTATTCACTGGAAATAAGTCATGTAGACTCCCTTTAGAAACACAAACTTTCAGAATATGATAACTCTGATTTAAGCAAAACATCTGCCTGGAAATTTAAGAGAAGCTATATTTGATAATTTTAGTACTTGCATGATATTCAGTGATTGATCTGTGATGTCCTTAAGTGATTGGGTTTTTTATTGCGTGTAGTTTATATTGCCTTGGTTCACTAAAGCATTTTGGGAGTCAGAATTTTGAACTCTTGCAAGATTTAGATTTTTTGGAAATTGAAGGAAATATGCTTACCCGTGTCATTCTCTGCTGTGTAATTTGCAGTGGTTGTAGCACCCGTGTCGTTCTCTGTTGTGTAATTTGCAGTGGTTGTAGCAACCATTTGCAGTGGTTGTAGCAGGTTGTACCACCTGTATCTGGAAGGTGGTTGTTTTGCTAACAGTGGTGCCTAGCAAGACAATGTTGTGTGTACGTTGTTCTTTGCACAACACTTACCAGGGATGTTTTGCACTCCATTCAAATGATGGAGACCAAGCAGTGATTCTTCTTCACCTGTCATGACCTCTATTCAAATTGCTTCAAAGCAGAGTGTGTGGATGAGAGTTAATGTTTGTTGGCAGGACAACATTTATCCTGAAAATCTTTCTCAGAAGAGTTGTATCTGTCTAATTAACAACACTTTTCTAGGGCATTGTATATTTTAGTGATGGTAAAAAGCTGCACAAGGATGACACCAAATGTGTCTTGATATATGGAATAGCTGAAAGAGTTTCCTCACCTTGCCTGATGAGCCTAAATTTCCCTTCTATCCAGTTAACAGATGCTGAAAGTTTCTGTTCTTGAACCTTGATTCAATTCTAAACATTAAGGAATCTGCTATTCATTCACACTTTATAATTTCTGTCAATTTTCATCTGTTCTACTAAAGCTTTCTTGGAGGTCTATTGCTTTTCATTTGATGGCTTTCAAATCTGTCTTTGGCAACAGATTTCCTACGACAATCTAATCCATCGACAAGATGTCTCTACATACTATAAATGTCCACTTGTCATTGGTGATGATGTGATTATATAGACTTCTTGGCTGGAATTTTTTTTTTTGGCTTCTATTTTATAGAAGGAAATWGTCTTCCCATGAGGTCAGTTGTTATCACCACCTCCAGTTAGCAAAAGATTGTTTCTGATGACTGCAGCATATTCTTAATATGCAATATTTTGGTTTCAAGTAATTCTGAATCTGCATCGTCTTTCTCCCAATCATTTAGACTGCTTACATGTCATCACTTCTGATGTATAAAGTGTAATTTTTCTCATGATAATAAGCTTCTGTGACCACAAACATTCTATTAACAGGGACCGTCACTGATGGTTTTTCACTTAATGATTCTTTAATTGAGCATCTGCACATCTTGAATTGACTTCATGAGTTTTTGTCAAATACTCTGCTCTTTGAGGCACCTATTTTTGCTTGTAATGTGACGGTTTCCATCTTGATTGGTTGATACAGTTTCTGTAATGAGATCATGGATTTTTATTTTTCTCTGAGTAAGCTTTAGAGCTGGTTATATTTTAGGCGTGGAGCAGTAAATTTGACTGTAATTCGGCAATTCTGATTTTTTTTTCCAGGTCTAAACTGTAAAATAACTGTGCAGACCTACATGTTTTCCTATTCCAAAAAATTCTATTTCAAAAGTATATCAATACCTGTACTGATTAACACAGGCATAGATAGAAATCTGCATATGAAATAATTTTTATTGTTTATAAGACTTCAAAGATATAAAGTGGGGGTCATAGCAGAAGTATATCAATGCACTAAGATTTCAACTCAGTGTGCATTAGATTTATTTTTAAATAAGGTCAAAAAAGGTCTGGTATTTCAATGAAGATCTGATATCTCTGATAAAATACAGCATTTGCAATTAAAACTTCCATTTCTAGTGTCTCCAAAATACAGTCAGCTTTATTGATGGTTCAAAAATTCAGCCCTCATGAGTGGAAAAATAAATATATCATGCAAAGAAAAGCAATAAAAAAGTGAAATGAGGAAGGAGCTGCTTTAAACTTCGAATGGGATATTAAAGTAACAAATAGTATTGTGCATGATAAATAAGTGTGTTATTACATTTGCTGAACGTGGTATTAATATGAACTGGAACTTATGTTAATTTGCAATTTCAAATTAGATTCAATGACCATAATGTCATTTTGTACTTGAATTCAATGTATAAAGATCGTGCTGGAACTTCTTTTGCTGATCCGTATTCGTTGGTACAGGATTTTTTCTCCTGCAGAATTGTTTCTCTACTTAAAACTGAGTAAGACCTGTTCTTACTAAATATACTCAGAATTTTTTCAGTTTCATAAATTTCCTTGTGTGACAAGGTTGAATCACATTTAAGGTGATTATTTCAGTGCTTTTTGTATTTTTTACATTATATATAAGTTGTGGTGAAGGATTATTAAGGTGTCGTCATTGTGACCTCCCATAATGTTCTCGGGAGAATTTTGTTAGAGAACAGTCCTGCTAACTCTAATGGCTACTACTGTAAGATCTAAATTTTGCAAAGAGATGAATGCTTCCTTGCTTTGATTTAGAAGCTTACGAACTTCACATGCACTTAAATTTTCAAGAGGTTGAGGTCTCAAATCTGTGGGCCAAGGTGTCAAATGTGTCAGATTTTAAAGATGCTGTGCCACATACATAAGCTTTAATGACAATGGTGCCGTGACATCTAATAAGAATCCCTTAATGCTTCACTAGAATTTTCAGAAAAGCTTGTAGCAGAAAACATTTTAATAAGAGAAATCTTTGCCAATATTAAAAGAGTCTGCTATTTTTCTCAATGAAAAACATCATATCACTCAAAATCTTTCCATCTTAAGTCTCATTAAGAGCATCTTTAACCATTGTCCTTACTGAGTAAATCCTATAAAATATCTTATGCCCTGTAATTCTTTGTCCCACATCCTGAAAGAATAAAATTATTTAACATGGATCCTAGTTTAGAAAATGGAAATGTGGTTGCCTTTAATATTAAGCACCAAGTGAACAGTTTGAATACACTACTTGGTGCCACCTAGCTGCATTTTGCAGAGACAGAGACCTCAAACTCTTTTCTTGGGGGGAAAAAAAAAGCATGTAGTTTAGAATGGAGACAGAGAGCACTGAATATTTTGAAGAGTAGGTTTTTTTAGTAGAGGGTGGGGTTTTTTTCCACTATTAATTATGTACTAATATATAAAAACATCAAATGAAATAAACCAGTCTGAGTTGCTTATCTGTTCCTGTTTCTCACCGTTGAGCTATATTTACTTTGGATTTGAGGGAGAGAGAAGTGGCTGAAATCTTAGGAATATTGCTGATAGCTGCTTCCATTTAGAATTGTTATACAACAGTAACAACAAAAATACTCATTTTCTAAGCTAGGTAAAATCTGTTTATCTAGCCTWTTAAGTCTAAGTCCCAACTTCCATGCAGATGCAGTTTTAAGCTGTGTATATGCTAAATCTTGAAACACTTGGTCTATAAACAAAAAAGCTGACACCTAGTATAGCATTGTTGCTAGACATAGTAATAGTGCATATATGCTACATTCACACAAAATAGGGACGTGATTACTTTTTTGTATGTTGCTTGGGGTTTTTTTTCTTATGTTAGAGTATTAAAACAGATATTAAATTTTATCATTAATGCAATGCGTGGTCTCTCTTCAAATCCCCTTAATTACAGATTGACTCCAAGGATTAGACAGCATGGATTTTAATTTTAACTGAAACAAAAAGGAAAGCTGCTTAAAAATTATTCTTGCTGAGTGATTTGTTGGACCACAAAACAATTTTTAACATCTTTTGACAAGTGCTGTCAAATTTAAATCAGGACAGAGACGAGTGCACCGTCAAACTCCAATTTTTATCATGTCTACTTTCCACATGTTTTATTAACTTTGTCCTCAGAAAGGAATGTCTGCTTCTCATATTTTTGTTTTTTTGACTTATTCTTTAAGAAGAAAAAAAMGACTTGCAGTCTTGCTGAGATGTGTTTATATTTGAAGAAAATGACATCAGACTTCATGCTTCTTTTCTTAGTAATTTGAAAAAAACTACCAAGCAGAATTGACGTTGTAGCAACAACAGCGTATTTCACACCCTGACTTTGTTCCCATTGTAACCCCCATCTTCAAGGCTTACAAGCTCCATGCTGAAAACATCATCCCAGCCTGAAACTTAGAATAGCAGGTCTCGGTCCAGAAACAACATTTTCACAAATTGGGGCCTAATCCAGTAAGCCTTAAGCAGGAAGCTACTTCTCTGAGCAYGTATTATTCATAGGAGTAAGACATGTAGAATTGGGGCCCCATTTTTGAGTAAGAAACCCCATAAGCAACAGACTTATTTCTTAAAAGATGAAATCAGCGTCTGGATGAGTCTGTTTCATTTACTAAAACTCATTTTTCTCCGCCAAAGTTTACTACTGTGTTTTTACAATTTTACTAGCTATCTCCTACCAGTTCTTTGAAGATTAAATAGGGGAAAAAAAAGTTGTTCTCCAAAAGTGCAGCATACAGTAAATGCACAAATCTGGATATCCCCAACATTTGTTGAAGTTTGGTACAGGTCATCTCTCAGATACACYCTCATCTCTCAGAACCTGGATTCAAGCTTCTTAATTCAAAGATCAGCTCCTTTCCTGACTGAATAAAAACTTTAAATATGAAAGGCTGGAAAAATGAGAAAATAGATTCTGGCCAAGTGATCAATATAGTGCTGGGGGATAAATCCATTCTTGTTGTCTAAGGTAGTCAGTAGTCTGATAAAGTTCCCTGGTTCCAATTTGTTAGTTTAAAGCAAACTTTCTGCAGTTTTACAGATCTTCAAGTAAACGACATCATTATTTCTGCTTCTTTCAATAGGTTGAAATTATTACACTTAAAAAGGATTATTTCAATAAAATTTTATTTTTATTTTTTCTCTGTGAATTATAGCCATCAAGTGTTTCTTTTTTCTCTTAATAAGTTAGCATACTTTTTAATGCATCAAAAGACACCCTATTTCTTTGTATTATATTAAAGCATAAATCATCTTATGTTAATGTAAATGGTTTTTAATATAAACTARTATCCAGGCCCATTTATACCAAATATTGTTCTGTCTAATTTTTCATTATGTGTWTTAGCTCAACAATGTATTTTTTTTCTGGTCATGTGTGCTAAAGGAAGAGGACAAAAATAATAAGAAATCAGACAAAATAGGGGAAATGCTTGCTTTTTATGGCTTTTGTTGTTGTGGCTTAACATATGTAGATTAAGAAGTGTGTTTGCACGTGAGATTTCATTTAAGTATTTGTTAGCAAATGCACTGCACAGAGAGTGACACTAATGGCAAATGTGTKGCTTTACTTTCATTACAGTTATGTTCCATTGCTTACCCATAATGAAGCTATTCTCTGAAATACTGAACGTTTTTGAATGCTCAGTGAAGCTGATAGGGGATGAAGAGGCTCAGGGCTATTCAGGCAGATCTATTGAACCGTCCTGAACAAAATCTAGAAAAAAAAAAAAAAAAGGAAAAATCCTGCTTGTGTCCTAACATAAATAAATGTATGCATGAGCACTGTCTTATGAAGTAGTTTGCGTTTGTTTAACTTCGAACACAAGACACAGCCTGGCATCTGTTTTTCTTCAAAATGGGTGGGTAAGCCTCCGGGTAAAAAAAAAAAAAAAAAAAAAAAGAAATCTTTCTGGAAGTCAGAGACTGAGTCTGATAGCAAAAACTGTCACTTAAAATAAGTAATACCTGGTTTTGACAGGCACTATCTTAGCAACTGTACTGTAAGTTTGCAACACATCCTTTGCTCATATAGGTGTGAGGGGCACACAGTTTCAAATATCAAGTTCCAGGAATTCTKGATTTATCTGCTATATCTTGATTTTAATATTAACATTATGAATGAAATATGCACAGATGCAGATATGTTGCGAGGGCTGTTGGTTTTAGTCCAAGCATGACCATCTCTGTTTAGACTACCSGTTTTCGAGAATGCAATAGTAACTGACAGTAGCTATTTTATTTTTGTTAAATGATTACAGTTTTCTTTATTTTTCTCTTTTTTACATCAGCTGTCTATGTGGAGACTACAGAGTTGCTAGCAATTTTTTTTCTGGTTATGTTTCTCATACTTCTTTAGCTAATCAGTACTACTTCGTGGCTGTTAAAAAGGATGTGCCATTTCGGGAACAACTAATTTACAAGCTAGTCTCTTTTTTGGTTTTGTATCTGTTCTTGCATATTAAAAAAACAAAACAAAAAGTTCCTTAGGTTTGGGGAAATTAAGTTTTTGTTTTATTCTTTTATCCATGGGATTAAGTCTCTTGCTTAGTTATTGCAAAACCTCCTTGCGATCTTTTTGGTTGAACCTGAATCAGGAAAAGAAGCAATTTATTTAGAGGAAGGAAGTGTTCAGCTTGAAACATGGTGCTCACAGGTAAATCARCAGTCTTTTACTGGAAATATAATGATTAGAAATAGAGTGGCTTCTTGCTTCGTGTGGCTGATTTGTAGTTGGCTACATCTGSAAAGGAGTGAAAAAATGATCTGTTTGCTTGAGATTTGCCAAACAATGCTATAAGCTCCGRGTTATTTTGAGGTGGTGAAAGGTGAAACATTTGACATGTTCTTTTGGGGCAGTGCTTTTAAAAAAGGAGAGGGCGGGAAAGGGGCGTTGCCGCATCAGAGTTAAGGGTGTTTGTGGTCGTCCATGACAGCGGCTCCAGTTTTAAAACACCTGTGTTTACTTTCCAGCTTTTCTCAATCTGCCTCAAAGTGGCCTAAGAATGGCACAGAGGGACCTGCAATATGGATGTGTTGCCTTTGCAGCAAGAAAAGAAGGGGGGGAAAAGAAAAAAGACAGAAAAGATAAATCTTTTGTTATGCAGCTAATCATTAACAGCATTTCTGTGCCTGGCTGGAAACACTTGGAAGTTTTCTAAATTTTTATGTGGTATCAGACCATGTCTGTGTGTGTTTGGTGGGGTGTTTTTTTTGTTTTTTTGTTTTTTGGTTTTTTTTTTGGTTTGGTTTGTTTTTTGGTTTTTTTTGCTATTAAGCTACATTTTTAGCATGCTGATTTCTAGCAAAATTAAAGTTAGCCCTAGGGTATTTGTGTGTGTGCTATTAGAATAATACCAAAAAATGGTCCTTTGGTGTAAAGTGGTATTTAATTCTAGTATTTGGAAATATACACATACTCCAATTAAATAACAAAAATGTATATATATATATTTTGTGTATATTAACCTCTTTTAATGTGCTAGCTTGTATTTTATCCTTATCCTGCAGAGGGTTATAGATTTCGGTTAAGTGTAAAATAAGCAACTCTTTCTGTTTAWATGTTTTTAAAAATGACAAGTCAAAATACCACACATATTTTCAGTGGTTAGAATGTGTGTCTTACTTTGAAATTTTAAAATATTTTGCTGGTGTTTAATAAATTTGCCTGTTGTGAGGGTGGCTATTTTTACTAGTGCTTCAAACTTATTTGTAACTCTCTTTAGATCTTGTTTCTATGTTTTACAGTATTTTTTTATCTCTTTAAGAAAAAAATACAGCTTTCTCTTTTATTTTTAGTCAATTTAGCATCTCTCTTACCTTCTGCTTTCGTTGATGTGCATGATGTGAATTTAAAAAATATACTTCATAATGGCAATGTTTTTTCTTTATGGAGTATTCAGTGTAAATCAATTTTTGTATTTTTGAAGTAGAAAGAGCAAAAGGAAATAGAGTTGGTAGAAGCAGGTGGTTCTCTCTGAGGCTGAGTTTATTTTAGAATTGCAGAATTTCAAGCTTGGTAGGTAGTTTTGAGTTCAGTGTATGGGAATGAACAGCATAAAACCCCTTAACTAAAGACACCCAGAGCCCAGATACTTCGTTACTCTTGCTCTAACATGATGGTTCAGCAGAGTAAGGTGGGAACAGAAAAGCACTGAGAGAGAAAAGGTAGAAAAGCACCCACATGGTGCTGGCAGTGGTGCGTGCTCTAAGGGACCTGCCTCTTGGAGAGCTTCACGTGCTGTTTCAGCTGACTGCAAGGAAAGGAGAATAGAAAAAAACTTTTCATATTACTCAACTAGAAAATCTGGAGGGCCTTGATGTGATTTGAACACAGAGAAGAGCTAGTGAACTGCAGCCTCAGCTGAATATACACACTGAAATCCAAGACTAAATTATATGCCTAAAACATAGGGCAACTATCATGTTTATCAAACTGCCAGGCATAGATAAGTTTTAACAGCAAGCTGAGTTAAGGACTATATGAGAAAGGGGAAGTGGGGAAAAAAAGAAAGCTTTATGAATGCAACTGTTTTTCTGAAGGCAAAATGGAGATMTCAATAGGAGAGAGGTAGTAGGGAACTAGTATTCACATGTGTCTAAGTGGTTTTGATGAATTGTGAATTTTAGTGGGTACCTAATCCACTTGGGCCATTTTTGAATGCCTGTAAGTGCCTGTCCTTAGCTGGTTAAGCATCTTGAGAAATCTGGTTGTCTGTTCACTTTTTGACCTCTGTTAAAATTACTCCCTGCTCCCTGTAAAAGTTGATAATTAAATAAGAGCAAAATTAAAGACTGCAATTTCCTAGCAGTTAAAATTCAAGTGGCCTTAAAAATGAAATTGTCTCTTTGAAATATGTTAATAAACCAGTGTCACTTGATCTTCCCACTTAAGTTTCTTCTCCTATGAAAGCAGCCCCAGGTTGTACTGAGGAGGAAGTTATATAAAGGTAGCATCAAAACAGCATAAGCCTGTAGGTTATTGCATTTTTTTCTGTGGCATAACCATGTGTATGTCACATCACTGTGTATGAATCTCAGTCTAGTTGAGATTTATGTTGAAAAGAAATAYGGATATTGATGGAAGTGACTTAGTAGATGAATTCAGTCTTGATTTAGTTGCTCTGTTATTCTGTCTTTCAGAATATTCTATTTTCCTTTTTTGTCCMCTGAATCTCCTTTCCCTTCAGCACATTTCAATCTCTTGAGTTGTTAGGGGACTGTGGAGAATTTTCTCTCCCCTGTCYGTCATTATAGGTACTGTTGTGAGATTCTGTATGTTTCTTAACCTTCTACTCAGTGTGTTTCATAATCAGGAAATGATCCTATCTGGAACAGGACCATCCTGGGTTTAGAAAGGTCAAAAACAATTTATTGTTTCCTCTTAAAGACTCAAGATAAATTCCATTCAGTAAGTCACTGTAGCTGTTCTTTTGTGGACTTTTAGCACTAAAATTTCTCTGAGATACCCTAGTCTTTGTGTTTTCATTGCTGGAGTAAGACAACTGAATCAGCTATCCGAGAAAAGGCTGCAGCTGTGAGCTGGGGACTACTTGTCCTAGAAGATGTGTTCCAGGTGGAAAGATGGTTGCTCTGACAAGCACCACAGTGACCATTGTGTAGACTGGGGAGCTGTATTAGAATAGACTTAACATCTCACCTGGGAACACACTCTCAAAAAGGGCTTGTTTTGGCATTTGTGGTGAGTTTATAAAGTAGCTTTTTGGGAACCCACCCAAATTTAACTTTGAACTTTTCCTGTTCACAGAATCACAGAATAGTTGGGGTTGAAAGGGGTCTCTAGAGGTCATCTAGTCCATCCCCCCTGCTCCATCCAGGCAGGTTTGGAAGATCTCCAGCAAAGGAGACTCCACAACTCTCTGGGCAGYCTRTGCCAGGGCTCTGTCACCCCCACAGGAAARAAGTTCTTCCTCACTTGGACATGGTGCTCCCTGTGTTTCAACTTGTGGCTGTTATCCTTTGTCCTATCACTGGCCACCACCAAGGACAGTTTGCCCTCCTCCTCCCTTCATTCACCTCTCAGGTACTTACTTATACCTCTTGATCAAGTCTCCTCTCAATCTTTTCTAGGCTAAACAGGCCAAGCTCGCTTAGTGTTTCCTCACAGGATAGGTGCTCCAGTCCTTTAATCATCTTCGTTGCTCTACGCTACAAAGCTCTAAGCTTCATGTCCCTCCTGTACTGGAGAGCCCCAAACTGCACCCAGTACTCCAGGTGTGGCCTCACCAGGGCTGAGGAACGGGGCAGGATCCCCTTCCCTCAACCTGCTGGCAACTCTTCCTGATGCAGGCCAGGATCCYCTTGGCCTCCTTGGCCCTGAGGGCACATTGCTGCCTCATGGTTAAAACAATGTTCCTCTGCAATCACATCAGTATTGAAGGAACTCTTCTGTCGGAAGAAAATACCACCCCCACCCCCAAAAAAAAAGTACAGCCAAAATACAGAAGCTATAGTGCAGCTTTTCACCCCCTTTTTGCCCCATTTCTTTCCCCTCCACTTCCCTCTTAAATGTTTCATCCTAAATTTATTTCAGAATTGCTCCAGGCTTTGCAATGGTTTAATTCAAAAAACAAAGTCCTCACAGAGTGCCTAGTAACTTTTTGGATTGTGTAGGGGGCTGGTCTTGTAAAACCAAGGGCAAATATTTCATCCAGAAGCCCTGCCACTRTAATTGATGGCTATGGATTCTGCCTTGGGGAATAATTGGAGGAGAGATTGTTCCTCAAATAAATATTTGCTCCGAGCAAGACACTGTCTGTAGTGCTCCCTCCCTTTAAACAAACAAGCAAGCCATTTGTGTGACCCAGTACAGCTCAGATTAGGTACAGGCCTAATCTGGACCACAGATTTGGATTGCYTGCTGCAACTGAAATATCATGGAATGCTCTTTGGTGTGAACTGTCACTGTATTGTTTTTTCACTAGAGCCTTTCTAGTACAGGTGTAATGAACCTTCYTAAGACACGATATCGGTTTATCGGTCTTGGAGCCACCTTTTAGTGTCTTTCTAGGAGATATTGTAACATCAGTGAAGAGAGTGTTCAAGTGTCAGGCAGTATAGCAGAAGTTTGTATATCTGGTTTTGCAYGGACAAAGTGGTGTTGTCTTACCTGCGAAGTCTACAGGAAATCTCCAGAATTCAAGATGAAGTATACAGGAAAGCCARCAGTTCATTTGGCTTGTTTCTAAAATGTATCAATATCTAGGATTTGCAAATCACTTCCTTGTAAACATCATGCAGTGGTTTTGGTTTCTACATTGGATGCTTGATTTAGGAAAACTGAGTTTTTAACCATTTGGTGCATCAGCTACAAGCTCTGATCTTTTCAGGAAAGCTGTCACCTTCAGAGTCTTTACTGATATATATGCTCACTTTCTAGAAGCTGTACATTGTCTATTCACTGTAAAGACATGAAAATCCAGCTTGTGGATTGTTCTTTCTCCTTGCTCATGTTTCAGTCAAACAAAGATTCTGAACAAGAAGAAAGAGGTAGAGATTTATATCTGCTCTGCCACTCATACCTCTCTTGCAGCAACTGTGCACAGACATAGTCCAGCAGAARCAACTTTCAAAAACTTTCCTGTTTTGTGATCTTCATCTTCATTTTCCTGATGACCTTTGTTTGTTCTTTTCCTACATACTAGGGTGACTGGAAGTCATCTTTCCTTTTTAGATAATAGTCTCTTCTGAATGAAAATGATTTCTCAAAAGAATTCTATGTAACAATGTTAATTTATTTTTAATATGGGGAAAAAGGAGGAAGAGTTATACATGAATTACCTAGAAAGCAGTCTTTTAACCTAATTTCCGAAGGAAATGAAGTACATCTAGTTTAACAATGCTAGTGTTCACTTTCTGATTTTTAGCTTTCAACCAAATCCAGCAGAATAATCACTGAGTCCCTAACAGTATTTCTCTCTTCTCTCTAGTTACAACTTTCATAAAACTCCTAATATCCTACTCAATGAATAGGCAAGGACAGCTTTATCAGTAGATAAATTACTGTTGAAACATTACTGTTTAGCAGGACACAGCTGTCCAACAATGTATCATAATTAGTGTCCAAAGGAGGAAATAAAGGTAGTAGAGTGAGCTTGGAGGTATTGCAAGAGAAAGCTGAGCAGGATAGAGGTAGAATCTGAGGATTTTATCGTATAAGGATGTTTGGAAAATGGTGGGGACATTACTGCGGGAAGRAAGTAGATATAGTAGAAGAAAATTATAAGGGTTGTAAGGTGAAGATCTGTAGCAAAGAAAGCTTTGTTAATATTGTTAGTACTGTTAGCACAGAAGAACTTCTTTGGTTTGTATTTATTTAAAGAGATCCTTTCYTCAAAATATTTATAAACCCTTTAATATCAATATATTTTTTTCTTTTTTTTATATTTCAAAATACAGCTTCTAGTAACAGAACTGTAAATCTTTCATCTATCAATAGCAGGTATAGCCAGGGTGAAAAGCTTCAGTCATTTCTCTCTGTTGCTCTTTTTATGCTACATTTAAAGTGATGACATTAAAACGTAAAGAATTTTAACTTACCAAATTCAGTTTGTGGCTTTCATTCATTTTTAATGGCATGAACACTCTGTCAGTTTGGGACAAGGGAATAGATGCTGATGTCTGAAAGAGACAGTACCTGAATTAAGTTGACATTGCAAAAATATTGGCACCAAACCCATTTCTGTTGCAACCAATTCAAGCACAATTTCAAGCTTACTTTTTGCAATCAAAGATTAATTAAGTGATRCTTCTGGTCTGGAGAAAATGCAAAGAAAAAAAGCAACACATTTTTAAGAAAGTTAAAGGGAAGTAAACCCTGTTTTCTGATACCTGGAATAACTTGACTGGCTTCTCTTTAGAAAAAAATGTTTTGATTCCTAGCATGTTGAGTARCCGCTTACATATACCGTCTGCCAACTTTAAATGTTAAGATAGATACATTCCTGTTCATTACATTGTTTYAAATTAGATGTTGTAAACTGATACTTTAAATTACTAAGCCAAAACTAAACATCTTGGTCAATATTTTAACATGTTTAAGAGAAATTTTCTTCATTTAAGTACTTTTTTTTCTCGTCTCTCTCAGTCACTTCACTGGGCCAAGAAGAGCTTGAACATCCATGAAGACCTTTGTCCCACGTTAAGAGCTGTACCTAAGATATGGGTATTTTTGTGTGTATTGGCTTTAGTTATTCTGTGAAGCAGAATGATTACTTCAGGTCCCCACTAATCAACCGGAAAAATGGATGACATGGACAAGATGTTAAAAGCTCATTGGTGGCCCATAGAGAAGTATTGGTGGCCCTCGTGTTCAAAGATGACAAGTTGCAAGGGATTTAAGGAGTGTGTGATAGAACAAGCAAATGGTCTTGTTTTCAGCGAAGGTATTCATCAGAACATTCTTTTCTGAGGGGAAAGCAGGTTATTTGGGCAGTGAGTGTTATGCCAGTTCACAAGCATATATTGTTATTTGATAAGTATGCAGAAAGCTACATTGAAGTAGCTAATCAAGAGATCAATTCTGGCATTTCTCAGTGGACATCTGCATTTTCTGCTGTTGCTACTGGAATAGAATGCTAGCATTTTTCATAATAGGATCATGTGTGCTTTATTTCACAGCATCTCTGCTTTTCACAGCACCCAGAGAACAGCCAGTCAATATATTATCATGTATCTTCTTTGTTCATTATGAGTACCTATTCCTTACTTACTAAATACTGTTCAAAACTTTTCCTAGGAAAAGAATTTTTGTTACTGCTCATGGAGATTTTCCATGGTATTTAATATTATAAAAACCAAAGGTTTAATAAGCAATGAGCAAATATGTTCGTGCAAGAGTAAGAAGTGTTCTCTTAATGATTCATAGGGAAACAAGGTCACAAATTAAGACTGAAAGTATCTACAAATTTTGCATGACTACTTGGGACATATAAGACCTTACCTTTTAAAATATTTATCATTCCTMGCATTTAAGGCTAGACCTAGAAACAGGTTTTAGATAATTAATCTGCTGTATATCACAGATAATTAATTTCACCAGTTGTCATCAATGTATTGAGTCCAGTAACTTACATTCACTTAAACATATTTTGTGGAATGGTATCCAGATTTCATGTAAAGATTCCAAGAGGTGGAGAGACTGATAGTGACTGGACTGATACTCAACTAGATTAAAACAACTCATATTCCATATTTTCTGCCCATTTATTGAGAGTTTGAGTGAGAAGTTTCAACATTTTTTTTAGAGCTTTTTTTCTCCAGTGCTGTATATCAAGTACAATCACCTTAATCTCTTTTTTAGAAGCACTTTTTATTTTCTTATTGATGCCCCGGTTTTTACACAGCATTACACTGTGACTACAAATTCATAGGTTGTTGGAGATCTTTTTCATAGTGARTGCTTTTCAGGATCCGCTTACCCTTTATATTAGTGTTGCCTGCATTCGTTGCTTTGAGAATGAGAGTTTTGCATCTGACTATATTAAAATACACTTGATTTGAATAGGCCGAATTAGTAAGTTACCAGAACGTTGTTTTGTCCTCATCATTTACTTACTTTCTTGGCTTTCGTGGGCATTGCTATCCTGTCTACCTGTTTTCAAATATTTGAACAATATGCTAAGGTTTATGCCTAGTACTTCTCCCTGCACAACCTGACCAGTACTATTCAGCAATGATTACCTTTTAGCATGATGAGGTGTTTTTKTGTGTGTATTTTATTTTTAGAACTTTCGGACAATCCTTAATCCATATGAGTGCTTTCCTGATAATACACAGTGGGGTTTTTTTATTGGACTACTATGTGATAAGAAGTCAAAGCCTAACAAATCTTCGTACTACATCTACTTCTAATCTCATCAAAGGAGCAAATCAGATTTGTTCAACAAGACCTACTTCACAGAAATATGTTGACTGGGAGTAATTATATTCCTTTCATTAAACTCTGTATTAATTGAATCCAGTGTTTCACTTATTTGGCCCAGTTTTAATCCTTTTCTTTTTTTTCTTTTTTTTTTTTTTAATATTGATACACTGTTATTGCCCTTCTAGTCTTGAGACGTGTCCTAGTATTTTAAGCTTGGTTAAAACTGAGCATCATCCAGTCAGAGACCTCTACCAACTCTGATAGAGCTAATGTGAAAATTTTCTGCATAATAAGTACCCCTTCTTGATTATTAATGGACTGAATGGTGCTTACACTTTCTGAATGGAAGTGTAACTGTATCTTCCAGGGTTTTTTTCTGCATACAAGACTAACAAACTAAAAAAAAAAAGGGTTGATTTATAGTATCAGTGTTTCAAACAAGGAATGGGCTTGCACTTTCACTAAGGTATATTCTGATCCTCTCATTATAAGAAAACTTCATTAATCGCAGTCCTGCCAGCTCTGTGCTTTTTCTCTAACTCTGCGTTTTCCCTTGATGTCTTTAGCTGCTGTTATCATTTGGCAAAGCTTCAGAATTCTACCTGTTTGTACTTTTTTTCTTCTGTACCTGTATGATTTTTTTTTAACATATATTTATTTCGCTCCTGAAAAAGAAATTCTTTCTCTTGACTGTCAGGTCAGATATTTTTTATATCTCCTCCTAAAGGACTCCCCATTTTTTTGCCATTTTTTACATCCTTCTTTCTTTCAATTTTGAAGTATTTAGACTGATGGGGGGTTTGTTGTTGGTTTGTTTTGGGTTTTTTTTCCCTCCATGTGGAATTTAATCAGTTTATGATTATTTATCTCTAAGTATTTGCCAACCTCCRGTTAACATCACTTGTGTTATAATGAAATTCACATTATTTATTTAATGCTGGTAAATAAAGTAAAGTTTTTATTTTTTTAATACTATAATAATAGCTATTGTTGACCACAAGAAATTCCAGCATGCGTGCCCCAAACTGAAGTCCTCTCATCACTATTTTCATCAACAAAACTTATAGATACGTACTTAAGGAAAATGTGTCCTGTGCCCGTTTGATTTGGCGATAAGCAAATCTTTCTTATGTTATATTACTTAGCACATTTACCTATATATTCAAGAGGTATCTATTCARTATATATATACACCTATATATTCAAGAGCTGTGATTCCATATTACTGATCCCTGTAAAAGGAAGAATGGTGTGTGTGTGTGTTTGTTTGTGTACGAGATGTTTGGGTTTTTTTAAGTATCATATTCTCTTGTCACCCTCTGTTCCTTTCTAATGATAAAAGATTTTAACATGACGGTTGTCCACATAGTTTGAATAAGCTGTTTGTATAAAAATTCTCATCATCAATGAGAATTTATTCTCCCTTTTTATCCAGTTTTATAGGATCAGTACACAAACAATTTAAGATACTATTTTCATTATATTCCTTGCCACATTGGTTCAACTTGCTAGCTAGGTGCTGAATTCGAGCATGTACCTCATTTGCCTTCCAAATAACCTCCTCTTGTGTTGCTGATTTAATATCCTGGCTGCTTCAACTAGTTTCCAACTGAGAAGATTAGCCCCCACTTGTGTGGTGTGGGCTATCCTGTTCATACAGGCCCTTCTTTCACTGATGTGCTGTTTCACAAAATTGAAGTCTGCTTCTTTTCAGTTATGTATGGCAGGCAGAAAATGCTGGAAACAAACTTTGTTGCTTGTGATATCTGTGAACGGCTGCTTACATTTTTTTTTTCTTTTAATTGCTTTCAGCACACTTTGAAGCCTTCAGTGATCTGTGTAATTTCATCTCATGTCTGATCTGTAGGCATTATATGGCAATCTTGCCTCTCATTGACTTCAGCTGCAGCTAAGAGTGCCCAGCACTTCTGCAGAGCAGACATGAGTGGTTTATCTGCACAGTCAGAAAAGAGGTAACATACCGAACTCCTCAGAAAAGTTTGTCAAGCCGTTCTTATGAGCCCTGTTTCTGTTGAACAGCATTCAGTTCTCTTAAATACGAAGGATGTTTCTTCTCTTCTTGCAGTCTCATTCTAATAGCTGCAAGAAAGCAGCAGCACACAGGAGTATACAGATAACAGTCTTTCATGGAGCAGGCACCAGGCAGTCATGATTCTGTCCCAGGTTTAGGTCTATTCTTTGCAACGATGGTGAAGAATGCTGTGGGGAAGGGGGGGGGAAAAAAAAAAAAATAGTCATGTGCTTAAAAGTGGCATCAGGGGGTGCGTGTACAGGTAGCCTTAACCCTGGCATTTCTTAATATATAGGTGCTTGACTTAATGACCTTATTAATATTCTGCTAAAATCTGCTCACTCAGATTGAGCTGTCTCAATGGGCTTCTCATTTGAACTTGATTTATGCTCAGTACAAAATGGGAGACGTATTGCCATAGGACAGGTCTTCCTTCCTTAAGATAAATGCCTAAAATAGGACAGATGAAATATTCTTTAATGTGCCTGATTCACCTGAACCTTAGGTGACTGAAGGAAGTGGAGATAAGTTTCATTTTGTGTGTATTTATGTACACACATGTCTGTGTGGAAAGATAGGAGTGGCCCATGCATTTATATATATGTGTGTGTGTATATATATATATGCGCACATGTATATACACATATATATACAGTGTTAGCCTGTAGCTGTACCTCATACTTAGAGAGTATGAGAACTTGGAGTTCACAGCACTTGAAAATACATCTTAAATTAAGCCTCAGGTATGTAAAGTTCCATTTGTGAATTGAGGTATTGAATTTGGACCAAATCCCAAAGTGCCTTTTCAGTCACTAGTGAGAATTACTCCTGTGAGGTTTATTGTAGGCAGCTTCAGTGTCTGCAGCAATAAGTATTTCAACCTAAATGGTAAATGATGGTGATGATTATGATGTTTGTCATCACAGGAGACAGTTTCTCCTGATCACAGTTCTCCAAAATATACTGCCAGTAGCATTACAAAACATGTATATATATATGTACATATAAAATATGTATTTGTAAAATAAAGATTTCTTAGAGAGTAAAGCAAGCAATGAGGGATGCTAGCAACTCAGTCACAGGAGTGACCATTGAGCATTGAAAAATAATTACTGATTACAAATTCTGAGCCGGCAGATTGTCCAGCAGTGGTAGAAATTCTCTTTTCTGATGACGAGCATTTCCATATAAAAACTGGCAATTCTTCTGCTGTCTGATWGAAAAAGAAGAGTTTTGCACGGCAGACTAAGTATGACCTAGCTGTTGAACAAAGTCCTCAGATTTTTTCAGAATGTAGTGTACTAAATCAAAAGGAAATCTAATGAGTTTTAACATATATAGATATATTTTATATAAGTATACATTATTATATAAATTTATATTATTATGTATTAATAAACACATAATAATATAGATATTTTAATCTATGTCATCCYGTGAAGCTACAGCAGATTTGAGTATTAAATAATGCTTCTTTGGCTATAGAAGTTCATTTTCTTACAGTCTAAACTACTAATTACTCTTAGTAGAGAATGCTGTTAATACAGAAGCTCATTAATTCATGTTAATGGCGAACTTCTTATTGATTACCAGAAAGAAACCTCTTGCCTCTACTCAATTTACTGTGGCACCTTTTATTGACTTCGGTGGGARCAGCATTGGGCCCTGTGCAGATAAGTCCAGTGAACTGTAAATATATCTMGGAAATAATTTTAACAGTTACTGTTCATCTTTAGTTATTTACATTTCACAATTTATCATTAAGGTGATGCTAAAAGGTTTTATTCAGCTGTTGTTAACATATGCTTAAGAGTTAGTATGAGGTAGTGCTTTGTCCTCCCTCCAGAGGTGCAGAGGTGCTGGATCGCAGTGTCCCAGGAATGATGGGATTTCCATAGATCTTCACAATTCAGGAAACACGTTGAGGATGACTGTTAGCATCGCTGAAAAGCAGTACCTTTTGGGGATGACCTTACAATTTTCTTAACATTGTGAATAAACTCTTTTGTACTATTTAATTTTAGTGTACAAATTATCCATTTAGTTAACTCTGATACTTGAGCTAAGTTTATAGAAAACAGTTAAGTTTCACTAGCTGTCAGTGCTCTTAGCAAAAGTAGAGCGTATTGGTATGACTGAAAGAATGACCATTCATCTTCTGTGCAAAATCAGAGTCAGTCATATTATGAAATGTAAACAAAAACATGCTTTGAAGAAGGAAATTTTGTTTTCTTAAAATTTAATTTTGAATTTATTGTTTTTAACATMTTTTCTGCTGTGTCGAGCTCTATCAATAGCACTCCTCGATATTAATGAAGTAGTTCATTTCATCTGAGGGTAACTTGCTTATGCAAATGAGAAATGAGCTTCTGCTAAAGAGAGTCACTAGGATGTAATTCCTCCCTCAAAGGGGAGTGGTCTTTTGTTACACTGTAAATTAAGAAACTCATTCATTGCCACCACGTTACTAATTCCTGCCTTAACCTGCAGAATCAGGAATCAAACGGCATTTTTCTTGGATTCGGAAAACAGTAGAAGCTACTGTTCCAACATTTGCTATAGTTTCCCTGGGAAATTGAATGAAAGTCAATTCAAATCAGCAGGAGATTTGTTTGTCAAATTTTGCAAATCAAGTTCCAGAAAATGGAGTTTTACAAGCTCTGTTCAGGAGTCTGAGCTATCAAACTGACTTCAGCATTCAACCTAACGTTCATACTGGCTTTTTCAATCTTAATTTTGATTGATTACTCACCAGCAGAAGTTTATACTAAAATCTTTCCTTTGTCCTCTTTATCCCTTGCTCACCTTTTCATTCTTTTCGTGTCAATTATTAACACTATGACGTTACTGGTTGCTGCGGTAACTTTGTTTCAATGCAGCTGTTGCCAAGTTAATTTTGTTGAGAGCTTGTTTGTTACATTTACAAAAATTTTATGAGTGATCAGGAAAGATTTATTTAGGGCAGCAATCATACATTGCATTTTGTAGGGAAGTGGCCTTAATCTTTCAAGATGTTTTATTTGAAAATAAAACAAAATAAAAAAGCAGTGAGAAACACACTATATGTTAGATTCAAATTATAATGTAAATTTGGATATAAATGATTGTTATGATGATGTATTAAACTATATATAATTTTTGTTAGTAACATAGACGTTAAGCTGTTAAACTATATTTGATTTAATTCACTGGTATGGGTTTGCTGCTGCTGTGTAGAGTGAGTTGAGATGGAAGGAAGAATGGGTCAGTTTCATTATTTAATTCAGATCGTCTTAGATCTGTTTTTTTGTTGTTGTTGTGTTTGGCTTTTTTTTTTTTTTTAACCAAAAAGAGGTTTTGTAATTATGTGGTGAATCCAGTCTAGTTGTGTGTTGCTAGACTGTGGCTGTTGCAAGTGAGACCAAAGTCCATGCGCTTTCAGCTCTCTGACAGAATGCCAGTGGCAAAACAGTACACACCCTACCATGCTTTTTTGCTATTAGATTAACTTGTAATTAATTCTGCAGTTGTGTCAGTTCAGAGGGTCAATTTTGTCATCCTAACGGCAGAAATAAGGGAGCTGTTGCCACATATTTGCAAATGGAGATTTGTGTATCTTGGCCTATGAACATTGTCTTTTTCTTCTCCAAGACTTCTCTCACTTCCTTTGCAACAATTTCTGCTGTGGAAACCCATGCAAATCATCAGTTCTGAAGAATTTTCTGATGTTTAACCAGGCTTTAATTAATATCTTTCTACATGGAATATGAACTTCTCTTGATATTTCTTCTCTAATGTAGAATTGTCCTGTACTCTCCAGTGATCAAATTAGTTCCTAGCTGATAGTCTAATTTTTAATCTTTCCTTTGTAGACCAAAGTAGGGACAGACCAAAACTTAACTCTCTGCCTCTCCTCCATCCTACTCCCCAGTTCTTTCTTGGATGACAAACAAGAGGCAAAGAGGCCACTTTGGCCTCCCAGGGAGAACCCAGTGTGGTGGTCTAAAAATGCTGTGAGGATAAAGGAAAGAAGCTAGAGAAAACATAGAAAAATGAGAAGCGGTTGCTTAAATCCCTTTCTTCTCCATTCCTTCCCCTGTGACAGGTAGGCAGCAGTCTGTGACACTTGTACTGTTTTCTACTTTTCCCTTCCTACTAACAATTTTTTTTGTTATTTTCCTAACAAATTCTGTAAAAAAAATTAAAATCTGTAGTAGAACTTAGACAATGCCTTCTAAGGGGAGAGATAGACAAGAAGTGGTTCATGTAAGTGGAAGAAAGGAAAAAAAATAGATTACGAACAAGTTTTTATACTATTTAAACAGGAAAGAATGTATCCCTACTTCTTTTTTCCAGCTTTCTCTTGCAGTGAGATTCATCATATAAGCATCAAAAAAATGTATTCTGTAGAAAGATTTTGGCTCAATTTAGCATTAATGAAGTTGTAAATCATATCAAATAATTCCTAACAGTGAATCATTTACTTTTATGCATTACTCTGAACACATTTTCAGTGCAGTTCTTTGGACGATAATATAGAAAGTCCTGTTTAATTTTTGGAAGGCTAGCCCATATAATTGGTTCCCATACAAATTGAGGTGGATGATAGATGAAAAATGGTTTTTAGCATTTTTTTAAAGTAGGAAACTTACCAATAGGCTCAGTCTCTGTGCTTCTTTTATAGCATGTTCTGAATTCCTGTTAACAGATGTAAGGATGTGTGCACAAGGATCCATTTCATTTTTGTTTCTATAAGGAGGGATTTTTTTTGCCTTTTCTTTTGCTTTTAATTCTGAAGTGGGAATGGCAAATTTTTTTGGCAGATGTTTTTTCTTTAGTTTAAAATCAAGTGTCCTGCACCTATTTTTCTTAAAACATAGCTACCTTGGGAGTATGTTACTCTTTTACTCATCCCTGAGGATGAATCTCTTTTAGGTAGCAGATCACTTTATATATCCCTTAAAATGTTGATAGGTCCTTTAATAGCTGCCCTGGCTACAGATGCACACAGATTCCCTACTTAAAGCTCARTGAACAAGCTGCTTATGATGACCCAACAGAGACATAAGAGACGTCTATGAAAGGGAGAGTATTCAACTAGCTTTAATCCTTGTTTTCACTACGACAGTGTCTTTAAATACAGACTAATTAGTGAATAGACGTGGTTGTAGATTCTTGTAGACATGTCTTTTGTTGGCTTGAGATGAACTGCCCAGCTAATAGAAATGGTTTGAAATATCTCGGCTTTGATTTGATTCACTTTCTAATGCACTTTAGTAGGCTGTGGAGATGAGAAAATATAAATTAAGCAGGAAGAAAAAATAAGTACAAAGCATTTGAGACTCTGTGTTGATATTTTCCGTTTGGATATTACCAACCAGTGGAAGTCTGGCTCTGTGCTACTAAAAGGACTATTCATTTTATATTCCTACATATATGTCAACAATAGAAAGGCATGTCATTTTTCCCATTATAGTAATATATTTTACAAGCATTACTTCGCATTTAAATAGTATGCTGAAATAATTTATCACAAAGTAATCCACTGTCAAAAAAGTAGTTCTCATTTTAGTGATAGTGAAATTGATTTTCAGCAAGTGAATTTCCTTAAGAGTCAATGGTATACCAAAAAGTCTATAGTGGTGGCTTCCTCTTCAGTGATTTGGATATCATGACTTATGTGGTATAATAAAATTTTCTAAAAGCTAGTAAATACCAGTTAGACATTCCAAAAAATCATTTATAATAAAATAGAATAAAAAAGAAAAAAGCGCATACAAGAAACTTGGTGATCAATGAAATACAGTTCAGTAACTCTGCTAAGAAAAAAAACATTCCTTAAAAATCAGTGAAACATCTGAAACAAGGCAAAGTTTAAAAAGGAAGGTTTTTTCTGGTTGTATCCCTGTGTTATTTGCATGTTTCTTGACATCGACACAATGCAGATAKCAGACATACTTATTATTTTTCTTTTTCTGGAATTATCCGTAAATTCCTACAATATTCAATATCAGTACCTTCATTACTGGATCTCATAACCTTTTTGCTGCCTTTATCACCTGTATTATTGATTAGAGATAATTACTGCAAAGCAGCTGGCTGTTGGTTTTAAGGAGCATCAATTGTTCTCCTGTCCCAGCTGTTGGCTAATAAGGACAGTCAACACATCTGTTTCAACAGCTGGTAATTAACAAAAGCCTAATTGCTGCAACTCTTTTAACAACAAATCTATGAAAGAGTAGGGATATGGAGGAATATTATTTACTCTGTGCTCTGCACTTTCTGTGACCAGTTTCTTTTTTCTTTTTCTACTTTGAACACCATGGCCTTTGTCTGATTCATTGAATGGCAGGAGAACACAATATGGTAATCCAGAGCTTAAGTTTTTCAGGTCTTTGTTGGTGTTTCTTATTGCAACATTTCTTTGCTAAGTTGCAAGATAAAATGGATCAAAAGCATGTGGAGTTTCATACAAGAGCTACAATCCACAGCAGTATGCCTAGGCAATAGGACTGCCAATCCTGCAGCTTCCAAAAGAACACGATGGGTTTCCTCTTCTCTGTATGAGTTCAATAGCTCCGCACCCCTTCAAAAAAGGGTGTCATCATTCTGCAAGTGATGATTAGTTGAAGGATATTATTCCTGCAGATTCTTCACAAACTGAATTGCACAGATGAATGCAGGGTGGTTCTTCTTCCTTCCTTTGATGCAATCAATATACATTGATAGTTTAAGTGTCAAATGAGATCTTGCATGATACAAATATCTCACCAATTTATTATTACAGAATTGTAGAGGGTTCTGTATTATACTTGTCGAAGCATCTGTACGTTTATAGTATCTGTCAGGCAAATACAAAGGCAAAGACTTTGTTCGTGATTAGGCTTAGTCTGTGTATTATGCTTGTGTACAGCATGCGTATAATGGGAATACTCATCCCTAAATAGAGAGAGAATGCATGTATACAAATACAGGGAAATGTTAATCCCATTGAAGTCAATAGCAAAAATTCTGTTGGCTTCACTGGAACAGGATTTTCACTGCAGGATCAAAATTTCTTAAAAGCTGGAGACAAATTTGGTATTCATTATTGTTACCCATGAAAAGAAAATACTCAAAAGAACTGTTGCCTCAAGTGTTATGTGCAAGTCAGGCATATGTTACAGGTTGTTTAAAAGACTGAATCAATAAAAGTTTTCTAAGAAATGAGCTTTAAAGCTGTATTTTAAAACAGTCATCTGATTATGAAATGCTGTGATTCTTTGCTAAAAGTTAGTCAAGATCACTTGGTTAATCTTGCTTCAGCAGCATGTCAGTTGGCAAATATTTCTGTACATTGAGTTCTTTCATTGTCTGCTAAGTATGTGGAAAGGTATATGAGAAATTCTAACCAAGTGCTTTCCATTGACAGAATGCAGATTGCATAATTTAAAATATTCTGGCATGACAAGTTTAGTTCAGCAGGTGTTTAAGCAAAGAAATAGGTGCAGTGAAAACATAAGAAAATTATTTGAAAAAATGAAAAAGCATGGGCTAAAATTCCAACTGTAAGACAGTGATATACAAAGAAGTGTTTACTACATCAGGTTTTTCAGGACATAATTTTTGTATGCTATGAAATTTAGTGATGGGCAGAAGTATACCCTCTGCATCAGATTATTCTTTGAAAAGAACATAGTGCATTTACTAGTTGATAACAAATCTTTTATTTTCTTCAGGTTTCCTTCAAAATATAATTTTGAAGATAAGTGATCGTGGGTAACATGTATGGTTCTTTCCATTTTCTTCCATTTTTCTTTCCACCAAAGATTATCAGGAACCATCTTTCCTTCCCATTGGAAAGTAGTTAAGTCTAGGTTRAGCTGTGACAGAGATGTCAGTGTTATGCAACTTATGCTTGATAACGAAGACAATGCTTTTGCCCAAGGTAAAGATCTAATGGAATCAAACTGTAATAACTGAATCTCTCATAACAGAGAAGCTAGAGGATAACTAAATCTAAATGGCAAAGGAAGGGCATGGTCAATACCTGGTCATATGTCAAAGGCAAGGACTTTGCCATAAGGTGGAGTCTGCAATACAAGTTGGCTAGTGAGGTAAGGTTAGAAGAGTACACCCGGAGCAGGAATTATTCCAGGAGGTTTGGAGTGGAACTGCAGAAGTGCCTCACCTGCCTATTGGGAAAGAGAGAAAAGCAAGTTTTTGGTCAAAATCATAAGATAGGTCAGGTTTATCAAACTTACTAAGGCCTTATTAGCCGATAAGAGTAACTAGTTATACCTATGCTAGTAAATAAAATAGGATCAAGGCAGAGGTTTGCACACTGGAGTGTGGAATCATCTTTGCCTCAAGGCCAAAGGAAGGTCTGTGGCCTGCTCTTGCTAGTAGAGRAGAGGCTACTGTGAACAATTCTGGGACTCTTAACAGAGCCTGAAAACATACCAAATGAAAAATCTTGAAAGTACACATTGTTTTTTGTCTATAGCATGGGAGGGGAAAAAAAAAATATAACTAATATCAACTTTCTTCTGTTCTTCTGCCAGCTCACTTCAGCCCTGAGTTGGATAGGACACTTCTGGGACTGAGGGAAATGTTCTTTTTATTCAATAGGGTCTTTGTTATTGTAAAGCTTCTGAGACAACATTACAACACGACCTTTTGGATCCTGTGCTGATGATTTACTGTTTGTAGCAGATATTGATTTGATATCATAGTGGCTAGAGACATTTATGTGGGCAACCGGTTTATCATGGGTACTGACATTTAAAACTTTCCCATAGTAATCTGCCAGTAGGCCTCAAACACGGCTTCGAAGGAAGCTTCCAGGCTGTACAGCTTGGTACAGCCTACAGTGTCATTTCCATCTTGACTTCTAATGATTTTCCTTTCAAAGGAAGAAGTTTCTCCATATTGCTGATGTATTTCCATTTTTTTTCTTTGAAATTGTTTTTCTCTTAAGTGATTTTTGAATAGTTCTGTAATGATTCACAAACCATGTGATGTCACCAAAGCAAAGCCAAGCCTGAATTACAGAGCATAGAGAAAAATGTCCTTTCCACTTGTCCATAGCACTAAACATTCCTTAATCTGAGAAGAGATCCACTTATGTTTGTTATTTAAAAATGCTGTGTTTATTGTACAGTTTCTAAAGCCATAGTTACCATGCAAAAAAGAACTATGGTGATTTTGGGCTTTTGCTTTGCGATTATAATGAGTGTCCATGTGGTGGTTGTTTTCTTTTGATTTTCTTTTCACAGAATGTATCAGTTTAGCAGTGAGGTAAGTAACTACTTGTCTGTATGTGGTGATGTAACTCCATTTTATTTTAAAGAATTACCTCTAATTACTTTTCTTTTAAAAAAAATCTTTCTGCTATAAAAAAGTAAGTATCTCTGCACATGACATCGCTGACCTGCTAAGTCCAGTCTGGTTATGAGTCTGTATTCTGGAGCTATCAGCCTTGAAATTAGTCAAGAATGGTTTTGTTGTCACAATGGTTTTATTCCTCCTGAAGTAAACTTCCTGGTGTCCTTAGGTGGTTACACATATCCACAGAGCAGATTATCTGTGATGGCATCTCTGGGGTTTCTTTTTTTTTTTTTTTTTTTTTAAAAGCTATGTACTTACATGAATAGAAACCATAAATATTGTCTTGACTCTGTACAGTCAATTGAATTTTTTGGTCAGCCTCATAGAGAAAGAATTTCAAATTTAATCTTCCTCACTCCGTGATTTGAAACAATTTGTACAGTTGAACAGTTCCATGTATAATTTACCCACACTTTTGACAGTTTGCTTGGATTGCTTAATTTTTTTCTGCATTTCCAATATTCTATGTATTTCCTGGAACAAATGTAGAATTTTACAAAATAATACTGCATATGCTTAGAAATTTGTATCAACCATATAGGTAAGGCTAGATGCGCAAATTCATAAGCAAATTGTAGTTGAAAATATTGTGAACATTTCATATAGACATTTTCTTGCTTAATGCGATAGTGGACTGAATACGTCCGTAGTATGGGCTAATGTTGGCATGTCATTAGGGACAGAGTAAACTGTTTGCCAAATATTCGTGGTACAGTGCATTTTCCACAGTGCTGTGACCATGCAAGGACTAAGGTGTTCATATCTCAGACACAATAGTTCAATTGGTTTTTCTTTGAACTAATTAAAACATAGTTTTCTCTTATTGTAATAAAATCAATCACACATGCTCATCTGAAAAAATGCTATTGAAATCATTCATTCTCTTAGATAGAGCAGTGGAAATCTATTTGGTCTCCTCCACTGATTACACAATCTGGATGATGTTTCTGGTGGTCTACTGATGTCATTTCAAAGAGGGCAAAGAGGGCTGTTCAGAAATGAATGACCATACGAGCAATAGTCTTATCGTATGATTATGTATTCTTAGTGTCTGATTTGTGTTTTATGACTGTGTAATCCAGGCAGATCTGGACTCAAGCTAGTGAAATATTTTTGAAAGTCTTCTGTAAAGCTCCAAAAGTGTATTAAGTTAGTGCATTATTAAATTAAATCCACAGAAGCATTATTGTTCTTGTGAAATSTTTTTTATTAAAAAGAAGTTTCATTGACTGATATTTATTTTGACCAACAAGAGTATTAGCTTATAGAATAAAATCATGTTGTGGTTAATTGTTTGATCCAGAAAGAAGCTCTTAAAGGTCATGTTTGCTGTTGAGATCCTTTTCCTTTGTGCCCAGAGGAAATGTCAACCCAGGTATGGCTGTGGCAATCTGTTGGGGGAACTTGTAGTTTAAAGGCTGATAAAGTTTCTACCACCACTGTTACCCTGAAATTCAGACACAGAAAAACTTCACCAGTTATTTTGAGTTGTTTTCTAGTTGTATTATTTGCCTATAGCAGCATAGACCTGTCAGGACTGACAAATACAGTTGGTTGAAAATTTAAAATAGTTTTAATCAGAACTATTTCCATTAGCAAATGATGCATTGAGAAACTATTTCATGATTTTCTAGTGATTCTAGTTAACGGTTCAAATGTTTTCATCTCAATTTTTTCTCAGATTGTTATTTTCAGAAAAAAAATGCAACTGCATTTAAAATGAAATTTATTTTTTAAATTTGGATTTACTRCTGTTGGATTTGTATTTGATGATCAGTCAATAATTTGTGTAATACACTTTTACCTTATATTTTTCAAGTCATCAGAGGCAGCTGCTACYTGAATGATTGAAACATTTTGTCTAATTTTCTGGGTCGGACTGTCCCCTACTTGTATTGTAATGAAAGTTTGACACGTTAACACCTTGATTTAAAAAAAAAAAAAGTGGTAACTTGACATGTTATTAGAGAACTAGGCATTTTCAGTGCCATTCTGTTAGCTGGAGCTGGTTTCTTGTTACTGAAAACCTCTGATCCGCTAATTAGTGAAACAAGTGCTTATCTTCTTTTCCAGATCAAAGTGTTACCTGCTGCTTCTCTTGTTGTGGCACAGTTTGCTATATTGACACTTTGATCTAGAAAATAAGATGAGGTGTTGTAATCTGTAGTATGTAGCAGCTGTTAATATAAAAATTACAGAATGGTGAAAGTTGTATGTCATAATGTTCCACAATGTGACCTAATCTGCCATGCACTACATACTGGGRTTATTGACATGGTAGGTAAAATGTGGAAGTGGGAAACAGTGTAAACTAGAAATGTTTTCAATGTTTTAAAAACATTTTTGCAGCAACATTTTAATCTTTAGAATTAATTCTTTCAATTCCAATTTTTGGAGTGCATCTCCGCCCAATCTCCTGCTGCACCAAGAAAACCCCCAGCYTCTTACTGACAAGCTAGCACAGAAACAAGCTGTCATCAGAAACATGTCCCTAATGTGAGGCAATTCTTAGCTGGCCATTTGCAGCTAGATTCCGTTTCAGTCCCCAGATAATGCAGGAATGAARGAGTGTGAAGATACTGTATTGCCATCTCTCTCCATCCTACTGCTTTACTGTGTGTAAACCATTGAGTCCATAAAGTGCAGAAATAACCTTTGAGACTCTGTGCACTTCTTATCCAGGCTCTGTCTAATCCATAGGAATATCCTGGATCAGTGGAAGGAAAGCTGTTTATAGCAACCATTCCCAGGTTAAGGAATACTCACACATTAACAAGTGCCCTCAAATAAACTGGTCTGAGTGTCAGTCCTAACTGGGCTGAATTATAATTCCACAAAGAAGAAACAGAACTTCTWTAAAAAAAATACCCAAGAAAGTTATGTTTTAGAAAACATAAAATACATGGACAAATGAAAATTGCCTGAATTCAAAATAAGTTGGCCCTTTGAACGGAAATTAGAACAAACAATAGTGTAACGACTGAAGTGAGAACAAGGAAAGAGGAAATGTGCTGTTCTTCAGAGAGTGAGTGTAGAGATCAAGGGTAATCCGGATTAGGTCTGAAACTMTATGGGGCTCTTTTTTCTCTCAGCATTGGGTAATAATGGTGATGTCAGCTGTAAGGACAGGAGTTCAGAAAAGTGCAAGTATGGAAATGGAATACAGCATCGTTGCTCAGGAGGTTGTTATGCTCAAACTGGGTCGTGAGATGGTCTGAACTGGCATCTGACATTGCATGAACTGTAGTGAAGATCTAATAAATCCTATGAAGCTGTGGATAGCATAGTATGACGGGGAGTTAGCAGAGGCCATCTCTGTATTTAGAATGGGAAAAAAAAAAAGTCATCTTCCTAATTGTAGACTCAGTCTTTATTGTGAAGCTTCAAAGTAAATCTGGAAGGAAAATATATTTAAAAACCGGATCCGTTAACAGTGGGTTGAATTATGATTTTCACCCAAGCAAGGTCATACAAGAAATTGTCTTTATTCTTTTAGGCAAGTATATTAGCTATATGTACAATGACAAATAAAGCTTCTGATATGGTGCCACATGAAAAAGAATTAATTATAAAGGGTTATGCATATGCCATTATTTTACAAGCAGACACAAGGTTCATCTAAGTAATGGTGCTTGCTTTAATTGTATTCACATGGGATTTGTCATTTGGAAGGGCGAGTGGATTTAACCTATGTCTATGTGCAAAATAACATGTACCCATGAAGAAGAGACTAACCAAAAGCAAGTAAGAAACTAGTTATCAGGGGGTAAAAACAAATATTTTAGAAAGGAGAAGTGCTAAATCCAAKGATTTTACTGATGGAATTTTCTCACCAACTGGTGATGTTAATGTTCTAGTTGAGAACCTTGGCTTGAAGATCAGCAGTGTAGTGGTGGAACTGATTGATGACACAGAGCTAGGAGGTTTTAGCCACACAAATTAAGTCCAAAGTATCTTGCAGAAAGACTGGAATACCATGAAGTACTGGAAAAATAAAAGCAGAGGCGTGATATTCAATGGTAACAAATACAAGGTCACACATTTAAATATAAGTAAGTAAAAGTACTGTGAGCTGGGTAGTTTTAGCAGACAGAAAAAGGGACAGATACTGAAAGATGACTGGGGGCAGAAGAGATGTGAAAAATGTACCTCAAAACAACGATAAGAAGTTTCCACTGGAGATAAGGATGTTGTGCTACCAGCGCACCAGTCAGATTTTCAGATTGATCAAGAGAATGGAGTGGCCACTTATTGAAAGTTAACAGAAAAGGTAATGTTTATTTAACCTACTTAAGGATAGAATAGGTGGTRTCTATAAATGCATAAATAGTAAAAAATAACAGTAAGAGAATGTGTTATGCTTGTTTATTCTAAGTCATTGAATATTTTTCCTTCTGTTGGCTATTTAAAAGCGTTGTAAAAGTCATCTCCTGTAAGGAGCCTGCCAGGATTGGGTATTGTGTGTTCATACCTCCTTGGATTTAATTGAGGTGAGGATACTTATATGTGACTCTGGAGTAATTACGAAGGGACGAATGCCAGTTTGCCCTCTGTTTTTCTTTCCTTAAGTCTTATATTTTCCCAGTCTATGGGACTATTAAACACATAGTGTTGTATGTTTAAATATTTCGAAGCAAAAATCACAGCAAATAGATCAATAATGAGATTTCTTATTCAAGATCTAGCTAATTTAACTTTGATGTGTAGAGACTAGCCTTTGTGGAAAGAGGAATACTGTTGCCAAAAAAAAAAAAAAAAAAAAGGAGAGGGGGAGGAACATAGAAATAAGGGGGAAGACGTTAGAACTTGTGGTCTAAACATAATTGTGAGAAAGAGACCACCACATTGAAATGATAGAATACTCTTTCAGGGTTAAACAGGAGCTTCACCTATGGTGACCCATATCCCAAAGGATTGACTGCCCACTGAGCTCTCTGTTTTAGAGAAAACTACTACCAGAGCAACCTGAGTGTAATTCTTTTTTTTCTTATTGTTGCACATKATTTCCCCTACACTCCACAAAAACTGAATTAAACCTGATGCATTTTTGTGAAAAGTTCTGATTTCTACATCCTGAAATATTCCAAAGAAATAATATTTTGTCAAAAAGTTCCCAAACAGCTATTGTTATTACTAGAGGTGAGCTCATTTAGGATTATTGCCATGTGCACTATGGATGAATTTCAATATACATTATAGTAGTCTTCCAACTGTTTTGTAATAGTACAGGCACTGTTATTTTATTTAGCAGTTTAACTTTATGATGGACAAAGTTCTGCTTTCGTTCTAGCAAAGGAAGTCATCTTTCAGTTGTGGGGCTGTTTGAGTCATATCTGCACTTATAAGTGGTCAGGATCCTTTCTGTTTTATGGTTGCATATTGTGCACCTAAATTCCTATTTTTGGTGGTTTCACACAGTTCTCCCTTACCTGCAGCTACTCAGGAGACCAACGAATGCTTCCTTTTTTATATTTTTTTTCCCCTTGGGCTTTTTGTAGCTGGTTGGTTGGTTGGTTGGTTGGTTTGTATTTTAATCCAAAGCACCTGATTTTACTGTCATTTTCACTGGCATAAATCAGCTGCCAATTCTGTCAAATCAGTGCAGTTTTCCCTACAAAAAAAAAATGCATAAATGAGAGTCTCTAGTGCCTTATGACTTTTGTCCTGAAAAGCAAGTGGAACATTAGGTGTATTTTTTTATGATAGTTCTCCAAAGAGACCAGCCGTTAATCTCCCCGTGAGTAGGTGTGTCTGCTGCAAACATTTCCTTCCAGTCTACCATTTCAATCACACTTCACAGTACACTGAAAATTGGCAAGGATGTTAATTACTGGCCTCTAGAACAAGCCACCTACTTTGATTCAAGCATGTTTTTCCAATTTTTAAGAATGTTGTTTCACCTACAGTACAGTGTAATTATRGAAAATAGCTTGGTTTGGCTAAGATTCTTGTGTTCTGTGAGTTCTGCTTGCGAGGCAGCAAGCAGCATCAGGCGAGCGGCTCACCTGCACTGGATTTTAACCTCTTGCTGACAGGAGTTAGGGCTTGCCAGCTGCAAGTACATTGTTTTCAGTTTGAGAAAGTTAAACCACTGTCACTTGAAGGTTAAACATTAACGCGTTTTACTTTTCAAGCTCAATATACTACGACAGTTTGTTTTTATTCTCAAAGGAAATTGCTGTTACAGAAATCTTACAAATGTGCTAAAAGAGGAATTATGGTGCTGGGTCTAGCACCCCAATAATGCGAAGCCCTGGCCACAACTTGATACACTGAGCTGTACAATGCGGACTTGGACATGACTGATCAACCAGCAGGATAAATAGCTCATAGATGACTGGGAGTTGACGATAAACAGYGAAACACCTGTCTGAAAGACTTACACTCTTAATAGGCAAACAGGAAACAAAAGCAAGTGTTGAGCCCTGTTTTAGGCGAGAGATTTTGAGGCACAGAGAGGGAGTTGTTCATGAGTATATAGCAAGTCTGGCAGAGCCAGGAGCTGAACTCTGTGCCTTTCATTTCATGGGTTCCCAGCCCATATAACAAGCTTTTAGCCTTTTACCAAGAAACTTTTCTGCAGCACTATCCTGAAGATTTGGCAGAATTCACAGTTGGCGCTTCTCACACATGTAGCTCTTGGTTTGGGTCTCTACAACTTGTAACACTAATAACTTACACCATGAATTACAGACACTGAAATGGTATAGAAACTCAGGCTTGTGTGTCAGAGAATTGCTCGGTCTTATTTTTTGTAACAGCAATTATTTATTCTCTAATTATAAAATAATTAATATGGCAACTTCAGCCTAAATGAAATGCTGCAGTGCTATTGAAATGGAACACTTTAAAATGAGTGATGATTAAACTATAGAGGCGTACTAAATGTGCATGTTCTCCTACCTGCTGTTGAGCCGTAAGGCCGTGTCAGGGCTGGCTGACCTGCCAGGCGCGTGCGGCAGTCTCCATAGCGGCTGTGAGTCACGGGCCGTTCACGGCGTGCTGGGAGTAAACATCCGGGATGGGGAGATGGCAATACTTTATCAGGGATTCCCTCACACGGATAATGCAGATCCGGGATGAGAGTGCACCCCGCTCCCTGAGCAAGGCAGCGATGCCTGTCTCAGCAGCCCCCGCTGGCTCATTTCCTACCACAGCTCAAGACATGGTTTAACCTGCAGCCTTCAGGCAAGCTGCTGGTAACATCATGTAGCTCCAGGATGTGAGGAGCTGCACAGGAACAGCATRAAAGGCACATGCATACGTGGCCCTAAGTTATGCCAAGGAAAGTGCAGGTTAGATTTTAGGAMAACTTTCTAGACAGAAAGAGGAGTCAAGCATTTGAACAGGCTGCCCGGGGAAGCAGTGAAGTCACCGTCCATGGCAATGCTGAAGCAGCACGTAGATGAGGCGCTTAGGGACGTGGTTTAGTAGGCATGGTGGTGATGGGTTTACAGTTGGACTTGATAATCTTAAAGGTCTTTACCAACCATATGGAAAAAAAAAACTATATGAAGAGCTGCAGGTCAAAAGGCTGCAGCTGAGTGCCTTGATTAGCTGTCTAGYATACACTGGTCAACAGCTTGCCCTAGGATCCTTAAATGTCAAAATCTGAAATATATTTGTTGACAAACACTTGGCTAAACTAAAGAAGAAATCTAACCTTTGCTACTCAAAAAGCTTACTGCACATGTGAGGGAAACCGTGCAAAGCATTATCCTGCTGGAGGAAAACAGAAAATCCAAAAAAAACCCGTTACAATGCTATAAAAGGATTTTTTGTTAGAGTTAAGTAGACAGTATTGCAAAATAGTATTACACTATTAGCATGAATAAAATCAGCATACAGAAGATCTGAATAAATCATTGTCTCTCATTTTGCAGGCAGAATTGATAAACTTGCAACAAGAAAAAGAGGCAGTTCTTCAGCAGTGCAAAAAACTAGAAGAAGAAATCCAGACATTGCGTATTTATTACAGGTAAAGTAATTAATACTAATGTGACTCAGTGACTCATAGGGGAAATTTTCTGTACTGTGTCATGACTGTAAGTGAGGAAATGCCCTTATCAAATAGGTATTTGTTGGAAATGTGACATCAATGAATCAAGGCCTGCGTTTCTGCTTTACTGCTCACCAACCAGCTCTTTGAAATSTAAGTCATTTTCTTATAGCTTAAGTATTCTCTTAGTTTCCTTTAAGGAAAAGGTGCTGTTAGTCAGTTCTCACTTAAAACAAAAGCTGAAAGGCTATGTTATAGCAATAGATTTAATTAAAAACACCAGGACAAAAGGACCAGTTGACATGAGAATTTTTTTCTTCCATGGTTGTTTGAACATACTTAGATTTATCAACATTGATTTTAAAAAAGAATAAAATCTGTAATATTAGAAGACTGCATTTCTTTCCAACCTCCAACGTAACATATAGGTGCTTTTCTTACATTGCTTAACAATAAATAGAATGAGAGAAATAGACATTCTGTCTTTAATTTTGTTGGGATACACTGAACATTTCTATCAATCACTGGATTTTAGTCCCCAAGGAAAATCTCTGTGTTGTCCAGTGAAGGAGTTAGGTTGTTTTATGGAGTGATGTTGGGTAGCAGCTCTCATTTCATCCCGACCTCCCCGATGCAGGAGGATACAGAGCTGCCAGCACGTTTAAGGCAGGAGAACTGGCATCAACACAGCAGAAAGCTGTGAATCTAGGGACTGAATATCTGTGATGAGGRGTGTGGGCTGCAGAGGTAAATAATAAATGCAGTGTGAATGTTATGCTCATTGGAAATAAAGAGAAGTAGTTAGCTTTAACCAAAAAACATTTGCCAGAGCAGAACTGGGTATGTTTTCAGTGTTTCGCCATTTGCGAGTGAAAAATACTCTGGTTTCTAGAGATGTTTGAGTTTCCTTTTCTCATTAAGTTTGTTAAAAACTTGGAAGTAAGTTTCAAAATCAACTTTTGTTCCTAAATCTCAAAGGCATTTATTTAAATCCTATTAATAGTCACTAGAAACCCCAAGCCATTTCTGATTATTACTTTTAATTTGGTCACCGTTCAGTGTAGACATAAGTTATGGTATGATTTGCTAGTCTAGAAAAAAATTGTTATAGTTGCTTTATTACTCACTTAAACAGGATTTGTAGGTTAGTTCAGAAACAGAAATGCAATGTTTGTAGCGATATTTCAGAAACGAATAGTTTGCATGTGTTGGTGYCTGCACACTTCAAGGTGTTTTTCACTGGCTTTTCATGCAGTTGTGTTAAGAGAGTTTATCAAACTTGCTCTGCCATAAAATTTGACAAATTCTACAGTATATAGCAGACAATTTTTTCTTGCAAATGCTTTGAATCTTAGTAATGTCAGTAATAAAGGCTTGTGTGAATCACCACTAGAATGCACCATTTTGTTAAGTTACGGCCTTTACTTTGAACAGGGAAGATTTCACTACAAGTTTGATGAAGGCATTTTGCAAAGTTTATTCCTTAATTGTGTAACTGTATATCTGAATATCTCTAAATATGATTCTATGATAAATATATGTMTGAATATCCCTGGAGGCAACAAGCTTTGCAACAATACTGAGTTATGAAAGTAATATAATAATTCTTAGCATCTCAAATGCTCATTTGGTATCCTGAAATGTTGTATTCTACCTCTCTGACCTTAGAGGATATTTCATTCTAATACACTTCAAAGTGTACCATATATGTATATGTCATCAAAAAGAATCAGAAGGCATCTTTAGGTTAATCTAAAACTTTTTTAGAAGTAAAAATATGGATGACAAGACACCTATATTGATTTTGTAGAGTAAGTTGAAAATGACTACATTTTAATCTCATCCTTGTTGGGGAACATATGCTGGATTAATCAGTCCTCTTTTCTGAAAAAGAAACTTTAAAGCTTAGAGATTCAGATGTATATTGAATATATGGTTTGATTTCTTTTTATTTGGTAGCAGAGGAAGAGGATGGTCACAAACAAGTAATGCTACATTCCAAGTTTCGGATARCTTTATTTTAACATCCTTTAATAAAAGCTATGCTTGATTTGCAATGCTTCCTTATATTTCTAATCATTAAGAGAGGATATAAGCTAAAATTGCATTCTAAACATAGTTTGTTGTTTCTTGCCAGCAGAACATCAAGAGAAGAATTTTGAAGGGGCTTCCTGTTCTTTGCTTTCTGGTTTCTTTGTTGTATTTGAGGTCTAGTGCTTATCTTTAGCCTGGGTTAGAAATAAATTGCATTATTGTGAGGTTTCTTATGAACCTATTCTCATTTCAGTTATAGTTTAACATGTGCTGCATGACCATCTGCAGCCTCTATCATGCAGTAATCTGGCAGAGTAACACACCTTTGAACACATGCCAGAGACAGTTGAAGATAGGAAACTAGGTGAGGAAAGGAATATATGACATCTGTGCGTAACAGGGCACTATATCTGACCAAGTGTGGATTGACCACAATGGTCATGAATGACAGAGTAGAAAGTGCCTTTCTTGGGGTAGCCCAAATGACTGGCACCCTGCTCTTTATTCGTACACACACACTACTTTAGGAATGCTCGTGTGAATTTCTGCTACTACTTGCCGCACAGTGCTAACGTAGAGTAAGTGCTAAGAGAGGTTTGCAGACAGTCTGTTAGGGTGTATAAGAAAAGGTTAAGTGGCACTTTGGTGCCTCGATCCAAGTGACTTAGCTAGGATGAGTTACTGCTCAAGGCTGCCTTAACCTGGAGTTACTTGTCTTTTGGACTCAGAGGCGCCCAGCCCACCCCACCACGAYGTACTCCTCATGTGAGCTGCAGAGCTGCAGTGGACATTGCAGCACCCAAGGCAGATGCTTTCCCTGCCTGCTGGTCTCTCCTCCCTGTTCSTTTCTCACAGTGTCACCTCTGTGGTACCTCTGCCAATATCTCAATGGCTTAGCAATTTGGACTCCATTTGGTGCGTTTTCCTGCTTCAGCTTTTAGGTTTGAGGCCTCAATAAAAGCATGTTCTCATGCTTTTCTTGTTTGTTTCCTTGTTTTAACTGAGATTTCTATGTTATTTAATGTAGGAAGAAGAGATTTAGGAAAAAGACAATTCTGGAAGCTGACGTTAAAGTGTGTCAGGAAAACATACAGGCCTGCCTTCATGTGCAACTACATTTCAAGGGTTTGGGCGTAAACATAATGACTACACATGGATTCACTATTTTTGAATGCATACATATGCACATAGTAACATCAGAATGAATATTTTTATATGGATTTTTCTCTAACATGGGTAAAAGTAAGAAAAAAATGAATATTATTTTATTACTAACCAAAAAATCAATCAGGGAGAAGGTATTTTGCTCCAGAGTATCTGTGTGTATGAAGATGCAACTATTGAAAAAGAAAAGAATCAAAAGAATCAAAAAAATTCTTTTTCTTGTAATTTCCTCAAATGAAAGACACATAAGCACAGGGACAAACCCTATTTCCCTTTTAATTGCAGAACTAAATCACTCTATAACAGGAGAAATAGATGGGGAAAAATGCCTGGCAAGGTAATATTTGCCATCCAGGGAAAAAGGCTGTATTTTATTMATGGTGTGCATACAATGGTACATATTAATTCCATCTCCATATGAAGAAGAACTTCTTTCCTGTGAGGGTGACAGAGCCCTGGAACAGGCTGCCCAGAGAGGTGGTGGAGTCTGCTTAACTGGAGATCTTCCMAACYCGCCTGSATGCCACCCTGTGCCCYGTGCTCYAGGGGTCCCTGCTGGAGCAGGGGGGTTGGACTAGAAGATCTCTAGAGGTCCCTTCCAACCTCAACTACTCCGTGATTCTGTGTTATTTAATTTACTTACATTTTACTTCCATTTTATAGTTTCATGGTCCATATTATGCATATTATGGATTGTAATATTTGGAACTGATACCCTTTCAGCTATGCTCCATGGATTCTATAAACTAAGTTTTTGTCTGTCTTTTGTAATTCTAAAAAAAGCAGGTACCACCAAAATTATATTTCTTAGTCTATTTTCTTTGTACACAGGTTTGGATATGCAAGAAATTATGATTTATCCTTTTTTTTTTTTTTACATGCCTTCCACCTGTTTGTTTTTGGAACTGGCTACTGGCATTAGTTGATATATTTTTCTTTTCTTTTGATCAGACTGGTTGACAACATAGTTCCTGTGAGGAACGTGGATGTTTCAGAGAATTTTAGTCAACTCCTGGGAGCCAGGAGAGCCAACACCCTAGTCAGGAAAGTCCCCTGGGATTCAGAATCTGCAGGCTCAGGTTTCCCTGTTATTGTGCCCCTTTCCAGCGAGTGCCGCAGCCACCAGCATCGGCATTCTGGGCTGTGGTTGTACATGCCTTCTCCCACTGCAACCCCCACTCTGTTCCTTCCTTTTGTCTGCTTCCTGCTGGCCCTATCCCAGCTCCCTGCAGTGTTACAGAGACAAAAGTCCAGGTTTTGGGGTCTATTCCATGAACTGGATCAAGCAGCAGAGGAGGATAAAAAGATCAGTTAACTGTTAAAGCAGCTGCATAAGGCTATGCTCGGGCTGTTATATGCCTCAGTGCCTAGGTGTAGAYGAGCATCACTCTGCCTTGTTGTCCTTACATATTTTACTCTTTAATAGACTTATTATTCTCACCCATATTCCTCCACCCTGTACCCAGACTTCATGTCCTTTAGCCTGGAATCAATCACTGTCCCTGCTGCTGTAGTTGAATTGCTGGAGAGACTGCATGTATAAAACAGTGGATAGGGAACTTCCTTGGGATTATGGCAGACCAGATTCTCATCCATACTCTAAATAATATTTGACTGTTTCCACAGAAGGGAAATGATAGAGAGAGGTCCTAGCCCTTAAAATGCTCTCTGAGCTTTCTCTCTCTCTTATTAGCTTAGAGAAGGGAAAAAAAAAAAAAAAGTGTGTGTGTGTATATATATATATATAAATAGAGAGAGAGAGAGGATTTTTAAGATTTCTCTTTTTGTCCTGATACAAGTTTGAAGATTTCCCAGTCCAACTGGGGAAAGAGTTTTCTGCCTAACGTTTCCAGGAGCTTATTGGCCTTAGAGGTGCCTTACCAACAGGGAACATGAAGCAGCAGGGCTGAGCAAGAACATGGGCAGCCTGAAAACACACAGACATGCTCCACATGTTCTAATGTAACCTGCCTCTCACTGCTTCTGTTGGTGGTTGGGTTAAATTAAAGCTCAGCACACTCAAGTTTGTAAGGATCAACCTGTCATTTGCTGTCCCAAGAAGACTAGAGCTAGAAGCCCTCCACAAGTGATTTTACTGTATTTCATTGGACTTGAGCAAGGACTCCTTCCTATTTGCCACTTTGAGGTAATTTGAACTAAAAGAATTTGAACTAAAAGAATTGTCAGGCAATCCAGATGAGTTTCTGCTCTTCTCTAAGAACAGGGATTTGCATGACAGAAAGGAATTCATTGCAATTTGATGCTGATACGGTCCCCTGACTCTGTCTATATGGTCCTGCTAACTTTCTGTTAACAGTTCTTGATTTAGGACTATTCTTTTCCTCTCAGGTTTTGCCTTAATGCTATGTGGGTTTATGTGAGGAGTTTCTTGGTTTCTAAGTGAGTTGAATTGTCTAAGTGTAATTTTCTTCTAAGCTTTTGGGAATAAGAACATTATAGTTTCTAGGAATTGTTCTTTAAATTTATTAAAGCCTAATAGAATGGAAATATTGAAAGGAAAATTTAAAGTCTCAAGAACAGTCAACTGACTGCTACCAGTAGTTGATTACTAATACAAACTATATTATTCCTATAGAAATTAGGATATTTAGAATAGTGGAGTTAATATCTATTGGCTATAATGTAAGAATACTTGAAAGACACATTGGAAAAGTTATAAAGCGCATATGCAGCATTATGAAGTCTGTTATCTGGTAGAGCAGTATGTGAACAGGTGCTAAATATTCTGACTCTGCAACTGAAGAGCTGGATAAACACAGAGGAATTGCCTCACTTACCTGTGCTTCAGCTGCCTTGTTTGTATAAACGGAATAACAACTTTTACTGCTTTCTGCAGCACCCTTAGGGTTCATTCTATGAACAACGAATGTGCTGGTACTCTTACTTAATGAACAGGGAAGGAAAACAGATACATTATAAGCAGAAGCATTCTCTATAGCAAGTTAAAGACATACACAAAAAACCAGTGCGTATAAAAGATTTGTTCGAAAGACAAATTTTCTCATGTAAATTTTAACAGAAAACCTGCTCGGAAGCTTCCATCTTTTCCTTTCTTTTAACTTGGGTTATCTTGGTGACACAGGTTTGAGCACACCCACCTGCAAATGTTTTCATGAGCAGCACAAAAGTGGTAGTGAACTGTGACACGGGAGCAGGAATAAGCACTGGGAAGTGRGAGAGTAGAAAAGACTAAAGGATATTTAAATAAAATTTAAAGGACGTTTATAATATTGTCATACCTGTAATATRCAGCCTGAAAAATCTTGATCTACTGAGTCCAAAGAGGAGGATATAGGCTATGTTTTGACTGTTCAGTAGCCTGAACACTCTTCCTTGCTATTACAGTGGATGAACTTAATTTTTTGGCTCCTATAGGTTTGAGTGCCTGTTTAGGGATCAGCAAGGACTTTTTCTCACCCTGCCTATTGGCCTGATAAAGGCTCTGCTCCTTTCACATTCTGGACACTGCTAGTTAGCTGGTCATCACAAAATGAACTTGAGGAGGCCAGGTTGTGTCAAGAATCAGAGTAGGAAGCAATTGTGGCAATTTTGCAAAATTTATTTAAGTACTCACATGTAAGGAACTGCTCTGTTTTCAATGTAAATTTGTATTCAGTACTGGCAAGACTAGACTAGTATGTGCAAACAGTATCTGTCCAACAGCCATTAGACTAAACTGTAAATATGCTAGTTTATTTGGGATTTGTTTGCTTGTCTTCTGCATCTTGCTATAAAAGAAAGTAGAAAAGTAGTGGAAAAAAAAAAGAGAGAGTGCATATTTGTCTTTTGTATTATTCATTTGTAGTGTTTTTATTTTGTAAATATTCCTGGTGCTGGCAACAGGAAAAAATATTTATTTCATTTAACTATCCTTTAAAAATAGGAAGAAGTAGAGATAAAGTGGAAATAGGGTAGAAATAAAGTGAAGACACAGTTGGATGTTACTGTTACAAGATAGGAGATGACAATGGTTTCATTTAGCTTGTCTATTGGTAACTGTATTGTCATTAAACATAATGATGTGCCAGGTGATAATGACAGCCTTGTCAGATCTCCAGGTTTAATAAACTGGGGGTTCTCCACTTTTGAATTGTGTCTCAGAGCTGCTGTTTCTATGGGTTGTTTTTCACTTTTGGAAAGGSTTTGGAGTCAGAGGAAAGTGCAGTTTAGAGCACATTTGTTCTGTCCCAAGCTCTTTAGACAGATGGCTGCTAGCACTCTGAAATGATTAAAATATGTTTCAAGCAAGATCAGTCTGTGGGCTTGGGGACCCAACCTTTCGCTAGTCAATAAAGGGTCCTGAGTTGTTGAAAATGAAATCTTTAAAAGCCAATAAGGCTGCTGGTTTTCTCTGAGCTGTTTCTTTGGATTTGCTGTTATGGATTGGATTTGGGCCAATATCTATCTGATAATTTAAGGCTTTAAAAATATCTGTACGCAAGAGATCTCCCAACAGATCTGTCAGTTGGCCAGAATTTGGGCCTGTGGCTAAAATTTTTAGTCTCCGATAGATAATTGCAGGCAGTTGAATTTGCATTAGCAAGCTAAAAAGGGACTTGCAAGCACAGCTTTGGAAAGCCAGTCACTCGCTGATCATTTTGACGTGTTTTATTTTATTTTTAAAACCTTATTGGATACCTAGAAAGCATCTCCAGAAATATCTCCAGAACACTTTCTCTATACCATACCCCAAATGCTGGCTTACTTGCAACCTTTCCAGATCTTCTAGAAAGCAATAATATTACTATTTACAGCACTCCCAAATGTTGTCAGTGTTTGCCAAATATGAATATGCCATAATAGAGTTTGGTGTTACAGCACAGTTGGGTTTTATTCTCTCATCTCCCCCAGGCAGAGATAGCAACTAGAGGTCTTGTACAAATGCAAAGTGTCTGTAAGGTCTGCACCACAGTGAGGGCGGTAGCAATAAATATCTGTTTAATACAATACCAACAAACYCAAGCCTTCTGATTCATTTTCTTCTTCTGACAGAGGTGCTACAAAGACTGCTCTCACAATTTGCAAACTTCTGAACTTAAAATGTTCTTGCCTCAAAGACTTTCCACACAAGTCATAAAATCTGAAGATATGTTTATTCGCCCAGTCTCTCAAAGATCCCTCAAGATTTAGCCCATTGCCTGCTAAAAGAGAATATATTTTAAACAAACATCAGAGTTTTGACATACGCCAACAGAAGCAAAGAAAGTTATAGTGATCCCATTAGCCAGTGTGATCCCATTAGCTGAATTGTTCAGCTTGTCTCCTTTCATCCCGGGATAGTTCTCACATTCCATTTSTCAGTCCCTGACGGGGCAGGCGGGGAGCTCTCCCCCTGCACACCATAGTTACTGGGGGAATGTCATACTCCATTTCTCTTTCYCATCATCTCCTGAAACTCTTTCTCTGTGCTTCACTTTTAACAGTGAATGAAGTGAATTTTAATGGCCACAAACAAAGACAAGATGTTACTCTGTGCAGATAAATATGCATCAAATTGTGGATTCTTCAGCCAAAGTGTTTAGGCAAGAGATTTTTTTTCTTTTCATTTGCTGTATAGTATCTCTTTTTTGTGTCCCAAAGCTTTGGTGCCATTTCAACAGTTCTGTCATCCACTCCACCCTGACAAATGACTCTTGAATTAAGTCATATTCTCCCTGAAAAACATATATCTTTAGGCGTACGTTTTCAAGCACTGTTCTTCAGATTCTTTTAAACTGGTTTTATTTGTTGGTTTTTTTTTTTTTTTTAATGATGGCAGAGCTAACAATTCAAGTAATTTTCTCCAGAATAGGTCACACAAAACATCTACCTTAAAAACTTACTACATAGGAAATCTGTGTCATTCTGTCAGTATGGAACCATTTCTGGAGTTCCTTATGAGCAGATAATTTCTCTTGGACTTGGGGGTTCTCCCACTGATCTGCGTCCTCTGAAATTGTCTTGTGGCTTTATCTCTGTTACTATTTGAGGCTGCTTGTGTAAGATTTAAGGATATAACCTAATAAGTTAAGTTAGTTAAATTTAACCCTAATTAGTTAAAACTTCAAAGGAGGGAGATAGGCATTTTATCAAGGTGTCGTTATTTTAAGGCTTGATAGTTCGTAAAGAATTAACTCTAAGGAAGCTCTAAAAACATATTCCCAATGTCCTTGGGGTGGACAATTAATTTCTCTCCTCAGAGAGAATTATGTCTCATGTCCTATGAGGTACCAGATTTCATATTATTCACCTTTTGTTCTGCTTCAGGAGAACACACAGATCCTTTTATCAGGCAAGCAAGAATCCTACATAGCTTATGTCATTTCTTTTTTGGGCAACTTTTCTGAGCTGCACAGAAGCTCAATTTCTGAAAATATCACCTAATAAGAAACTGTCATAGGATATTCTGTCTGCTAAGGTCTGAGGTTTCCAGAGAACCAAGCAGGAGCTCAAGAATGACATGGGTCTGGAGATGTGGATGATTTTTACATGCTGGTGAGGTGATTTGGGGCCCTTGCTTTGAGTATTTGATTTATCATTGTTTTCATCTGGAAATATTAGTCCCTGACACTTCCAAATATCAAGTCTTAAAGGTTTCTATTTGGGGAGTAAAAATGAAGGGCCTCTTTTGGAATGTTTTTCCTTCGCCTCTTGATTCCCCTAGCTGTAAAATGTGAATAGTGCTACTCATACATTTTTGGAAAATACATTGATTTAAGTTTTCTTTATTAGATTCTGCTACATGTTAAGTGGGGARAGCCTAAATATATCACAGTAGCTATTGTATTGCAGCAGTCCTTTTGAAATGAAAGTACAGAACTGCCTTTTCCAGACAAGTAATATACTGTGAGTGCCCCCTTAATACATTTAATGTTTAATGACCAACTGTTTCTCCTGTTTCCTCTAAATTACTGTAAAGTTACTATTCCAAGGAGAGAAAGTAGCTTTTTATTCTGGAGAATACTGTGGCATTCATCGCTTCAAGGGAGAATGCTATCTGAAAGAGTTCATAATATTTCCTTTGCTAAAAGGCAGCAAGTATTTGGAACCCTTTGAAATAGGGATAATGCTGTAAGAGGGAAAAAGAATACCTGCTTTCTAGGTTGGTGAGTCCAGATAGTGTATTAGTTCAGGTCAGGGGGTTTCTTTTAGTCCATTCAATAAATTCAATAAATATAGAACTCCATTGCAGAAATGTTGCAGTGCTCCTTCTGTTTATAACAGCACAACTCCTTACGACGGAGGAGGGAGGGAACTGGTTTAGCGAAGGAGGTGTTGAGCCTGATTACATTGATGAGGTGAATGTGGATATCCATTTAGCATGGGATGGCTAGATGGGAACAGAGAAACATGTAAAATCAATAGCTTGCTACAGATTTAGACTTGCAAAAACAGGTAAATTGCTTGTGAGTTTACAGAACCCAAGCTTAAGACTTAAAGAGAGAAATGCCTTTAAAAAATTCAAAAAGGTATAATAAAATTTCTTCTGAAGATTATTCTGAAGGCAGGTTACAAAGTGTAGAACACAAATGATTTTTACTCACTCCACTATTGCTTCAATAATTGACTTTAATACTGTTGACATTATTTGTGGATTGTATGCCAGCAATTTAGACAATAGATTGTATCAGGTGCTAATGGATSAAACATAATTACTCTGGATGAATTTTACACAGTTTAACAAAATTGTTTCAATTATTTATTCACTGTAAAAGCAAACTTTGGCTAAAGGTGAAGATGCTARGCTTTCTCCTCTAGGGGCATTGCATGCTTTTCTGAGTCATATTATTTTTTTCATTGCAACCTTTCCTCTATAGCAGCTTCTAGTGCAAGTTATTACAATTCGTTTTGCATAAGTTAGGTCATATGAAGTTCAGCTGTAGGTGGGGCCACTGTAGTAGATTGGGGGACAGTCTTAATAGATCCGTTTCATTAATTAAGTCATGCATTTTTTTATTAACAAAACCTGTATGTCAGGTTTAGCCAGCTGGGAGCCGTTCTCATGGTTGTTATCTTTGTCAGAAGGAATATTGTGAAAATAAGGAATTACTGTACATGCTTTAACTCCTGATTAAACAGAGGAATGATATCCGTTCACCACTGTCCATGAAACAATAACTTAGGGGCATATCATAAGCTTGATTCATACAGTATGATCTGTGCATTTCTCAGTAAGGAAACTCTGTACATCACACTCAAAATTTACCCCGAAGCGTTTGTATCATACTTATACCATGGTTACTGAGGTAAGGGAGCTTAAGCACAAAATTTCAAGTATCTAGCTCGCTCATGTCTTGCTTTTGCTCTTGAACTTTTCTTTCTCTTTTTTTTTTTTATATAAAGCAATATTTTTTGGTATTCTTTCTCTTCTTTCTTTTCCCAGAAATCAGGAGGAAAGGTATTTAATTGTACTAGACACAGAAAAGAACAGGATACACTGGTAACTACAGCCTATAGTTTCTTGATACAAATAAATTCAAGACATTCTTTACTAGGCTGAGAAACTTTCCTCTTGAGAAAAGGAGAAGCGTGCTAATGATGTCCATAGTCATTGAAGGTTGAAACGGGGTGAGGGCAGCGCTCACCAGGGAGGAARGTGAAGTGCCACGAATTTGTCCCTTATGCAAAGGATTGGGAAGAAGGATGGGGGAACATTGCTGTCCTCTGATCATATTTTCTGATCTTTTTTGCATTTACTTCTTASATATACAGGATTTKAATTTTATCCAGGCTCATCTAACCTTGGATTCTGATGGTTTCAATAATATTCTGTAACAGGGATAATAGAGAGGCTGAAGTACTTACTYTCATTTAGTTTCTCTTCCCTATGGTTTTTATCCAAGAGAGTCATATGTCAACCTATTGTGCTTCTTCCACCTCAGTTTTGGAATAGAATGTAGTAATAGAATGAGGAATATCATGATGTAGGAATTCAGTTTTTCTTCTTAAGCAATGTTACTGCCCCTATCAGAGGAAATTAAAGTGTTGGTTCAACGTGTATATGTATAGCAGGTAGCACTCATACTGGAAAAAAAAAAAGTAGAAGAATTAAACACTTCACTGTTGGCTAGATTTCACAAGAGTTCCCATATTCATTCAATTTCCTTGTCAAGTTCTGAGAAAATAATTACTTCTTTGGTTCAGTGCAACCAATGCACTTCCTGCTACAGTATTTCACTTTTACCTACTGCTTATGGAGAAACGATATCCCAACAAAAGAAAAAGAAAAAAAAAAAATGCTCTTTTTCATGAGAATTCCTGCGTCATTAAGTTAATACCACTCTTTTCCTATTTCCTCAGACTACTTTAAAGTGCATGACAATATCATTCATTGTTTTTCACTACTCATGAGGGTACAGGAAGAAAGAGGTGATAGGTGGTGATTTAAATTTTAGGATACAAACCTTATTTCAGCATCTGTTTTGATCTTCCTTCCAACCCTTACACCTTAGAGCTCTCTCTCTCCTCTGTTTTTYCTCAAGCAATGGCTACTCTAATCGTTCACCTTCCAAGACATATGTGAATCATGCGATTCAGCTTGCGGTCAGTGTGCCCTATCCAGCTAATGGTTACTTGCATCTGAGAGGAAGCAAAGGATAACTTTTTGGGTAACAAAGCTTCCGGACCAATTCTAGGTGAGGAAAGCACCAGGAGGCTGCAAACCGCGTACGCCTCTTGGTAGTCATGGCTGCTGACACTGTAGTGGGGAGAAGGAAACTGTAGTATTAGCTCGATAAGACTCCCAAACCTGGATCCGTCTGCTGAGGACAGGCATGCTGATGTGTGCTGCCAACCCGCTTGTGGAGTGAATCAGCTCTTTGGTATCTTCCCGTGAATAATAATCTGCATTGAGACCCAAACGAAGATGGAGGCCTCACATTTCCACATGTCCTACACATACAAAATGAGAAGCAATCCTGAGCCCCAAAAGCTTAGAATTTAAAGAAAGAAGGAAAAAAAAAAAAAGTGAGGGAAAGGCACTTCACTCCCAGGTTCAGTGTGGCAGGCTGCGGTTTGCATGTCGTGACGTGCTCTGTACCACACCGAAGATGGGAGACAGAATGGGGAATTTAAGACAGAACTCTGATCCCCACTCCACTAAATCATTCCCCCAGCATGTGCCCTGTTTCATGCAAGCAGAATGGCCCAGACAAGTCTGCCCAGTTGCTTCAGTAAGCACTGGTACAATGGGGAAGCAGACTTCCCCCATATTAAATTTCCCAGGCGTTCCCTTTATCATTTAAGCTGTCATTTTAACTGCGTTGTTTCATAGCTCTTAACTGTCCAAGGGGCTGTATGATTTATATGAATAAGGGTTTGGCGGCAGCAGCTACGTAAGACATGGCGTATTGAGTAGGGCTACATTGCTGTTGTGTCATTTACTAGTCTTCAAAGAGGTGACTTGCAAAGGGTGTATCTGCATCAATAGTCCTAAGACTGACACGTTGTGTAGAAGAAACCACGATAACTTTAAAGTAGACATTGAAGACATCTATACCGGTCTGGATGAGGGCTCTTAGACTGTCACGTGCAGCCCTGGTGACTCATCAACAATTTGGAGTGGTACATGTGGACCCATGTGCTAGGCACACTCACCTAGAATTTGACCATCTACCTCACTTCTTGGCCCACAGGACATCTGCTTTGACTATAATCAGATTTGCTTAATATCTCCCAGTAACCCCTGAGGCAAAAAAATGGTCAAAAATGTTCAAATGCTTTCTGCTTTATTTTTCAGGAGCAGCGGGAAATATTTAAAAAAAAAAAAGTATAAACCATCCTAAATAAACCATCATCCAAGGATTTTTAACCATTTGAATCACTAGCCAAAAAGGGAATGCTAAGAGTGGCACATGACTCTCCAAGTCAGCTATACAGATAGTTTGTAGCTTAAGACTTTTCAGCTCATCCATGAGATCATCCTTCTCTCAAATTCCATATGTATTTGGTTATTCTATCTTTGAAACACGTTTCCATTCTTTATATATCTCTTAATTGCATTCTCCTGGAGACATTCTTCTCTTCCATCTACTCAGCTGGATGTTTCTGGCCATGCTAGAAAGCAGGACTGGCTTCCAGCCTAGTATCCAAGACAGATTCATCTCTCTCCCCTCGTTCAGTGGGAGATTTAATYACAATAGCAAATCAGGACAGCCATAAAATCCATGATCATGTCTGATTTATAAGGATAACATTCTATTAAATAAAAGATATTTTCTGAGATATTAGCAACAATCTTTCTTTGGCTGGTCATCATTCCTGGATGGTGCCACGTGCTTTAATGCTTGCTTGATTTGTATGCCTTCATAAATATATTTTTAATGTTATGTTCATCACAAAAAAAATACTATTGCTTTAAGAACTCCTGGCTGTCCTGTTTGTCTATCTTTATTCGTAACTGGAAATTATTTTTCCAGTCTTTATTTTTGAAATCTATCGAATGACATCAAAAACACTAAAGTGGTCATTTAAGCACTGAGAAAAAAAATAATGTTTATACTTCTGAGAAGACATTTTCAGTGATTCACATTTTGGAAACTGAAACACTGTCAATGCTTTATTCCCAAATTATTTTCCAAGAAAAAGCTTGGATCCACTGATGAATCAGTTTCTTCAATATACAAAGTTTCTTACTGTGGTTCATGCAGAGAGTGCTGGAAGACTCTGTTGGGGGAAGGGGTCTTCACTCCTGTTGCATCAACACAGAGGCATGAAATAAGTCTATGTAGTCTCCTGGGAGATGTTTGGATCTACCTGACTGTAGCAGGGAGGTTCATGAATAGGAGGACCTCCTTAGAGGATAGAGAGGACAATGTTTGTCTGTTTAGAGATCTAGATGAAGTGCTTTGCACAGAAAGATAGAAAATAGAAAAATAAACTCAATAAAATTAATTAGCTGAGAATTTATCTACTGATTTTCACCTGGGAAATATCTAATTTAAGATGGACATCTTCACAGTAGTGAAAAGGCAAGTCCCTGGACCTTAATATAGCTATTTAAACAGGTTGTTTTCTTCTATGAAAAGAAGCTAAAAATCCTAGGCCATTTTATGTGAGTGAGAGTTAGGAATTTTGCAGAAACTAAAGCCGTGTAAGAAAATCTTAAAAGTGCACTTGTATAACAGGTTTTGAGCAGGTCTGGCTCAGTATCTACTACTGCCCTATAAAGGGCTGGGTTGCTTGATGTATACTTACAGTTGGCATTTTATCAAGGAAATAAATTTTACTTTCTCTTTATTTTGTGGTATATGGAGTGAAACTACATTTTCTGTGTTCAAAGCCTTGATTTAAACACATTACATTAWTAAGCRCTTTTACATATGACTAGAATTGTGACTGTACAAATTATTTATGCAGAGAGAAGCAAGATAAAGTTTCTTTCAAGAGTTCTTAAACATATCAGATTGATAACAGTCAAAACACCTTTACTGCCATTAAATATTTACCAAGACTTGGCTTTTGGAAGAGGGGCAGTTTAGTGCAGTGTGTTTGGCTCCATGCAATGCTATTGATTAGCTATCAGAAGAACATAGTTAATGGGTAACTTGAGGTATTACAGAGCACTCCGCATTCTTGTCAAGTCTTTTCTCTGAAGATGACCTAAAATAAAGTCAGTTACAACTGGCGTTCACCCTGCCACAGATTGCACAAGCTCAGCTACGGTATGAACAAAAGGTTCAGAAGAATCAGTTGACCAACGCTTAAGCAATCCTTTCTAGCAGTTGTTGTCATCGCTGCTGGACTTTAGAACTGACCGTGTTTACATTTAATTAGAAAGAACACACAGTTTACATCGCACAGTAGCTATCAGTATCGAATCAGAATTGATTTCCGCTCTCTTTCTCAAATTACTCTTTCCTTCAAACTAATTAAAAAAGGCACATAACAAAATGACTCGTATAAATTTTAAAGCAAAGTAAACAGTATTCCCTGGAGACAAAAATAAAAGTCAATAGCACATAGTTATTATGTTGAACTTGTTTTCAGGTGATTCTGGTGCCTGTGTTATGATAGATATCAATACTGCCTGATTTATATATATCTATATGGATGTGTATATGAAATATCACTTTTCACCAAATAGACCCTTCTTCAGTCTTCGGTCTTCAATTTCAAGATTCTTTTTCCTTTCATCTGAATTGTTGCAGTTTACTTGGCACAACAGGTGCTKCACTTATATAGGCACAGTAGATTTTGCAGGAGAATTTTGTTCATTTCAAAAAAAAAATATGTGTAGGTCACTTGTAACACGGAATTCAGAGGCCATTGTCATTACCAGTGGACAAGCTGTAAAAGGAAAAAGGTGATCCTGCAAACCCCACTCAGAAGGCCTAGTACTCTTCTATGCCCTAATATCATAGTCCTCATATAAGAGACAATGTCCAGAATGAAGCTTTTGGAAAGGATCATCAAAAAAGTAAAAGGTAATCCATAAAGCATCTATTTTCCACCTGCTTTAGCTAGTATACCAACAGCTGKATTATTCAGGTGCACAACAAGAGCTACTTCCTCCTTATGCATGTTTATTATTTTGGAAAAAAAAAAGTGCTATTGTTAAAACCAACTTTGTCAAAAACATTCTCAATATGTAAAAACTAGCCCTCTAACTTTTAGGACAAGATCCCCAGTCCGTGTTTGTGCAGTCTCAGTTTGTGTTTCTGCAACTCCCTGACCTAGTTGTTTTCCCTCCTGGCCCATAGCCAGAATGGCTACCCCCTCCCACACCCCTGCAGTGACCCATGTCAATGAGTGGCCTCCAGCAGCCATCGGAGAGGCTTGAGGTGCCGGGCAGCTTGGAAACAGAGAAGGTGGGACTAGGTCTTGTCTTGGAGCCTCCRGTGCCCCTCCTCCTGCCTGTCTCGCTCAGTTGAGCCAGGACCTGTTCTCTTGCAGGTAGCACTTCCCAGGAAAAATGGTCAGGGTTTCCTGACATGCTACAAAGCGTGGAATTGTTGGCACCATCTTAAACATCCTTTATATTCAAATACTGAGGTCACTCTTGATGACCAGTTCTGTCTTCGATTAATAGATAAGATTGCCTCTGTATTTGCAGTATTACCTAAACAATCTATTACTGTAGAGAATAACTACAATATTGCAAATATTAAGTTAAAGTTATTTTGTTAACTAAAGTCATTGGCAAATATTTAAGGATGACCAAAGTATATGAATTGGCAGTAAGGAACAGATAAAAGATAGCTGAATTCTTTCCTGCAAGTTCTAGTRTGCTAAAGAAAGCATTGTACAATACAGAATTATTTTTTTAAAATATATCTTTACATCTTTATAAGCAAGGCTTCAAAGATAGTTGAATGTGAATGGTTAGGTTAAAATACAGTCAAAGCATGGCAGGAACATTTTACTGCAACCTTGGTTTTATGATTAACATGTAGTCTAATAAAACTATGAAGAGCATCCACAATAGTTGCTCTTGTTTGGAAGAGAAAGCAGTCTCCTAATTTGTAGAAAATAATGAGAGCCTTGGAATAAGGGTGTGAAGCAGTTAACGCACCTCCTCTCTGAAACAATGAAGACATATGATTAATGTTAACGTATCTTGTGATGTTTAGGATTAAAATACAAGGTCTATTGTAGTCCTTTTTATAGATTCAGAAGTGTGGGGGGAAAGAAAAAAAAAAGCTCTGCTAGCTGAGCTGTTCTCTGCCCTGCCACATTAGCAATTAATCAAGCAGAGACTATAGAGGGCCTTGGTTTTGGATGCTGTTGTATCTTCTCGTATGTGAGAGAGCATCATATATGTTCTCGGGAAGTTCAGGAGCAAATCTCAGCTACAAGCAATTATCAGGTTTTGTGCAGCCAGACASAGAGACAGAGACCACCATGCAAAGGTCAGTAGTATAATTGCTCTCATTTTAAAGATAAGAAAACTGAGGCAAAATGTTCTTTGAGTGGCTTTAAGCCAAATTTGTTGAAGAGTTCTAAGGTAGAGGATAGTCAGTTCAGATTCACACTGTAAATAATGTTGAGCCTACGTTCAAGTTACTTGATGTCCAAACTCTTTGGATGTTTACACAATTACAGATGTTCCCCAGATCACATCAGTGGAGAAGACTGGGATCATTTACTGCTCAGTGTTAGTCCAAATTCAAATGTAACTGAATTTGGATGGTATGGGCATGCAGAAGGGTATTGATGATTGGTTCTCATATATCAACCAGTAGTCCTATAAAATCCTTAATTTTTATCACCAACATAGAGAATAAAATCAGTAGTTGCTCATCCTTGGGTCTGATGAAAGAATGTAAAATAGAGAGGATACMTGAGCTTATCCTAGGCTGAGAATATATGGATTCACCACATGTGAGATAAAGACACTCTCTGATGGACCCAAAGAATGCACAGAACATATTCTGCATTATATATGATAACACTAATGTTATAGGATTGTATGGTGTGTGTCCTCTGCCCTTTCATGGAGTGTAACTGCTGCTGCCTGGTTGAATTGGTGAGTGATGTTCAGATGGTTGATGTGACCTTAATGCTTGTAATTGCAGAGGAAAGCACATAATCACAGGCTAGTAAAATATTTGTCTATGCTAGGGTAATTCCATCGAGTTGCCTGCCTAACAGCTGTCAAATGCACTCACATGTGATGCAAACTCCACCATTACATATGCTGGGTTGTGCACAACACCAGCTTACTGTCAAAGTCCTTGTAGATCATATGAGGGTTTTTTTATTTTATATTATTTTGACATTGTGTCATTGCAGTATTGTCTAAGAGCACTTCTGAGCCCCTGTTCCCAAGTCATCAGTGCTGCCTAGCCCTTGAGCACTCTTCATGCCTGCCTCTTCAAACCACCCTGGGACAGGTTGAGGTCTGGAGGTCTCAGAAGCTTCAGTATCAGACACATTTGTGGTGAAAATCAAGGCCAAACCGACATGCCTGTGGAAACATAGGGTGTGATGTTTGTCACTGGATTTGGTGTGAGAGAGAGCAGGAATGTTGTTTGTCTTTTTTTTCTTTCTTTAATGTCTTTAGATGGCAGATTTCTCTGAGCTGTTTGGTAATAGCTTCAGGTGGAAAATTGCTTCCCACCTTCCAGCATAAGTATGCTTGGCAAGGAAAGAAGTGGTATAAGAGCAGCACTTCATACAGTTGATTTTCAGCCAAAATCAAGTCCCTTGGGAGCACTTTTAAGCGATAAAAAAAAAGCAGACTTGAAGTTGCTGTGATTTGAGGGCTGAAGAACCTCTGCCTATCTGGCTATTCAGGAGCTGCCTGAGTGACCTAATCACATAGAACCTTTCCTTCATCTGCCTGAACACAGTTTGAGTGGACCCGTTGACTGAAGCTGTCACATCCAAGCTCTAGTGAGAAAGAGTTAGACCCATAGAAAACCAAAGACTTGTTATTTTTATGAACTGTTCTTCAGGCCTAGAGCTCGCATTTATTTTTGGTTTATAGCATCAGTGTTGTTTTGCTGGACAGTATTAATTGCCTGGACTTCAATGGAGGAATTTCAAGTTAATAAATATCAAAAGTGACTAAATAAAATAATTTATCCCAAACATATACCATGTGATTTGACATTTTTGGGAAAAAAACGCCATTAAAAATATGTAAACCTGCTTTCATCTGGGTGAATCATGCAGGCTTGCAAAATAATTCACATCAGAATCTATTCAAATGTGATTATTTTGAGATAAAACCTGTAATGCCAGTATTGCATGTGGTATTGTTCTAGGCCAGTACTTTCTGAAGAGGCCAAGTCAAAGTCATGCAGGACCGATATTTGTAGAATCTGTATTTTTCATACCTTCTGGAAAATAATAATAAGGTGCTGCATAAGGCAATGAATATGTTGGAATTTTTGTGTGCACCTTTTTTTCCCTTTTCTTGAAAATCAGGGACCCATATATCCATTGAAGATTTTATGGGCAGCTATTAAAATATTTTTATTATTAATGAATCCATTCTATGCATTTTCTTGTCCCCTTATAAATATTTATATTTTCAATATGTCTTCATTTAATTGAAAGGTTCTTTGCATTATTTTCAGACAACCTCAGGTAGCAGGTGTAATGACACATCAACACTCTGACCTTTGAGCTTCTAGATTTCTATTAGTTCATCCACGTTTTGCTTGTACACGTATATTGTATTTTTGTTTGTTTTTTATTTTTCTGTATAGCCTTATGGAATGAAGGGTGTTTCCTATACAAAAGGCTTAATAAATTGGAAAGGAATAAAATATGCTATTATATACTAGCACCCATTATGCAAAATGTGTCTTATAACCAGTCTGCACTGCTTCTAGAAAACCACACTTGAAATAATGTTTGATATCTACATGGTCAGTCACAAAGATGGTCACAAGTCATGCTCATCAGTGCAGCAGCAGCTTCTGGTATAGATTAAATTGTCTTGAAATAGTTTCAATTATTTCTCTAAATATGCTGCTTACTGTGATATTCTGTTGCCATCACTTTTGTTCTAAATACTCTCCATGATTTTTTTTCTACTACTGATGTCATTTTCTAGCGGTGTAAAATTCACTGTAAAATTATGGTCATTAGAGATGGGAGACAATTACTGCTAATTCCACAGAGTCTGCTAGTACAGGCTTCTACCTTAGTAATTAGCTATTAATTTCTGCCATTTCACTGTAGTAATTCAAACATTTGGCGACTTACTGATACCTTCAGAAATAATTCCATGGACAAACAAGCTTTTGGGGTGTGGAGGGGGTCCTGGTATTCAATTTGTTTTAAAACCTTTTTTTTTTCAATTTCCTCTCATTACTTAATGTTTAACCTGTTTGTCTAAAATCTTCCATTTTGCACATTTTCCGTAGATATAGTTAGCACAACCAGGCATATTTTTTTCTCTTACTCATATAAATCTATTTCTTCAGATCTGTCTTCAAATTGATGTTTAAATTCTGATCTTTTTCAGTTTGTCCAGAGTTTCCTGGCACCCAAATATAAGACATCCAACTCTGTGTTCTAGTTTGTATGACTGTATTCATTATGTCATGAAAGATTATTAATTTCATGGTTTATGATTTCATCTCTCTGTACCTCAAAAACATTTGTAAACCTGGATTGGTTGGAAATACTCTTGTCRCACTTAATGTGACATAGCTGGTAAATGTCTCACGTGGTGCCTGAGTGCGACCAAAAGAGTTAAAGTTATAAATGTCTTTACAAGAAATTGCTGTTGTTATGGTGAAGGACAAAGTGGTAAAACTTCAATGCTGGCAGGTAACCTCTTTGTATGTACTATGGAGAGGCTGCTTAAGACCTGGTGCATCCTAGTATAGGCATTACTGGCTTATTTAAGGCAGTATCAAGAAATATTAGTTTCCTTGCACAGAAATAATGACAATTGATTAGCATGTGCAAATCATTTGTATTTCTAAACAAATCCAGCACATGTAATTATTTCTTTCTAGTACATTGCAGCACTTTTTTTCCTGTCTCTGTATTGAAAAATAGGATCTTTACAAATAAATCCTCTGTAGTAGGTGAATCCACTTGCTATAAGTGCTGTGTAACATGAGGTATGAACACACTCAGTAACTTGCACTGATGATTAATTCAACTTTATATGCTATATACTGAGTCTTCTATGGAGACCTTTTGTTTTTATCACTTTTGAAAATAAAGCATGGTCTTGTATTAGCACTCATGGATCCATGTACCATAATATTAAAGGTGCTAATTAACCTAAGTGTAATACTCTTGCAGCTCAGAGTTAATCAGAAAGATAATGAAAGATATGATGTTGTTTTTCCAGCTTGCATGAGTCCTTGTCTCAAAGAATGAGTCTGAAGGATCAGTTCAACTGCACTTTCGGTGCTTCCGAAAGCGCTCTGGAAAGCGGGGAGGACGTTGTGACCCTCCTGTATCGCCGGGTCGAAGAACTGGCCGCCCAACTGCAGCAAGCCCGCTCGCAGCAGCGGGACACGGCGCTGGAGCTCCAGAAAGCCCTGGAGGCCTCGCGGGAGGCCAGTGACAAAGTTCAGAAGTAAGTCACTTGCCTTTTCTTAGGAGAAAACTCAGTTGAAAACTATATGAAATGTTATTTCTTCTGGAATTCTCCGTGGACTGTCTGCACTTTTCCATGGTAAGATTCCCTACTAAAAAGGCTGTTACGCTTCTGCCTTTCTCTACTGCCTTATTGTCCTAATTATCATTACTAGCATATAAGCTTTTGAAATTCTGGTTGCTGGGACATAGGCAACTGTGTAGTTCTTGCTTTTTTAATGACTGCCACTTCTTATACCCGCATTTCATCCATCAGCTGCAAAATACCTTTTTCAGGTTCTTCCAAGACTGTCGATGCTCAACTGGACAAAGCATTTCCATCCTTTCACATTTGTCTTTAAGTTTTATGTCTGCAGTTCCAGAGTAGCTAGAAATTGGCCTGTGATATGGTATGACCAAAAAGTTGACGCTGTTTAAAAGAAAACTGCTTAGTGTTCTCATTAAAAAAAAAATTAATATCTTTTTTTTATTTGTAACTAGATAGTTAAGATATATATATGAAAACAAGTATTTTCTGCCATCATTTTAAAATCCCTGTGGTTGTTTGATTCAACTGTATATGCTGATCATTTAGAAATATTTGAAAATTCACCAGGCGCATTAAACATGCTTATTAAAATAAGCCTATAGAAATAATGAAAGCATATCTATCCACTGTTTCTGTTGATTTATTACGTACTGAATGTTGCCTGGATGCTTTGTGTAATACAGAAGAATCTTGAGCTGTGCTTAAGGAGTTTGTATCTCCAGCTATATTTACAACTGTTTGCTGGTTTCTTGAAAAATTAGTGATTAAAATCATTAAATCATGCTGTGATTAAATTATGCTGCTACTAATAATAATGGATAAACTTTTCTACTTTTCTATGCACTGTTTAAAGGGGTTTTTTTGATTTCATTTTCTTTATAAACATATACTAACAGTAGACTGGGAATGTTGAAGAGAAGTTGTTTTTTGCCTTTTTTTCAGGGAAACAGTCTTGCTTAATCCCATGTAAACAGGGTGGCTTAATAGAAGTGCAGACAAAACCGGAATTAAAGTAGTGGTGATGAACTGGTATAGTGAAAAGTATTTCTGTAATTTAATATGCTCAGCTACTTGGGAAAATTTTGGTCAGGTTAGTTTTCATTATTTCTAAGATGAGGCCACTGCACCCATAGTGAAATTAAACAATCGAGCAAAGTCTTTTGATGACAATAGCCTGCCTTTTTTATCAAGAAACTGTGGAAATGCTCTGTGCGTCTTCCCAGCACCCAGAGTCATCCACCCCCATCTTATAATTCAACCTGCAAACAGATTAAGCAGCTGAGTTTGTGGAAAGTGTGTTTACTCTGAGCTAAGAACCCTTGTGTGACACTATAGAGATTCCTCTGACACCTCTGGGAGAACTACACAGACAGTTCTTACTCATCAGCAGGGAAACCGGGCTGAGAATTCCCAATTCCTTTGTAACCTCAACTGCTTTATAGGAATCAGTGTTTGGCAATTAGGCAGGAACTCATTTGTTAGCTTTGCCTTCTATTTTGAAGATGTAGGATATTCTACATTTCAAAAAGGAACTCAAAATTTTAAAACTTGTCAGTTGGAAGGCTTTCTTGGAATTAATTGCAGTAATATTAATTATTAGCATGATCTTAAAGGGTGCTTGTTGTGATTTAAAATKTGAAACTCCAATTCATAGCCCAAAGGTGGTTGCAAAATGTCTGTCTGCTTTTTTTTTTAATGACCAAGCACAAAGTAATTTTGACAGATGAGACAAGTGTTTTAGCAGCTCTATTAAGTAGTTTCTTAGTATTAGTCAGTAAAATACCTGATTATTGCGCTAACAATTAAAAAATAGAAGAGAAAATTAATTATGAATTTCATTTAAAAAAGGACATAATTAGAATAATTTAAAACTTTGAGATGGAGTACTGCCTATTTGGGGATCTGTGTCATTTGCTAGTGTTTGCTAAGCCCTTGATGATCTGTTTTCTGACAACACCAAAGAAATTTTTAGATGTTCTTAGAAGCTTCAGTGCTTATAGTCTGTGTCATATGCTGAGTCTGAAACACGGAGTTGTAATTTCTCCACAGGATTGCCATGATTTCATCCATTTGGGTATTCAATAAGGAATTTACCTGCTGTAATTGTTGCTCTCAGAGAGTTCCCAGTCAGAACAGCAGTCCTGTGTTTTGCATAAAAGCACAAAAGCATCTAAAATATTTCTGGATCCCACCCCACATGAAACAGCAGCTGTGAGCCAGAAGGGGGATATATTGGAATCTGTCTATAGTGAACTTGGCTATAGTAAAATTCTGTTTATACTAAAGCAGAGGGAACATCTCGTAGCAGCTCATTGCAGTGTGGTAAGTGAATTGCAACTGTGTGCTCTCGCTGGAGAGGATGATTCACAGTCCCCGCAGGGGTGRTGGTGTGAAAGAGAAAATGCTCTTGGTCAGAGGGTGGCCACACAGCTTTGAGCAGCTTTTACGTGCCTCTATTTTGATTTTAAATAATTAAAAGGATGCATATCTGACTTTGAAGAGAGCATTCTTGTAGTTTAGTATTGCAGTATTTAGAGAGCAAATACGAATTTTAACTGTGTACTGTTTGTTAAAATATGCATATTTACTAATATATGTAGGTGTATATATACACCTACATATATTCAACAGAAGATTGTAACAATCTGTGGGATACTTAATATTTTAACATATTCTGCAGAGTTGCTATGATTGTAATTTTCTATATTTTTRGTTCTTGTTTATATCTCTGTTACAAACAAAGGATTAGGGCAGTGGCATGCAATTTTCCAGGAGTGCTGGCACAGGGCCACAGGCCCCCTGCAAGTTTGTCCTGCTGGAGAAGACTGGAGCCAGCTGGTGCAGCCCCAGAAGGGAAATGGGGTYGACCTGGAGAAGGTGCCTGCCTGGAAAAGCCTGTGAATTAATTAGTGCTTCTGCCAGCAAGAGCTGGAAGAAGCGAGATATTCTGAAAGTGTCCTTCCTGCTGCAGCCTCTGGGACTGAGGAGTGGCTGCTGGTGTCAGTGAGATCAGAGGAGGTTACAGTGTGATACTGAATCAATATTAGCCAATTATCAGCAAAGGTGGAGGCYGTTTCTGATGTATTTTTTTCCAGGAACAATAACTTTGAAGCTGGGAGAAATCTTAWTTCTGCAGTTTCTCTATTGAAGGTTTTTATTGCGTCTTTCAGTTCAATAATTCTGGTTCAGTAAAATTTAGCTTGGTGTATGGGAGCCCTGTCGTGCTTGCACTCACATAGATTGTGTAATAGCAGATGATGTACGTATAGAATTTCTGTGTAAACCTCTAAAAGCAAACACAGAGCCGCAAGATAATAGTGCAGTGCTAGAATATACATGTATAAAAATAGGCACAAATGTGCTAAGTATACTGCTTGGACACTTTGCCAAGTGAGTTCTTCCTATCAAGAAAGAAAATATAAAAGTGAGGTAAAATAGAAGTTCTTGAATTATCTTTYACTGTTTCTTGAAGAGATCTTTTGATTTTGGATTTGTTTGTTTTGAAGARGAAGTCAGGGAAGTTGTAGATGCAGATAAAATATTTCAGTCGAAATACAAGAGGAAATTAAGCTATCTTGTGGATAAGTAGATAATTTTATCAAAGGAAATTATTGTCTCATAAAAGAAATATTACCTTTAATAGCAGTTGTTTGCTTTGCCACTTTTTTTTTTTTTTTTTTTTTTGGCAGCCTGGCTTTTGTTGTTAGTGTTCGAACGCAGCTATTTGTGAGTGGTCCCGGGTTTCCTCCAGCATTCCTGAACAAGCTTTCTGTGCTTTCCTAGTTGTTCACTTAATTTCTTTTCTTAGCCGATGCTGTTAAACAAGTCCGCCGATGAGAGAGACAAAAATAAACCATTCTTACCAGCATTTCACTTATTTGAAAAGAGTACCAGAATGACAAGAAATAAGGACAGAGCATTTATTAAATGGTTAGAATCATCTTCTTCTTCAAGGTGAAACAAATGTGCCTCCGGAGGACAGGAATTGTGTGCATTCCGCATCCATGGCCAGGGCATTCTGCAGTGCCGCCGCTGCTGGGCCTAATCTTCCCCAGGGTGATCTGAGCAGCGTAGTTCAAGAACAAGAAAGCGTCTTGGAATAATCTCGCCACAATGTGAGATGACCCTCCGACAGGGGACTGACCAGATACACATATGGGTTTGGGGAAGCCGCTCTGATGCTCTTTTTTAACACAGCTGTGAGAAGAATGTGGCTTAGACCCGCTAGTCTTTCTGGAGTATAGCTGGCAAAGGAAACCATGAGGAGAAGAGAATTTAACACATGGGTGTAAGAGAGTCCGCTTCATTGATACGATCTGAGGGGAATGTCTAATGACTGGAAGAATCAAACTTGGCAATGAAAACACAAAGCTCTTTTCATCAATTCAAACGCAGACTCTAAAGCTGCAGATGGTTACCTCCAGCTTTGCCTATTCAGTGTGGGGTTGTATAAAATGGCACTTTGGTGAATACTAATAGATCAAAACAAAGATTTAATAACATAAAGATGTGGTTTTCATGTTTAAATGAGGATACAGGTCAGTGTCTCAGAAAAGAGTAAAATGAGTATCTTTATATGTAGGTCTAAAGTCCCTGGAGATTTTTAACTGCAAACATGGTATCTTTAATGTACAGATTGTATTCAATACAGCATAGCTATGTGGGGAGCAGACTAAAAGCAAGTTTTCTGAGTTATTATATTGACAGAACTGCTTTCTGGCATGCAAATGTTGTTAACTAGTTATCCCTCTTTTAAAATCACACCTACRCAAATTTGGTTGAAGAATGCATCGTAGCTTGTATGCTTTCAGTCACTTGTTATAAATAAGAATGGAGCCAGTTAATTAGAAATTGCAGACAGAAGCACTGAACAAAAGAAATAAGTTGTACATTCACTGGKATGCAAAGCTGTTTGTTTTGGAGGAACCACCAAAAGCTAGGGAACTCAGCTGACTTTTAAATTTTAGAGATACATTTGTGTAGTTTTCATCTTTTAAAACACTGAATACAGTTTGAGTTGTTATTTTATTAAGCTAAAACCTTCAGATGTTCAGACGCTGCTATTAAAATCAGATTGCTTTTTTTTTTTTTTTTCTTACAAAAATGTATTCTGGAGAGTGTTTGTTCTACGCACTATCTACTGGAGACCAGAAGTACAACTTTGTAGATATTAATAGTTTCACTGATTTGTGTCAGTGGATAATTTAGCAGATGTCAAAAGTGCTTTTGCTTTTAATGAAAAGCACTCTGCTGTCTGCTGCTGTGAATTTCTGCAGGGACCGAATAATTGGTAATCTTTTAATATCATATAGGGAATAATTTAATTTGTTCTGGCATTTTGAAGTGGTAAGTTTGTCCTGATGTTTTGTTGAAGAATGAAAATATAAAGCTGGTTTCTCGGTTGCAGTAAATTAGCTTAGCCCTATTGTACCGAGTTACATTCATTTGTCCCAGTTAAGGATCTGACCTGTAGTTTACTGCGAAGCTGATGCTGGTATCTGTATTCAAAAGATAACTGAGGGCAAAGTGCTCATCATCTTTTACTGTTAYAAAAAGCAAGAGAAGTCAGTGGTTATGAGCATCTGTATGGAAGAAAATGGGTGGGAGAAGCAAGGAGGACACTCATTTAACAGTCTAAGATATCAATGAAAATTAGCAATAGTTCTGGACTTTCAGAACTGGGTCAGAAATTCTTAAAGGAGAATTTCAATATGGGGAAAAAAAAGTGCTTCATGAGGACTGATGTGCTGGCTGCTTCATGCAATGATTAAAAGCAGATTATGAGCTCCATGGGGCCCATAAGAGATACACAGTCTCCACAGGCGGGGTTTTATAGTGTTTAGGAAACCCACGCTAGCCAGATGGAAGATTCCCAGACACGCAAAACTACCACATAGCCCAAAGAATTCTGCAGAGCGTAGCACAGCTGATGCAAAGTTTCTTTGGCATGCGAGGCATGAATAGRAACATGAAAAAGTCTGAAACAAAAACCCCAGAAACAGTCACCTCGTGTSATATATGAAAATATTGCCATTAACTGTAGTAGCAATGACAGGCAGKGTGAAATTACTGGAGATTGGAGATACTCTGATTTAGGGATTAAGTCTAATGAGGAATTAAGACTAATTGAAACGTGTGAAGGAAGTTATGTGTGATCTAACTGAAAGCAGTGCACAGTACAGACAGAATTTGTTTAGATACTTAAAACTCTATAGTAAAGCCAGTGGCTCTCAAAAAAATTCCCCTTAGACTGCATAGTATGCATGGTAACAAGATGAATTATAAAGTCATGCATATACCTATTTGTTATAATAAAATAACCAAGTAAATCAGTGAGATTATGTTCGACTTCAGAGGAACTCGACAAAGCTATAACCAGAAACTTATTTAACTCTATGGAGGAAATATATTGGACTGGAGTTCAAATCTGAGGAGAGCTGAACAAARTAAATCACTTGTGGCATGATCTGACTGTTTGAGGTATACAATGCTTTCTGTCACTAGGCACATCTTGTTTTCCTTGGTATGCCTTCGGTATTATTCATGCCCTACAAAAGGAAATATATCACTTCTGCAAAACTTTAATCTATTTTTCACATTGAATTATATTATCTTAATTGGATAATACTGCACTTGCCAATTTGAATTGGATATTTCACGTTATGGTCCAGTTAGAATATGCAGACTGTGATGGAAGGAATGACTCTTGCTGCCTACCATTAATACCAGTTACTTCTTGACCCAAAAAAGAGAGGATGTACATTAGCATAAACAGAAAACTTCCAATTGTAAAAATACAAAGCAGTCGACCTTGTCCTTTTTTTCCCATTTTCGTTTGAGGTACAAACTCAGAGAAATGTGTGAAAGAGAGTAATGCACAATGGCTCTGCTGAGATCCACACACAGCAGTGTGRATGCAGTGTGGAGCAGTGTCCTCCTCTCAGAAGCTTCTGTGGTGCCTGTGTCCCTCCCACCTTCTGTGGGCATTTGCTTGGGAGTGGGAGTGCTCATCCAGGATGCAGAAAGGAGCTGAGTTTCCACTTCTGTCTGAGGAGATCCTCATTCAGATCTCTCATGTCTTAAGGGGATGTTTTAGCTGCCTAGGTTTGGCTTGGATGCTCTCCTTTCTGTATGTTGAAGCAGAAAAATAAAGGTGGCTTTAGAGATGAGACAGCAGCAAGTGGGCCACTTACCTCTGAGAGCCAAGGTCTGACCCTTTCCTCTAGGACTTCCCCAGTTTTATCCAATGTCCACTGCACACAAATGTGGATGCAGTATTGAAAAGGACATCTCKCACTTTTGAAGTGAGTGCCCTTGGTCACCACCCACAGAATCACAACTTCAGGTCTAAGATTGCCAGCACCTCCCTTATGTTTGCCACCTTAACAAGAAGAAAGTAGCCTCAGGTTTAGAGAAGGGCAATTTGGAGACCTCTTGGCAGCTTGGARGAAGACAAAGTGAGAGGCTAAGATGAAAAACAACAAAACAACAACTGCAACAAAATCTGCCTTGGCCAGCTTAGCAGTGCCCTTCCCTTGTGGCGCTTGTTGCAAATCCCACCCCAAGGAGCTGCAGTGTTGGCCGTGTGCTGCAGGAAGACACTTAGGCACAGAGCTCAGAGCTCTAGATCCCATTCTGAGAGTTGGAGTCCTGAAAAATCTGGCAAATGTTCAAAATTTCTACGGCTAAGACCCTTTGTAGGACTAATGACTGCCATTAAGACTGCCTTAGTGGATCAGTTCAGGGTATCCCTACCAAAAGTCTTATACACTTGTAATTTGTTACACTGACAATAGATCATGGAATATTATTTTTCACACATATTCTAGGTGTCATAAGTTATAGCGAACTCTTAAGCATCTGACAGCTTATGATCACTGCGAGCATTATGTTCGGTGGTGTACTTAGGAGGATGAAGGCAGGAAATCCCAGCCAGAAGGGAAGTACAAATAAGTCTTCTGTGCATTCCTTGCACACCCAGGACATTGACTGGCTGCAGGGAATTTCACATGGATGAAGAATGCAAAATTTAGCAGATAGACAGGCTAAGTCAAGTATTTACTTTCTTTGTGTAGCTCTGATTTACATTTACTTGACCTCTGTAAGTAAGTTGTGGACTGAAGTGCAGCTATTGTTTTCTTAAAGTATGGGTAGTTACAATATAAGCACAAATATTTATCACCATTTGAATATCATCTCAGTCTTTCAAGAAAATATAAGCAGTGCTCAAACTTCATCTGTCAAACACTAGAACGTATTCTGTGAAAGTCAAATGTTTTCAGAGTCAATATAATCACAGCATCCCAGTTTTTGACCTGTGTGTTCATTTACAGTTTGCTTATAGCTGCTTCACAGAGATGGAAGTTTGTAGATTACAACATGGTTTTATTGATTTATCAGTAGCAAAATACACTGAGTATACTCAGTAAACTGGATCAGCTAGCTCTTGGTCTTGTATTGTATAATATCAGCTTGTTGTGGAATACTTCAGAGCAAAATCACAATGTTGGCATAGTTAACATAAATGGTGTAAACCAGACTTGCAAAGACTAATATTTAGTAAGACCAATAACACAAACAAATTAGATTTTGGAGTTGTTTGCCCAATGGGAAGAAGCATGCTGACATAGTATTTGTAAGCATATAACTAACCATGCTGTGACAAATCGTTAAATAATCTTTGAAAAGTAGATTGATTGCTTCTTGAAGAATAGTAGGAAAGCTTTTTTTTTTTTTTAAACTTGCTTTTCCTAAGCCAAAAAAAGGAATGTCACAGTAAATAATCATTTACTTTAATATTTTATATCCAAATAAAATAAATCCACAGTATTTACATTGCTACTACTAAATAGTGTTTGGTTTGTTGCAAGAGTCATTTATTTGTGGCTTGGCTGAAGGAATAAAAATAAATTGTGGTTCGTTCTGTTAATACTCGTACTGTTTCTCAACATATGCAAAAGGTTGAATGCTGTAAATGAATATGCAGAAGCTCAACTAAAACCTCAGACTTGCTGAAGCTTCTGAATTGCATATTTCTAATTCTGATTTCTAGAGAATTGCTGGAATAGTTCTTTATGATGTCAAATGGAAATAAATGACTAGGCTCAATCCACAAAAGCATTTAATTTTAAGGAAACTTGAAATAATTGAAATTGTTTCACTGCTTAAAATTAAGCCTGTCTTTACAGGAGCAGGAGCTGGTTCTCCAAGTGAAAAAATACAGTTCATTTTCTAATCTCATACTGAATTCTTCAAGAAATAACCAGATTTTTTCATGGGGATGCTATTTTTTAACATAATTGTGTAGAGAACTGAACTATGTGAAACACATGAACAGTGTTTTTAGTTATGAAAGCTAGCAAGAGCTTTAACACCATCATTGCCACTGTATTATTGGAAAGTTGCTTGCCTTTCCTGTTGCAGGTTTTTGCAATATGTGAGATAGGTAAAAGGTTAAAGAAGTAGGCACCAAATTGTTGTACAGCATTAATCTTTTGGATGTAATTTTATCTTTTATATTTCTATTTTTATATTTTCTAATATTTTCTAGGTTTTATGAAGCCCTTGTCCACAGATAATATCAAAACTAACCTTTGAATGGAAGACACTATAGATAGAGGAGGTCTATATGTACCTTACAGGAGCAACGGAGAGAATAGTGACACCAAAACTCCTTCCTAGTGTCTAACATGGAACAGAAGGACAGTGCAAAAGAAATTAATGTGAATTGTCCTGGCAGGGTGGTGCAGGGGAAATTCAGGGACAGTATGCGTGCTTACTGATGGAAAAGATTACTGAAGCTTMAAAGTGCAAAGACTAAGGAGCACTATGCATGTGTAGAAGATACTTTGGTCAGTGGAGCTAATTCTCAGTGGATATTTTACAAGCTGATTTGCTGTGTGCAAGCGAGCCATTAGAAACATGTTCTGGTTTTACCTCTGCATGTGTGACCTCATCCAGAGATCATCATGAGACACATGCTTAATGTTAATAATATCTATCTGTATTTGTTAAACATTAAGGGAGGGAGGATGTTTCCTCCATGAATATTTTCTTTGTCCATTACTGAGGAAAGGCTGCTCTTATTTTTTCTATAAATGTTTTTTGGAAGTACAGTTATGTATGAGTTGCTCTAAATCCATGGGAAGTCTGTGGATAAGATGCATATTAGGTAGATGCTACTGGATTACACCRGAAGGGTGGAGAGTTCAGTTACCGGTCTAGGCCAGTTATGAAGGAGTTACCACAAGTGGGAGCATGACTAAATACTTTTCTCTTACATCTAAACCCTTTTCTATTGTTGCTTGATCACTGTATTTCCATAAAACTCATTCTAGCTTGGGCAACATCAGGCTGGTTATGCCAAGAAGGAAAATCTACTGAAATAAATCAAATCTTTATAAAAAGAATWAGTTTTGATGCCTACTGGAGTGATTTGATGATGGTTTACTTGAAGGAATTTTCTCTCCACAAGCTCTGAATTACTGTTGGTCACCAGGGTGGAACCACCTCAGGGAGGCACAACATAACTGAGAGCTGTGTAGAGGCAGCAAGTCTGCGTCAGGTTTTGTCAAATATTTGTGGAATCAAGAAAAAAAAAAAAAAAAGGTCAATCTTGTCTTTATGGTTTATGTTATCAAGAGTCTGCCAAAGTTGTGCTGTAGTGGGATGCACTGAGAAGCAGCCTGGATAGTACTTTACTGTCTGAGATTTTGCAAACTCACCGTCAATAAGACTATTCTAGAACAGGCACAGAAGGGGTGGGACTAGCCTGGAATAGGCAGCAAGGAAGCTCAGACCTGGTCTTGTAAGGAAGGCTTCAAGTTTGCAGAAAGGAATAATGTGATAGTTTGAGGCTGATCCTTTGGAGCCTCTTATTGTTTGGAGTCTGCCTTGCTTTTTTTTTTTTTTTTTTTTTTGTATACATGAGGAACCCAGTTCTGCTCAATGTTACTTATACATAAAACTAAGCATAAAAAAGAATTTTCATGGTCTTTTCAGTATTCATGGTTGCTTGAAATTCATCAAGTTGTCTCACCTCTCTGTGCACTGTTTTGTCACATGCAAAATACCTATCATGCAACATAGACCTAATGTCTGATGTCTGCTTTTACATAAAGTTATGCCCCTTGTATCAAGGTTAGACCATCTGTCCCTCCGTGTTGTGAGTGTTCAAAGCCAAGAGTATTTGTTTTTCCAGGATTTGGTCTTGAGAAAAAGTTGGAAAACTCTTCAGAGACAGAGAGAGCCTGCCCGCAATACGGGGCTCTAATGATCCCAGTGGGACGGGGAGTTCATTGGAAGTAATATTTTTCCTCCGTTCCAAATGAATAAATACTATGACAAAATACTTTCTATGGTAAAGATGTATTAGCTGTAAAGTAAAACTGCTAACTTTTCTTAAGCACATGACGGAAAGCTCTAGGAAGTATTTAGCAAGAAAATCAAACAGACCCTTCCTTTTTCATATCAGCACAAACATTGTGAAAATGCTGTAACTATAAGGAGTAGGTTTAGACGTCAAGATTTCATCTATAAAGGAGACTAGTGGAACCAAGTGACTAGAAGCAGTAATTATGAGTGCTAGAAGTAGCTCATGTTTATAGAAGGAGATATAAAAAAGGTGTTTTTTTGTGAGCAAGTAGAAATARTAATCTTTGAATAAAACCAGCATATAAACTGCTGGACTGAAGCCGGAGTAGTTAGATAATATTCTGTTGTCTGATCAGACAATCTTGTGGGTATTATTTGGCCTTAAATATGTCCACCTGTCCTCCATTTCAATTACTGTTATTTTTTTAACTCTTTAATATCAACAACATAACAGATGTGATTGGTTATTACTCCCAATACTATTACTCCCAATAGCAAGAGTGCCTTGTCTAAATGATAAACATATTGTAGATCATGTAGTGCTTTTAGGCTTTTGTTTTCTTTTTCATGAGCTCATTTATATAAAAAAAAGATGTATGTTGTCCTGAGAAAGCATTTAAAAGCAAAGAAGCAGCAGTACCTTTGGCAAGTTGGCATTAAATTCAACATAGATAGAGAAGTTTTGATTCTGTGTTATTCTGTCCTATGTAGCAGTTTACATCAAAGCAAAGCAGAGTGAAATGCTGTCAAACAGACCAACTTTGTTTGCCATTCACTTTTCCTGCTGCTAGTGATGGCACAAGGTGAATAGTAATGGTGAACTAGCTCATAATCTTCCAAACAGAAGGTAGAAAGCAAACAATTTGACAAGATTAGTTATTGTGGACCACAGATAAAGGCTTAATATTTTAGCCAAGGCCTGTGTAAGCCAGGTTTATTTTGAAATATGTCTGCTGTCAGGAGCCCAACTGGCTGTATTTACTTCTAAGTTTAATCATATACAGAATTACTCTTTTGGGTTGAGAAGATGCTGAAAGGGATTTAATAGGAATGCTTGTTTTGTGAGGGTGTTTTTCTGAGGGAGAATGGCTTGCCCTGCCAAATTGCAGGCCTGTAAGTTTAATGAAACGTGCTTTCTGGAGTGACATTACAAACACTGCTGGGCAGGCAGGAATTGGCCCCAGTGCCTGGAGTAATTAGATTCAATGCATTGGTGTACCACAGTTTCAAGGTAGTTGGTGMTGCTGAAACAATGTCTAAGAGTCGTGGAATGGAAAAGACCATTAATATCATTCCCTCCAACCACCTGTCTGASACTGAGTGCAGGATTTCACTCAGCGATTCCTGCACCAGGTTCAAAACCACTGCTGAGCTGAGGTGGGAATGATGCCCACTCACCACAACGTAAGATGCAGAGAGGAGTTTGCTGGGCAGAACAGAGGCAGCCCGATGCATCTAAATCGTTATCTAGCCTTTACCAGAAAGGTTATTTACGAAGGAGTTGCTACAGGCTGCTATAGGATCCCTTAAATGCAGTCAGGCAATGTTTTTTTCAGTGAATATGTCGAAAAAAATATTGTTGAAAAGGTAGGGTTTTTTTCAGGTGTCAAAAATAAAACCTGAATTTAGGAATAAGCTAACTGAAGATTGAGTGAGCAACAGAGAAGTAAGAGGCAGAATGCCTCTGTAGCACGGTAGATAGGCCGCTCACCTGCCAGGTCATACCTCACATTCCAGGCTTCAGTCCAGTAAGTATTTAAGGATTTTATTCAATGCAGAGCACCTTCAATAACTGAGACGGAAAACACCCCACCCCAGAACCCAGTACTTAAAAAGTGCTACTACCTTACAGGGAAACAGCTGGACTCCAATTCCCTCATACAGATAAAAGAATTAAACTAGTTTCTTCCAGCCTCTTGAGTAAATGATCCTGTCCAAATGACTGGCTTCAGGATGAGATTAGTACTGGTATCACAGCAACATATCTTCTCTGTGTCGTTTGTTCCCTTGACTTCTACTGAAAATACCTGAAAATAAAGTATTCCATTTCTGATTGGAGGATATATGTGCAAGAGGTAAACTGAAGAAAAGAAGCGGAAAGGAAAAGGAAACTTTTTTTTTTAAAATTATGAGATGAAATTAAGTAAATTTGTGTGACCCTTCACTGAACAGTCAGTCATTCACTGAGTCTTGTTGCTAAGATGCTTGTAATGCTTTTGTCCTATGTATTTGATTTACCTAGTGTATTTTAAAATGCTGGATTTCTAAAGAGAATTAGTGTTAACAAAACACATTCCACAAGAAGTCAGAAATCACGCAAGTAAGGCCATCTTCATAGCCTAAGCCTAATCTAATCTGCTAGAAAGATAACCAAGGGTTATAGTTTAGGTTTATAAGCCTTTATATAGCATTTCAAAATCCAGGAGGGTTTTGTTTTTATAACTCCTCCAGCTTCAGGTAGAAGCTATTGTTTTGGAAGTCTCCTTATTGCCTTGTAGATTAGGACATGGGCTGCTTGAAGGATGCTTCTTTTTTTTTCTTTCTTTTTTTCTTTTTTCTTTCTGCATTGGGTAGGCATTTTGGCTATTTCTGAAGCATAAAGCCATGGAAGATCTATCTCTAATAATTCTATGTGATTAAAGGCCACTGCTGTAGGTTAGACTATGCTACTGAGGCCAGAGATGRTGTGGCCTGATCTGATGTACTGTACTGTATGTACTGATCTCCTTGTGTTTAAGCAGTAGTAGAGCTTTTGCTGAGCCCACACTCCAAAAGGAAGCTATATTTCTTCAGCAGAATTCCTGAAGGAAAGCAAAAATGCACATAGCCCATCTGCACTGTAAGCATTGGTTGGATCGATAGGTAACACTTCTGCAATTATAGGGCAATTATTTTGAAATTATTTCGGGTTCCCAGCATAAACTTTTCTGTCAGTACAAAATTTAAGTCTGTTTTATTAGAATAATTGAATAAACCAACATGATTTATACTCAAAGAAGACAATAGTCCCTGAGGATTTCTMGCTCTCCTTCAGACTATGGTAGTCCAAAAAGCACCAGTGAAGGGAWATCTATAAAGCTGCTGAAAATCAAAGCAGGAGGTCGAGCTATTTAGGAGCTGTGTAAGAGCACTCCATATAACAACGTATGCTCTCCATAAGCATTCTACCAGATGTTTACCTAGGTAAGAGAGCACAGTCTTAAATAACCAGAAGAGATGACCAGAATTGGTCTTGCTTCATCACATGCAAATTCAGTGAGCGTCCAAACTCATTTTCTGGGAGAGGATAGCGTGGTGTTACACGTTTAGCTTGTACTAGGAGGAGTGTTTCCTTCACCAGACCTTTTCTTTCAGCCAAGCCACCACAGCAAAAAAACAGTTATCGGCTAAATCTGTGTCTGAAGGCACAGTATAATGCAGTCAGTGTTGCTTTCAGTTAAATAAAATACAGTGGCATTACCTTGATGGTTCATGACAGGAAAGGACAAATAATAAAGTTTATTTCTTCAAGTCAGTGTCTTCTATATTTTGAACAAGGTTCTGCAAAAACTGAGGTCTTTAGGATAATTCCCGACATCTCTTTATTCTGCTGTTTAGTCCAATACATTTGTGGGTTACTTTTGATCTTGATGTAAAGTTTACCATAGGCTGAACTGCCCAGGACCCAAACAGAGTAGCCCACCAGGCTCGATACAAAGGTTACAAAGACACTGATTAGTAAGGGGTGCTTCAGTCTTCCCCATCTCTCACAGGTAGCACCTCCTTGACACAGCCTTAGCTGTCTTTTATTGCTCCCAAGGAAAAATGGTGCTTATTGTGAGTCAGGATGGAAGAGTTGGACCCTTGGTGAACAAAGAGTCTGGGATTATCGTTCCCAAAAGCCCCCTGAGGCCTGTATCAAGAGTTATTAACCACTGGTTCAGCCCATAGCATTATTTTGTAGGCTTAAGTGGGATTTCAGTGGTATATTGGGTCTTGTGTCTGGGTAGGGGTGAATTTTTCCCTCTGTTATTTTATCTTATAAATAGCTGTTGCAGATTCTCTTATACGTTATTGTTTAGATCTTTTTCAAAGGTATGGTGTCTTAATCCCCCGCTGCTTTTTTCTCTTTCTTCTAATAAAGAATAAATAAATTTGCAAATCCACACATGGCTGAAACAAAAGCCAAATAAGCTGTGCACGGCTCGTGCTTGGGGCTGGCTGATGATTTCAGTCATCGTTCAGTTGAAAAGCAGGAGCTATGATTGTTAAGCCTCGTTATTTTCAATGAGGCCTGACAGCTCCAAGGTTAAACAGCAGACAGCTACTTTCATCCCAGTGGTGTTTCTCTTCAAACATGGGCAGCTCTTCGCCAGCTCCTCTGCCCTGGTGAGCAGCGTCGCTGGTTGCTCACGGTGGTGCAGATCCAAGCACGGTGCAGGACAGACTCGAAGCGGTGACCCTCATACCCATGTCGCCCTTAAAGACACCTCAGCTGCTGAAGTTGTTTTTCCCTGTATGTATAAGCCACGCAGCAGCTTTTTGTAGCTGAACTACACTTTAAATAAGCTGTGATTGTATCTTTTCTTTCTGCTGTCTCTCAGAAAACAATAGTGGTTGCAGTTCAAACCTTCTGTTTGTCCAGGCTATTTGACATGTTTCTCCCACCCTTTATGTTTCAGAGGAGAGGGATTTGCTGCTGGGGCGCGTTAGGGAAGATACTACTCAGAGAGAGACCTCCAGTGATGCTTAAAGTGGTAGCGAAAGCAGGAATGATGCTTCCAGCATCCAGGGGTCAAAGGTCCTCACCGCCGTTAGGAGCAGGGGCTGATCTCTCACTGCTTTCTAAAATGTTGCACACGGGCTAAGAGCTGGTTTAACACATAAGCTTCCTAGCAGCAGGCTCTGAGGAAAATATAACCTAACAGCAACTGTAAGTCATAATATTTAGAATCCAGGAAACATTGATTTAGGCAATGTAGAAAGGCTATCGGGAGTAAATAAACTGCAAAATCCCTGACCTGTCATTCATGTGGAATGACTGAAGTAAGCTGCAGTCTGGGTGCTGCCTCCATAGGGACGAGCACGTGCACTTGTATGTTGGAAAAAGAGAGGGGGAAAAAAGTGTTATTTGTTTTAAAAAAGAAAGGAAAATTGAAAAAGGAAAATAAAAGCAATCCATAGAAAACTGGAGGGCAAGGAGCAGTGTTTKACCTGTGCTTGGAAAGTGGAACTGACAGTCATTAAAAGCTGCTTCTTCAGTGTTCCCATGCAACAACCAGAACCTGCTGAACCTTCCACATCCATTTCCTGCTGTGTGAGAGGTGGCTTTAGGGTGGTGAATTCCTAATCTCCTTTCAGGAATTATGTCACCTGGTGAGTACAATAAAAGGTGTAGCTTCACGGTGCTTGGTGGTTCCTGGAAAATGAGAGTGTTTCAATGCATACAGTGCGCATTAGTCACTTGTGGCAATAAATCCAAGATGTGGTGGTTTTCCTGCATTGCCCTTATTAATGCATCCATTAGATGAAGTGCAGTTTACAGCTTTGATAAAGCTGTAGTATTTACATTTCCTATCTACATTCCTCATGTTGTAAAATATGTTTTTTTCAATCTGTCTTTTCAGATTAGGACTTTGCAGGATTGAGTACCGCTATTTGAATTTGCAGCTCTTCTTTTGCATTGTGGAACTTGTGTGCTGCCATGCTGGGCATGGCTCTGAAAGTGTTCTGCTATCTTCAGTGCCYAGTTTTATACTTTTTGAGGAAGAAGAGTCACTGAAGAACTTCATAAAAGATAGATAAAATGAAGAAATAGCTTGACTGATTACATGATTACTRGACTACTTTAGTTAATTGGATGTAAATGGCAAACCCTCTTCAAATTTAGTGCTTTGAGTTTGCCTGCGTACAAAGGAAAGAACAAATAAGCCAAAGAGATGCTAGACATGCTTATATCATGTGCATTAAATCTAAGAGAGTCTTAGGCATCTCCTTGTCCTACTTATTTAAACAGTGAATTATTTGGTAGTTGTGTCAACGTAACAGCCATGCAGGCCACCTTCAAAACGCCTTCACATGCATCCTTGGAAATCTGGTTTGTCGTGTATTTTGAAAAAGCTTTTGAGGTGGATTTTTGACATAAATTTATAAACTAGACAATAAAAGTATCTAGTGCATTGAATAACAAGCAGGATATCTTGTAAGGAATAACAGCAAGTATTACATTTTACAGCAGCCATAGACCTCTCAACTCCTTAAAAAGCACAGAATATAGTGCTTGCACAACAAGGTGTATGTATAACAGGATTGCTGCTTAGGAGGTTGCGCTAATTCCGTATGAAGACTTCTGATACAGTATATACTACAAAGAAAGAAAAGGTGAGTTAATACTGTCTGCAAAGGGGCTGGGTTGTAGGTTAAAAGTTTTCTGCAAGTTGTCTGCGTTTTCCCTTAGTGTCTGTCTTTTACAGTGCCGCTTTGTTTCGTAGCGGTACCACCACCAGGACAGCTTGGTTGAGTGCAAACACTGTCTCTTTCAGCCAGAGCATTCCTTACGTTCGCTTCTTTATTTTCTCCTCTCCCCTGCCCCCTCACAGGTTGGAAAGACTGGTGGACGTCCTGAGGAAGAAGCTTGGAGCGGGGACCRTTAGGACCGTGATCTGATTGAAAGCTCCAGTCTAAGGAAGCATTCACATCTGGTGACCAGGCTGCTTCATTCAGCACTGTGTAAACACTAAAGCCTTAACTTAGCAAACAGTTGTTAGAAGTGGGACACTCCAGCGACATTCCAAGCTGAGATAAAATCAAATCATAAATGTTTAACTACTTTGCTGCTGAGTTCTGTGATTTGTCAAAATATTTCACTGCAACATATATTTGTTTTTAAGCAGATGCATTGTGGCACTGTGCACTGTGAAAAATGGTGTAGATGCTTTTTTTATCAGTCTGTTTATTGTCCCAGTGTTACTAGACTGTAGTCTGCTGCAGGACGCAGCCCGATCGTATTTTCATGCTTCAGGTGCAAAATTCTGCAAAGCAGTTTCCAAATTTAAATCTCTGGTGTTATTTCTAAAACTGTTAACAGTCCGGTATTTGTATATTAACTATATTAATCGATAAATTAGGTTCAATTTCAAAGATATCCCTCATTAGTATGTTRGAAATTTTCCCCCTTGCTCATAGCTCATTCAGTTAGGGCTAATAACTACAGCCATATCTGGAGGAACAGGTTCATATATTGCTGTGTGAAAGCTTCCTAACGTTGTACAGTATCCCAACGGTGAGCATTTTTCTGAATTGATGTTGATCCGTCCTTTCCTGTGAGAAGAAATCTCTCACATATTCAAAATCCACTTTATAGAATCAAAACTCGTGTTTTCGGTGTAAAATGTCTTTCCTACGAGAGTTTCTTCTAAGTAGGAACTAGGACTTTTGATGCAGGGGCAGCATCCAGACTGGGTCTGAGGCCAAACTTCCAAATGCCCGATTTGTTTGTTCCTCAAGTGCCCTCAGAGTGAACTCTAAGGCTGAAGAATAGAAGGCAACAAAAATGTGGGAAAACAGAAGGGTAAGGAGAAAAACAATGAGGTACACGTATGTTCTAGACCTTACAGACACAGTGGAGTTAGCCATAGAGCTGTATATATGACCTCCATATATACACCTCCATGTATTCTACTTGTCTTTGGCACATGACTGAAGTTGAATAGAGAGGTCAGCTCAGTGCTCTTAAAACYGTGCTCATGAAAGGCAAGTGTAAACTCCAAGCAGCCCAAATTCAGTACTGACTTTCTGAAGCACAATGGGCTTTAAGCTACCCCTAAGACAGCCAGCTTGAGCAGAGTGAATGTAGCTGCTAAGGCTTCCACTCAGTCACTGTGCTTTGCCTTTAATGTTGCTATGCGGTCTTCTCTCTTAAATTTTGCTTGTACAAATGTAATGAAGGTTTGTTCTAGCAAAAGAATGAAGAAGAAATTTAAACTTTAATTTAGGCTAGTTGGAGACATTTTGATCCTTTCCTTTCGAACACTTGCACGTTAAACCATCATCATCTGCACATCCACGATGCTCATAGTTTCAGTATACCAAGTCTTACCCCTTGTGTGGAAATTTGTAGCATTCCTCAGTCCAAATTTACTAGAGTTTTTTCTGGAAAATTCAAAARTGCATGAGACAGAGAGTCAACCCCAAATACTTAGCAGGAGGAAATTTTAATGCTTCCAGATCTGAACACTGTCAATCCTCTGCTTCCAGCTTCTTACTCTTCCGGTGTATGCTGCTCTCCAAGGCTTGGGAGACTCTACTGCTTTTTTTTTTTAACTATAATCACTAAATCTTAGGGCACAAACAAGATCTCCTGAGCTGTTTGTGCCATTCAACCAATTTTGATTTAAGGAAATGTTCAAAGAAGAAAGAACATATAAGGACTACCATATTATGTTTGACCAAAGGCCCAGCTAGCCCAAAAAGTACTTTGGAAAATGATCAATAGTAGAAGAGTAGGTTATAAGGTTACAAAATCAGAGCAGATGCTGGTGACCCTTCTGCAGAAGAGCCTCCCAGCCTCTAGCAATTTGTCATGTAAGAACTTCCTTAGTCAGAGGTGGCATCTTTGTATTTAGTACCATGCGGGGTCTTTTTTTTCATGTGTGGTTGTGTGAACAATTTTTAATCCAGTTAAGATTTGTCCTATGACTGTCCTATGACAAGGAGTTCCCTAGGACTGAGGAAAGAAGTATTTCCTTTTCTTTATTATGAAACGGCTAGACTAGTTTGATGCCATCAAGTTTTCATGTTACAAGGGACAGTGAAGAAACATTTTCTGTCCATACTTTCTCAATGCCCCTATGATTCTCTGTGTTTCACATTGGTCTCCTCTCATCTCATTTATAGGGAGAAGCTTTAGTCTCCTATAAACAGCTTGTCCCATGTTTTTAATTGGTGTTGTTGCACTGATCTCTTTCTTTTCTGATTCTGTGGTGTTTTTTACTGAGACAGAACGGGATTTGCCCGTGGAACTCAAGGTGTAGRCAAACATTAGTTTATCAGCTGGAATGGTGATGTTTTATGTTTCTGTCCTCCATTTATGAACATTCCTAGCATTGGTTTTGCTTTATGATAGCTTGCGTCTGTCATGATTTTTTTCYGTAGTAATTCTAAGTCTCATTTGTCAACTTTGTCAAAGTTCATTGTGGAGTATACRAAGCCAGGGCTGTTTTCTGAATACATAACTTTGCGTTTATCAGTAGTGAATTTTATCAGCTGTTCACTGAATGTCATGAGTTCCTATTGCATCCCTTCTCACAGCTCATCTTCCCTATCCACAGTAACTTCATATCATCAGCAAACATCACCATCACCATCTCCAAATGAGCACCTTTTTCAAGGTGATTTTGGAGTATGTTGAACAGCTTGCTCCACCAAGGATCCCTGTAGGACAATAAAGTGACTTTGCTCCGTTGTGAAAATGATGCATTTATTCTTCCTCATAGTTTTAATCTAACTTTTAACCACTTACATACCCAGGAAGAAAGAAATCTTGCTCTGTGACAGCTTTAATGAGGAAGCTTGTTTGCTGCTTTGGAAATGATGAAGTTTCCTGAATCAGGACATGTTTTCCATGCATCAATGGGCTAAGTTCCTCCTTCATCTAGGTATATCTAGAATTCCCCCTCTTCCTCGGATTGTTTTCTCCTCTGAGCAACCAGTATTGTGGTGCAGGTTTCATACAGTGCTGTTGCTTGACCTCCTTCCTCTCACGTTAGCTGGCTCTGTCTAGGAAAGGAGTTTCATCCAGTCAAGAGTCTAGCAGTCTTAGTATCAGATACATCTGGGTAATACGCGATTCTGCAAAATTCAGTGGTATTTTTTCTTCCTAGTTTCCCCATGCCACATTATTCCTTAGAAGAAAAAATATTTCCTCATTCTGTTTTGTGTCTTGTACCAAATAGGCTGAAATTCATTGAAATTTTAGTTATGTTATGTTTTTTATCACCCTTCAGCTAAAGGACTTTGAATCATAATTAAATTAGGTATTGATTTCTAAAATTCTGCTAGTTGTTTGTCTTCTTTGAGAAGCACCTTGGGAAATTCACTGTGCTGAGAGGCAAAGATTTGGGAACACTTTGGTTCTAATTCTTCCTTGCTAGTAACTCYGTGTGCGGTCTTGGATAAATCCTTTAGTAACAGTATAAAAGGTGTGTAACCCTGAAAAATGCATCTTGGGATWGCGTTCGAGATGTGGTTAATATCATCTGTATATGATATGAAAATGGTTAATATCATTCATAACATCATATGTGGCTTTTATTACCAAATTTATCCACGGCAAACTGATTGAGCTCTGTCCAGTGTTTTGAAGGTGAAAAAAAAAATGCCCTATGCAGCAGACAAACACAATTTTCATTTCTGCCCTAATTTATGGCAGAAGGGTGAGATTGCATCAGATTATATATTAGGAGGAGCAATCATTTGCCTCCCCGTGGAACAGCAGTTCATGACAAAAGGTGGCTCACCGTAGGCAGTGATTATGACAGCTGTAATTACTGGTCAAATTAGTGTCCYTCTAGTTTTGAAGAACACTGAGATACTCAAAAGTGTTCTCTCCTCATGAGATTTTGTGTATTTCTCTGGATGATCTTACAGCAAGTTATGCATTGGGAGCCATTTCTGATATATGGCATGGTAAAATATGTAAATAGCATCACGTTGTCTCGGGATAAGAGTGTTATTAATGCTTTTCGGCACTGTAATTATATTCATAGTAAGCCTTCCCTAAGCCCTCACTAATTAACAATATTGTGACAAATCAACTTTAACAGAAAAGAACTATGAACCTTTAGTCATTTAGTGCTGGTTTTCATTCAGCCCACAGCCCAAAGCTGATAACGTGGTTTTCTTTACTAGTGGCAGGAAAACTGCTGATATTTGAAAAGTTCGGAGCCAGCTCAACCTTGTTAATGGAATCCTGTAGATGAAATCAGTTTGATTCCTCTTTAAATATATTCACAAGAAAGTAAGAGTCATTAGTTAATCATTAATGTAGGGGAATATTAAAACTGCTTTTACAAATAAGCCATCATATTGAAGTAGTTTAGTAATGTCAATATGTTTTCACGGGAACATTTATTTATGTATTTATTCCAAATCACAGCACATTTCACAAGATAGTCATTCACCTTAATTTTCAAATTAAAATGTCTTTAGAAATATTCTTAYAAGGTGATCAAGAGTTGTAACATCCTTAATCCACATACACAAATGAACTAAATCTAAATGTCAATGTTTCTCTATGCTATGCCTTTATTTTCTTCTTTCAGGATAATTCCAGTTTAAAACTTCTCTTTTTTTATTTTTTCTTATTTGTGCCCCACGAGATTTTTCTCGTGTACAAGAGCAAACTGTGAGGCACATTGGGTCAGCGTCTGGCACTTTCTCTGATACTGTTCTTACTGTGATCGCAGTGTTGCATGCACTCACTCTTATCATGCTACCATTTCACATGAGGTCTGAAAAAATGGACTTTCTCTGTTTGTTCTTCTCATGCATTGGTAAATAAAATGTATTCACAAGTCCAAAAAACCGCAGTGTTCTTCTCATATTAGGCTGATTATAAGTCAGCTGTTGAGCTTCAGTGGTCTAAACATTTCATTCTCCAATTTTGTTGGGAGCACACGTGTTCTGGGAAGCTTTTAAACAAATACTTGAAATGGTTGAAAGATTTACATTGCCAGTGCCTAGCTAAATATGTAGTCTTTAGAAAAGACATGGTTTATTTTGGCATGGTTTAAAAAACTCAAATATTTTAAACATTTGTTAAGTTTGAGCTTGCACATTTGAACTAAAAGTTTGCATTCCAAAATTGCATCTCAGGTTACCTGTCTCCCTTTTGTATTTTATAATCCCCTTAATAAAGTAGTCTTTGMAAAAGAAGTGAGTTTTTAGATAATGGTAAAATATTGTCATTAACTTAATAATTAGGTTAGCCTGGTAACTCTATTCAACTGAAACATAAGAAACTCAAGCCCAGAAGTGTCTTCAGAATTTATGGTTCGTGTTGGTAGCCAAGACTTGGTTGTAAAATTAATCAACTACAAGAAAATTGTCCAGACCTTACAGTGCTTTACACTTAGTCACTCTTGTGTACTGTGATGGGTAAGTAAGTAACCCTGGGGTTGGATATAGGACCAGCCAATAAAGGAAACGGCCTGAAGATGTACTAAACTCACGGAGTAGAATAGCTCAGGAAAAGCTAACTTTCTTCTGAAGTTTTGGGGTTTCTTTTCTGTCTTTTCTTGCCTTGGCAGATGAAAGGAAAGGGAGGAGGATATTTAGTCTATTTTTAATTAAATGTGTGTATATATATATATTTCACCTTTGATTTTCTGTTAAGTTTCAACCCGAGACTTGTACTGAAACTTAAAAGGTGAGAATGTGTAAATTGAAACCATCGTATTTAGTCTGAGTCCTGCCAGAACCCCGTTCAGTGCCTGTGCCTTGGTGTGCTGCCCAGTCAGGGGCCGCCTGCAAGGGGTCACACTAATTTCTGAGAAGTTGTCTTCAGAGGGACCCTGGCACTTTTCCTGCACGGTTGCATCGGGCCAAAGGGCCGACCAGTGTCTCATTTACGGGAGCTCGTGGCTTGCGAAAGAGACAGAAGCAGATCCACTGTCGTATTGTGAAGTACCGCTGCACCCGGAGGAACGGGTCACGAGAGCCGCCCGCGCAGGCCAGAGCAACGTCGGGATTTAACTGCGCAAAGCGCGGAGATCCRCAGCACCAGCCGTGGGAGTTCCCGATGGTTCATGACCACACGTGAATGTGCACGCTGTATTTCACACAAAATTGAAAAATATGGGAAATTTCACATAAAATTGACAAACGGTTCCGGTTTGAGCAGGAACTGGAGTATTTGTTCATAAAATAAGTATTAGCAGAACTGATACCTGAACTAAACTKGAAGAAAATTATATAAATATATAGGATGTAAAAATAAAACCTATTTTGGTACTACTCTAATTGGTGATCTGAAGTCTCAGGACTTTGTTCATTGATTTTTGACRTTCACTGATGTTGTGCCAGTATTTCACAAGTTCTTTGCAGTCAAATAGATAAACTGTTTTCAAGAATCAATCTATGAGAAATGAGGTGATTTCTGTCTAAGTTGGTACCTGAACACGATTTGAGTAAATAAAARTCACCTTTTCAAAAAGTTGACTGTTTTTTCACTTGGATGGATTTTCGGGTTACCCTGAGAACATCCCCAGCTAACCAGCTCACATGCAGCTCTGTAAAACTGCACGAGGGAATGGAATAACAAACAATGGGAAGTCTCCATCAACACCTGCCCATGCTACTAACATCCTCTTATTTGGTGCTCTAAAACATTATCAGCTTTATTTCATTTCATATAGGGAAATATTCTTACCCCTAACATTCCACTGATGCAGAACAGCAACATTAGAGATCATAATAATTAAACATGAGCAGCAGAGTTAGCAAGCAAGAGTGACACAAGAATAGGTGCAGATTTGGAATGGGGGCAGCCGTGGAATTTGTGACATCAATTTGTTTTAAGATGGAAACGCAGAAAATGGAGCGTTTCAGGCTGTGGCTGCAGGGCGTCAGGGCAGCTCTGCCGCGGGAGGTTCTTCTCACTGAATGGACCCTAGGCTCACACACAGTCCCAAAGAGTAGGGCTGATAAGCAAAACACGGTATCTTACATTTTGGGCTGAGAGTTATGAGCTTTCAATGGGTGATCCAGTAAGAAATTTGAGGGAAAAAAAGTGCTGGAAAATCATAACTTACCTGTTTTCTTCTCTTTGGACAAGGAAGATACAAATCAGCACGTCAAGACTGCTCTATTGCTTCAAAAGCAGCAAGATACAGAGGAGAACAGCAAAAAGGAATTGTGTAAAGACCAAAGCACATGAGTGTGGAAGCTTTGTCTGCTTCAGACACAGGAAAGGAAGAGAAGCGGCTATGAGCAACAGCAATATTCCGCTTTGCAGGCACACAGACGACTTGGAAACTACTTGGAAGTCGAGTAAAATACAGTTCTAATCTTTGAATGCAGGTGTCCCACTGAGGATAAAGTTGATGTGTGAGTGCAAATTCCTAACGGAAATTTGTAAGGCAGGTTGAAATTTATTTTTGTTTTTTYACYAAGCTTTCTTTATGAGGGCAAGCTAACTTGTTCCAAGTTTCAAATACAACCACTGTTAATACATATTTGTCCCATTTGATCACTTTATAATCAATRTGTACAGTTGGCACCATCCC